>VZRX01009171.1:107587-136007 GCA_013398075.1 Notiomystis cincta | reverse complement strand
TATATATATATTGTTGTGCAGAGAATAGGTTAACAAAACCATGTAAAGTAGTTTGCAGGAGAGGGAAGCATTTGTTGATTCAGGGAAAAAGACTGATGCCAGAAGCTGTCAGTGATTTGGATGATACGTGTGCTGCTTCGCACCCTCCCTTACTGACCCTCATCTTCCACATACGTTGCAGTGTCACTTCTGGATCCTGGGGAAGGTGAAGTTGCTTGGAGCAAATCAACATAGCAAAGATTTGTTTTTTCACCTGCATGAGAGTCCTATTGGGCCAAAGATGCTCAGCGGATCAAGGGAAGCAAAGAGAGGCACCTGTGACTATCTGTGTCGGGGCAGTGTCTCTCTGTGTAGACATAAAATGTGGCAATGAAACCAGATACATCATCTGACTGTATATTATATCAATGGTGCTCTTTTCATACTTGTTCTGCCAATACGCGGAGACCCTTTTAACCAAGCTACACAGAAGAGTTTTATATCACTTTTGGTTATGTACTTGGTGTATTCTTTTTGTATATGAAAGGATTTTTTTAAAAACGTTCAGTAATTAGCAATGGAACCTGCTTTGTAGCTGTTTAGAACAGTGTAAGAGAAGGGCCGTGCTGTCAGTCTGTCCCTGATCTACTTCAAACCATATATTTACCAAAGGAGTCTGAGCAAAAGTTCACTTAAAATAAAGACCTGACTGTTGAAAGGAGTCTCTGCTAAGACTTTGTGGTTTAGTTATTGTGCAGATATTTCAAAGCCAGCATAAGTTAAAAGAGAAAACTGCAGGAAGGGGCAAGCGAAGTGACTGGGGCAGATTATGGTCATGACTTCCAATCCTTAGATATCCCATGGCTCTTAGTGGGACACTGCAGGGACACTGAGAAGCTGGGCTAGAGTCTACTTTGATCTCTGTCATTAATGGGCTAAAACACTAAGGATATTTGAGAAGCAGATTCAGACCCCATCTCACTTCTTCCAAAAGTCTTTCTGGTATTTACACTGCACCCTGAATCGTCCCTGTCAGGTTAGATGGCACTGGCTGCCCAGGTCATCGTAGAAAACTGTTCTTTGTTTTCCTGGGGGTGTTACAGCAGCCACCAGAGTTGTGAGCTGACAACATGGTTTATTGCTGCAGAAAATCAGAGGATGGTACGTCAAGAAGCTGGATATCAAGCTGATGGGCCAAGGCTTCCCCTGGGAATCACACATCAACCCCCCCACCCTTCCCATGCCTTACATTGACAACTAACTCCCAAGTATGTAGCAATAACCCATCCTCAACTTTACTGTGGGGTTTTTTCTTCTCAACAAACTGTTGAGAGAATGGTGAAGAAAGTCAACTGATTGGGGGACGATGTCTGTGTGAGACTATCACTTTATATTATCAGCCCACCTGCTGAGGTCCAAAGCAGGGTACCTTGAACCAGGTCTGGTGATTAATGTCCTTTTTGTCTATGGCCAGAAGCTCACTGGTGGGATGTGTGCCCACCCCTGCCCTCACCTCTCCCCTTGTTGGCACAAGTGTGACTGGCTGTTTGAGCTGTTCTGGGATGTGGGTGGATGAACCTGTAATTGTTGTATTTTGGCAGCAGGGACTGTATGTAAAGAAGGGCAAGCGGCAGTGTGTGTGACTAATGCTGCAGTAGGGTCTAGAGTCTCCTGCTAAAAGGCAGGCAGTGCTTTTTAGGGCTCAGGTATGTGACCTCCTCTTTTCCTGTTGGCTCCACTGTGAAAACGAGAGGGAATCTGCCTGCAAGGGGCTGGGGTAGAAGAGATTTCTACCTGCAGAAATACTAGTGGGAGGGATGGTTAGGGAAGGAAGTGATGGTGTTGCAAGACTCCTGCTAAAGAAGAGGAGGAAATTTGATGGCCCAGTCAGGGCTGAGATGACACAGGGGAGAGGGAGGCTTCTGACAGCATGTGATTACTGCAGAACCTTTTTCCCAGGAAGGTGGCTTACACATCTCCCAAGCATTTTCACTGAGCTGTGCAAGTTGAAAAAACATTGCCAGTTTCACTGGAGAAGCCTCAAGCTTAGCTGTTGAGTGTGTGAGCAGTTGTGCTTTCCAGGTTTCCCAGGTCAGTCAGTGTGTGTGCAGAATCCAAGGAGAGTGAAAAGGCAAGGCTGTAGGACATTTTAGTTCTTTCGTGGATTTAAGTAGCAATATAGCCATAAATGCAACTCAAGGTGTGTTGTCAGTTTGAAATGCTCCCTCGGGAACAGCTTGGGCAGCCACAGGTCCCGATTTTCAGTGTCTTCTGACATTCCTGCTGCCTCTCCACATGTGCTCTCACATGCTCAGACCTTCAGTTCTGAATGCGCCTCTACCAGGGAAGCAAATGTGGTCTCTCTTGCCAAGATGTCCCAAAAGGGACTGACCTGGGGACTAGGAACTGACTTGCTGTCAGTGACACATGAAGAAAGCCAGGAGTGGCATATCTGTTACAGCAGATTGCTATGTTTGTGCCAGCTCTGAGGAGCAGTTTCAGTAATGCTTTCTAGCAGGAAAGCCTTGCACTAGGCAAAGCAGTTTTCACTCCTAGAGCAGTTCCATGAGACTGAAGGTGGCAAGTTACCTTCTGTTACCTGCCTTAAGGTTGAGCATAGGCTCAGCTACCTGTGAGAGAGGTGCACATGTCAAACCCTCGAGTAAGCAAAGCTTCAGAAGCCAAATGGGCACATAAGAGTGGTTATAGCCTCATCTGCTGAGCAACTACTGGCTCAGTGAAATCTACAGTGTGCCAATACCTTCCGCCAGCAGGTTTGTGCTGTTGGGGTGGAGTTTTTGAAGGTGTTTATATAGGTGTAGTTTCCTGCAAAATTTGTTATGATGCCCCTAAAATCTGGTGTTTCCTTATCTTTGACAGAGAAATACTCTGATTTACTGGTACAGTAACTAATCTAGTGCTTTTAAGGGGAAGGTATTATGAGCCTTTGTTTTCTGTCTTAAATTTGACATCAGGGTAGGATGATATGAAGTCCAAGGTGAGGAGGAAGATAGTGCAGATATTACAAAGCCTGCCAATCTGGTTCTTACTGTTCAGAAAAAACAAAATAACTAGACTAAGAAGCTTACTGGTAATTAGTAGCTAATGTGTTTGTAACTATCATGTGCCTTAAAATTTTCATGGTAGGAGAATTAAAAAAAAAATCAACAATGTGTTTTCTGTAATACTGCTCAACATTCTCTCTGTAGTTTAGACTGGTGGGATTTTGCATTGTATTTACACTGTACTATAAACTGAAACACTTAGAATGGTTTGATTTTACAAGTATGGAGAGGAAAAAAAAGGTGGATTATGCTTTTCATAGAACAAATGTTACCGTGACAGAATGTATTATTATTATGATAGGATCTTTCCATAATGCAGACAAGTAGAATGCTTGTTAGAAACCAGGTATGTAGGATAACAATTTGGTGTGTTTTCAATAAACCATGCCTGGAAAGAATACATGTGCCATTGGTTATCTTTTTGTTACATCAGGTATCTCAAATATTTTTTGGCTTTTGCAGCAGCAGTTTTCTGTGGCAAGGGATTATTCAACCCTAGCTCAGGTCAATGCTCTGTGTTAGCAAAAGGTCAGTGGTAATGAGGGGCAATTGAAATATCCTATAAATGAGTAAAGCTGAACATTTTTGACTCTTTGCCATATTCTGGAGTTGTAGCATGACCCTGGACTGTAGATCATGGGGTTTTTTTCTTTTTTAATATACAAACATATTTCTGTGGGAAAGACATCTGCACCACTGTTCAAGGGCCAGCATGTTTATGAGCACAGAACTTGCTGATAGTTTTTCCATTTGGGAAGTTATTAACCTTTCCCAACTAAGTCATAAAATCCATGTAACTTTACAAAGATTGCACATTTCTGAAATGTGTGTAAGAAAAACAAATTGTAGCAATGTATGAGGTTCGGTTGGCATGAGAAATTGTTACTTTGAGGATGTGCCAAATAATTTACATTTGGTACTGTGGAATGGATGAAAATCCTGATCATGAAGAGTCACCCATGTATTTAAGGTAACAGCCAGTCACCAACCTTGTCTTGAGGACTGCCTCATCTGTATTGGTGAGATCAGTGACTGGCACACCTAAACACACCGTATACACCACCATGCCTTCATGAAGCCTGACAAAGCCTGATAAATCTCAACAGGATGTTCTGCAAGGTCTTAAGAGAGAGGAGGTCAGGCTTTCTGTGAGTGAAAGGTCGATGAATCATTGCCAGTAACACAGTTTGCCATATGTGAATTCCTGATTGTACCATTCACAGCACTATAAGGTTTCATTTACATCCAAATGTTTGCAAACAGCGCTTGGAAGGTCATCTCCAGCTTACCTTCCCTCATTTCAGATGTCTTAAATGCATCCCCAAGTGTTTTGTAAAATCATCTCTGGATCTGTTCTTGCCGCTGGAGGATATAGTTTCACAAGTGCTGTGGTAAGATGTGGGCTCCTGGGCTTAGCATCCTGCTCCTTGGTGTCATCATTCTTCCACTGCAGGGAGGAATCTGATTTTCCCTTTGTGGGTGCACTAATATGGCAGTGAATAACAGATGCTGTAGGTAAGGTACTGCGCTAAAACAAATACGTTGTTTTTACAACTGACATTTATAGCTGTCAAAATGGTTTCGTTTCCAGCTTATCACAGGTTGGGCAAATGGAAGCAGTGAGTCCTGCAGGTGAAAGGGTAATCTGGTAACAATGGGCAAGAAATATCACAGCCTTCATCTGTTTCAGGTTTCAGCAGTGTCTTGGGGTATTATATCCCCAAGGGTCTCTTCTCCAGTGTCTTACTTTGAAGGTCTCTGAAGTACAGCAGTGGCAGGATCTTGTTCTGGTACAAGCTGATGGGAGATCTTCTGAAATGGGAAGGTGCTTTATAATGTGGTCATTAGCTGAGCTGTAGAGACAGAGGCAAAGACTGAAACTCTGGTACTCTGTTCAGTGTGTGTGTGTGCACAGCAATCATAGGTGTTATTTATAAGGTACCTTACAACTGACTTCTGATGGACTGTTCACCCAAGTAAGGACACATCACTGCCCTGGTGGTGTCACCTGGGGTGGGAGAGTTGGGATCTCAGTGGTTTCTCTCTTCTTGTTGCTCTTGCAGGGCATTTCCTTCACTGCATTTAGTGTTTAACTCATTGCTCAGAATTCTCCAGTGAGCTGCTTTTCGCTTCCTCATGCCAGTGGGAGGAGGCAGTGGTTCCTGTACAAACACGTGATGCCTGCCTGCTCTGTACTAAGACACGTAAATTCTGATGGAAGGATTGTTTCCATGGGTTATACAAAAGGCAGTAGTGCCAGGTTTGACTTCTCTTAAATCCTCCTTCTTTCTTGTACACTGAATTGATTCAATGTTTTGAAAGACTGTATCAGGTCCCTTTGAGGTAACAAAGAGGCTCTGGCAGAAACCAGACCTCACTTCCATGTATTGCCTGAATCAATAAGACAACCTAGACAGTAGCTATCGTGTAGAATAGATTTAAATTACCAGTATTTGGTGAGATCATCCATTTCTGACGTGAGCTGTGAGGATTTGCAGAGAGCTGTGTGTTGTTTTAGGGGAGTTCTTCCCCTTGGGAGCTTTTTATCAGTGGTACACTCATGGGCACTCCTTAAACACATGCACCATTCTATACCTGGTCTGTGCAAGAATAGGGTNTTGTTTTAGGGGAGTTCTTCCCCTTGGGAGCTTTTTATCAGTGGTACACTCATGGGCACTCCTTAAACACATGCACCATTCTATACCTGGTCTGTGCAAGAATAGGGTGTCTTCTAACTGTAATAGGCTGATACTGCAGTAATGCTCAGTAGGTTTTTAGAGTATGTTTGAATTAGAAGATCCACTGTCTGCCTTTTGCTTCTCCCAGAATTCAGAGCGTGACTTTATTTTGAAAAGTGCCTCTTCTCCCTGGGAGATTTCACATTTATGTGTCAGTGACTCCAGATCATATTTGCTCAACTGACCAAAAAGCCTTTTTTGTAATTGTCAGTCATGCAAACTGAGTCAGGCTTTTTTCTTTTCATCCCTTGCCACCAATAATTAAGAGCATTAGTGAAGTGGAAAATTTTTTCTTACATATGGAATTCTGCAAATGTTCTGATAGTACATATATTGTGTTTATTTTTACAACTTGCCATGTAGGAGATGCTTTCTAAAGAATTAAAATACCTTTTTATACTAAAAGGTGGCGTTTACATTTGCTACATGTATTACAAATACATTATTCACTGATGCATCTGTTGAAATACCCACTCGACAGGTTCCCACCTTTCCTAATCTTCTTGAGAGTCTCTTGAATAGTAATTTTGGCCATTAACAAGCAGTAAGATTGCATTTTTCTGAACCTTTCCTGTAAAGGAAAGTCCACCTGTTTACTCTTATTGATCCTTCTGAGACTGGTTTGCTCATCAGCCTGTGTGATGTGCCGTGCTGTGACAGGAGTGTCTGTTGGGTGCAGAAGTGTTTAAGGCTAAACAAAAGCGAGGATTCTTTGGAGTCAAGGCTTTAGATGTACAGACAAATTTTCTGGTGAACCATATGTATCTGGAATTTCCTGTGTGCTCTAGAAACTTGTGTATGCCAGTAAATGGGCTTGAAGATTATTTTGCATTGCAAATTTTGCAAAAATTGCTTCCAACCATCTGAAGGACTTTGGTCCAATGACTTTGAGTTGAGCTGAATAGCAAGAGGACGTGCTGCTGAGCAGTGTTACAGAACTAATCTCTCACTTACAGTAGGAGGTGGAAGTGTTAGAACTCAGTGTTGGCTCTACACAGAACAGCACAACAGTCACCTCAGGCTGCTTCTGCATAATCTAAGCCAGTACAGGAAATCTTGTGTCTTTCTCAATATGACAGAGTTTAACTTGTCAGGAAAACTCTGATAGTGTTGCCTCTCCTGTCCCTGTGAAATGCACACTTTACAAGCTGGCTGGGTCACCATGGTTTGCTTTGTCCTTTTCTAAACTCACTCTGTCACCTTAGCCTGTTCCAGTTTTCTTTTACACTGCATGGTGATCCTCTGCTCCTTACTGGTGTCTGGAGGTGGATTTTCTGCAACACACAGGCCAGGGGAGAGACTGCTGCGGTAAGGTGGGCTATACAAGGAGGAAACTTGTAACTGGCTTGAAAGAATTCATACTGGGAAAGACAAGAATGGTTCTCCTTGAGTTTTCATTCTGATTTTCAATGGTTGGATCCTTCTGTGCCTGTTTCAAGTCTGGAAGCCTCAAGTGCAGTACAGAATTGATTGGAAAAAGTTAAAGTCATGCTCCTGCTCTATTGTTTTTTATTCTTTATTTATAAATGTGACCATTGCTGCCTTATATAATCACAGCGGGACATGCTAGGAAATGCCACTGGATTTCTGCATCATTCAGGTGAGTTAGAGACTTTGTATTTGGCTTTGAATCTTCTCAATGACAACCCACACTCTTCACATAGTGTAACAGCACTGAGGTTAACCAGGGCATGCAGGACCCACCTGCTAAAACCCATTCTCACTGGTCTTTATTTTTATACAGCATCTTGACCATACCCAGCACTTCAGAGTAAGCAGCTTGCCCTGCCCCTAAAACACATGTACTACGTATGTACCGTATAATGAGGGGATAAGCAGCATTTTCTCAAGGTCAAATTTATGTAGTGTTGTATTCTTTTGGAAAGAGTCTGCTCCTTTTGTTGCCTGTCTGTTACTGTGTTTATTTTCATCTGTTTACTACTTCAGTTTCCCTTGCCTCTGCATGGGCAGATTAATAATTTTATTTGTTTGTGTTTTCAAAATTCTGCTCTGTTTTTCTCATCACTGCATGGGTCTGTCTTCTTTCAGTGCACACTCTTTTCTCTCACATAGAGATGATTAACTTTTGTAGTAAATGTGCAAAGAAGTATCTGATCTCACAATAGGAGCCTTCACTGCCATCAAGAGGCATGCTAGTAATTTCGCAAAAATAGGGCACATGAAACGGTCTTTTCTTGCAACATGGATGTTTTTTTCCACTCTTGCTAATGATTAATGAGTTTAGCCTGGGGATACAAGTCTTCAGAAGTTGCAGTGTATTTCTCCACCCTGGTTGTTCAAGCTTGAGCTGAAAATAACAGACTCTGTTGTTTGACGGTGCATTGGTCCAGGCAAGGCAATGTGCCTCACCTTGGTTTGCTGAATTCATGTGGAACAATGGCACAGACCCTACTTACTCCATATCTTGGTTTCTACCTCACCTAAAAAGATCACTAGTGCTTATTTAATTACAGGCTCCAAAATAAAAAAATAATTAAAAAATCTTTAGAGCATGGACAAGTTAACCTGTGCAGTTGCATTTACACAATTTGAAACAAAAGTTGATTATTAATGGCTCTCTTTATCCCAAAAACACAGCCTTCTCCATAGCATCTTCCACTTGCATATATTCCAGATGAGATGGGTAGTTAGTGCATTGGAAATGGGGGTTCTTGCGGATGTAGTTAAGGAAATCTGGAGCTCCTGGGAAAATTACATTGTCAGCCAGAAGAACTGAGCCCTTCCTCAGCAAGTTGCATTCCTAGAAAGAAGAGAAATTGCTTCACAGTGGCTGTTACGCAGACATTGGCTTGAATGTAATGTACTTTCATGTTAACCAGGTATACTTGAGTGCCTGCATCCAAAAACCCATTGTGGTACAGGTCTGGAAGGTCAAAGAGACATGGGAGAAGCTGAGTAACTCTCAGATCCTTTGTGGTCAATTGCTGGATTTTTCTGTTAATTAGTAGAACATTAGAGATACTGATTCTGAAATAGCAAATCAAGTGGAAGTCTGTGGTTTGTTCCTCACCTTGTTTCCAGCTATGTCTATGTGATCAGCAAGGTGGCTTTGTTTTAGCTGTCATGCTTCATGCTTAAAAATTTTTTTAATATGGCATTAAATTGTTGTAGTAGCTCTTTAGGTCACCTTAGAGACTAGAATGTACTGCTTTGGCCAGTCTCAGTCAGACTCCAGAACCACTAAAAGAATGAAAGAGGTTTTCTGCACTTATTTTCCTTTCATCCTAAACAACTTCCTGCCATTTTGTTCGGGACTCAGGCATGAAGCAAGGTCTTTCCACAATGAAGATCCCTCTGACAAATTTCCACAAGATATAATTAACTTGTAATAGTCACTTCAAGTGCAATGTTTATCCTCAGTAAACCTAAAAACCTATTTTTCAGTGGTGGTTGTTTTTTTGTCTAGGAGAAGTTGCTTATCTGGGCTTACCAGCTGTTTTAAAACAAAGTCTGTAGCTAAATCAGCTTGGTTGTTATCCTGTGGTTACAGGCAGTAGCTGTAGCCAAAACATGGGGTATTTTTCCTCGCTCCTCGTCTATGAGAGCAGTCCTGCTGATGAGTGTGCTGCAGAAGCTGTTAAGCTTATTGCTCTTGCCTCTGGGGACTGAACACCAGTCTGCACAGTAGAAGTGATTTTAGAGACATGTCAAATACCCTCCAGTCAGTTTCTATTGCACAGCTTACAGAAGCCTGCAAGAGACAACATACTGGATTTTCCACTGGTCATCAGGATTTCAGATGCTCTTCATGTCTGGCTTTTTTGTCTGGATCACTTCCAGTATATACATATTTCATCTGAATATATTCATACTTCACTATTCATATTGCAATACCTCCCAAAAATACATTTTAGAAAGTTTGTGACGTCTGAGAAAATCTGAAGATCTTTTCTTTGTCTTTCTCCTCTTAATTTCATGCGAATTTTTTGCAACTTTGTATCACAGTTGCATCAGACTGACCACCACCATGGAACTAAACTGTTTGTTTTGCCTGTGTTGCGAAGGCTAAGTTCTGATAAGGATGCACTGTGGAAAGAGCTCAGTCATCCTTACACAGGCAGTTTAAAAAAGCATTCTCTGAGTACAAAATAACTGTAGGGAGGGAACATTTTCTTCAGCTACTGCTGTGTAAATTCAATACTAGCTGTTCATAACGCCAAACAAATTTCCTTTTCAAACAGCTTTCTGGAGGACAGGGCTTAAAACTAAAAAAACAGGGGGCCTGGATCAGAAAATAGTGTTGTAGTCCTCAAGCAGGGTTCAGGAAGTATTTGGCAGGTTCTCAGTTTAAGAGGCAGGCTCAAAACAAAGTGGATTTAATTGTGAAGAAAATAATTGAAAAATGGCACTTCCATAAAAACGGGCAGTTGTAGAAAATTTTGTCAGCTAGGGGAGTATCTGAATGTGCTGTCTTGATAGGTACAGATGTTGTCAATCTCTGTTAATTAACATCTGAAAATACCTTCCTATCCACAAATCCTCTGCCACTGCCTACTGCTCTTACAGCCAACTTGGTTTGTAATACCTACAGTAATGCTTAAGGCAGCTTGGGAAGAAATAAGCATAATTTTTCCACATTTATGGCTGGACACAGAGTTGGACAGCATTTCCCTAGGAAGTGCCTGGCTGAGGCAGTCTGCACTCTTCTTAGCATTGCTTTGCAGCCAATTAATTAGGTGGAGTGTAAAGACTCCCAGACAAATCATACTCAGCTGTGCTACCAAAATAGTATTTAATCAAGAGGCTCTGCTGGCAAAAAAAAAGGGGCCTGAGGAAATTGGAGAGGTGCAGCTGGGATACGCTGCTCCCTGGATCAGGATGGGCTTTGGGTCAAGTGTTCTGGTTGGTGACCATGCAGGTACTCCTGGGGAGTGTAAGACTAAGGCCATGCACTCCTCCAGGTAGGATTTCTACTGCAGACCTGTATGTTCAGGAAGAAAAATGGTTCAGCAGTACTCACTAAGTCCTGAGCTATGTAGTGTTGGCAGCTGTCCTTAACAAAAGTTTAGGGTCCTGTCCTTCAAATCCTCTTTTCTTGTTAGGCTGCTATTTTGTCTGCCAGTGTTCATTTTACAGCAGATGAAGTCCCTCATAAAGAACAGAGGCCTCACAGACATGAAGGTGTTGGTGTTTGCTACTTTGCTTTTAAGACTGGAATTGTGCAAACTGACCTGAAGCAGGATGGTGTCTGGTGTGTATCTGTCTTTCCAGTGGTCCAGGAAGACAAAATCCAGAGTATCCACTTCGTATTTTTTTTTCAGCTGGGGGATAATTTCCTCTGAAGGGCCTTCTAGGAGTTTTACCTGAAATACAAATCCATCTGATGAATTGTGAACCATTAAGAAAAATCACATGCTCCCAGCTCATTTTAAATTGTAGCCAGACATCAGGGATCCTGCTGATAGCTCAGTATTGTGTCAGTTGAATTATTTGGTAGGGTTAGATCAAATGTACTTTTTTATTTTTGACAAATCAACTCAGTTATGTTCCCAAAGATGAATTTAGTTGGTTTTGGATTTTGTTGGTTTCTAAAATAACAACAGAAAAAATGACCTGTTATTTTTGTTGTATAATGTGTGTCTTTGCTGGAAACATGCAAATCTCCTGTTGAAAACAGGGCTTTTAATTACTTTTTTTTTTTAGTTACATCTCAGTTGAGTCTTATACTCCAAGGGAAGCAAAAAAGGCAAAGAGGTCAGGTTAGAATAAAGATGGAGGCTACAGTATGTAAAATTGATACAGCCAGGAGAGGGAAGAAAGAGGACAGAGGCTGTTACATTTTCCTCTCAGGTTTATTGGAGTAACTACTGTTAAACTGAAAGCAGCTGCTGCACATGGATTTTTGTTAGGTGAGCACCATATACTGTGAGAGGAAGGAGAAAGTGGTAAGGAAATGTCTGGTTTGTGACTCATAGCTGATCAGGAGATTAAATCACATGGGGAAAAGGCAGTTTTAGATGTCACTAGTACTTGAGGTTCTCTTCAAGAAGCTAAGAAATACATTAGAAGCTCCCTTGGTGGGACTTGTTTCCTCCAGTGTTTCCAGCTCCACTGAAGTGAGATGTCTGACAAGCATGAATCCCCTAACCCTGGGGGGTGGATATAGACTAGAAACACCTGCACCTCAACCAGAGAGTCAAGACACCTCTGACTGCAGAAAACTTAGGTATAGGTACTGTGGCCAGCTAGATTTGGATAAGTACTTCTCATTTGAAGTACACTGCACATAATACAACTCATTCTTGTGAGCTTTTGTTACAAATTGTACTATGGTTCAGTTTTTTGTAATCAGTCTTGACACCAATTTGCACCTTTTAGTTTATATTGAGAAACCTAGTATTCTTCTGGCTTTTGGAACGTAATGTGGTGAAGTCCTAAGGTCAGGCACTGTAAGCATGGAGCTGGTTAAATTTATAAGGCCCATGGGTGCAAGGAAAAAAAAAGAATACAAAATCTAAGCAGTTTTGCTGTAGAGGTTATAGAAAAAATGGTATTTACCTTATCTTGTACTCCAGCAAACTCAATCATTTGTTTAGCTACAGCAGCAAATTCTGGGTTGAACTCCACAGTGAGCAGACGAGCTCCTGCCTTCAGTAGCCGAGAAATCCTCACTGCTGAGTAGCCACAGTACGTTCCCAGCTCCAGGGCAACTGATGGATTGGCCTCTTCCACTGTCTTGTCTAGAATTTTACCTGATTAAAAGAAAAAGATTTATTTGTGAGAAAAACTGTTTCCTCTTACTTATATGGCTAGAAACTAGGTAACTCAAAAAGTAGTGGAAGGGATTTTAAGCCATGGTCATTAAGTAATATTTTTCTAGGTGTTATTTGTTTATGAATGTGATGATGAGGCATCTTGAGGCCACTCTTGAAATCTCAGGGACTAAAGATGCACTAGCTTTGATGGCTCTTACCTGAGAAAGGCCATCAGAGCAAAACTAGAGTAAAATTATTAAGAATTTAATCACAAATGTTCTAAGTTCAGAGCTTTAAGTATTCCTACTCAGCCATGACCCTCTGTTCTGCTGCCTTCACACCCTAGCCAGGTATGCTGAGCAGCTACTTTGAAAAACTGTACCCATGTCAGAGGAGCATTTTTATTGCAATGCTTACAGTTGTATTTCATTAGCTATGTTAATCCCAGAGTAAGCAAATTTCCCCAGAAATTTCCCAGCAAGAAGTACTTTTGTTTCTAATTCATAAGGGAACATATTAACATTTTGCCATTATCGTTTTTTGAAAAGATTGCTGCTTTCCTGCAGCTATGAAAAAAAAGTTTTTGTTCCCTTAGTTTTCTTTAGGAGGCAAGAACGAGATGATTTACTTGCTAAATAGCAACAATGTCTGATACTGTATGATATGGATAGGATTTCTCCCTTCAACAGAAACTTCTAGTTTATGCTTGCATACACAAAATTCATATAGTTTAACATAATTTTGGTGGGTTTTTTTCAATTTGCTATCTTGGTGTTAAGGATCTGAAAGTATTTAACATAATTAATTATGCCTTAAAGGCACCCTGTGTAGAAAGTGAGGTGTAATGCAACCCTAGATTTTTTCTATCAGTTGTCACTCTCTGCTTACACACTTGCAATGTGCACAACACAGAAACCCAGATCTGGTACTGGGACTTTCTGGATGAGTCATGGATATCCCTCCTCAAAAACATCTGCACAAGCAGGCACCACTGGTCACAGAACGACTCTGCTGGCCACAAGGCTGCGTGGGCTGGGGTTTTTGCAGCAGCAGCAGATGGAAGCTGCCATGTGAATACAATCAGATGTCCGTGCTGTGCTAGTCTTGAAGGATCTTTCAGATGCTGACTCCAGCTGCAATTACCTTTCTCATCACCCACGTTCATGGCCCACTCTTTCTGGGAGCAGTATTTATCTATAGTGTCCACCACACTACAGGGGTCTCCTCGGACTGCATTCTGCAGCACAAAATTTAAAATCCTCTGTTCTTTGCTCTGATTCATGATGAAATTGGTTACTTTCTCCCGGATTATTTCATTCCAGATAAGGGCAGCAGTGCCGTTTTTCCTGATGAGCAACACAATAAGCAGCAAAATGAAAAGCAGGATGAAGACAACGAACAAAGAGACTGAAGAGCTCTCCAGCATCTGGAAAGAAAGAGAAAAACAGCCCGGGGTTAAGGTGGCACGGGAGATGGCTGTCCTTTTTGTAAATATTGAGCTGAATAACCCACAACCAACGGTACTCAACAGGAACATACAGAGTTTAATTATGATTGTGTCTAAAGTAGCTGTAAAAGGCTCTCTGTCACTTGGTAATGGATGGTGCTCTGTAGCACTTCCTTTAGAAGCCAATTTTACAGGCAGTCAGCAAGTAGCTTTATTTAATGCTCTAGTCCCTTCCCCCACCCAGCTGCTCAGTCCTGGCTCCAGGCATGCCATGCACAAGGAGCTTCCAGCATCAAATCTCTTGTAGCTGCAATTGTGACTACAACATCCTCCAAACTTTTGCCTAAGTTCTCTAAGACCAGTGACAAAGGGATTCTCTCAATATAGGAAACATTCCCCCAGTCTCTTCCTATTTGTTCTTGCTTCTCTTTTTTGTTTCCCAAAAAATTGTCCCAGAAAATCCATATTTTTTTGGATGGTCTGACCTCCATTCTGTAGTGTGAATTGGCATATACACATGGGGAAAATCTATCCTACTATTTAAATTTTGAATCATCATGCAGAACACATTTTGACTTCAGAAGATGACTGAGTTTCCATGGAGATATGCTCAAGATACAGTACAGCTGATTTTGTTCACCCATCCTCTTATCTTAGTTGCAGAGCAAGTATGATTTGTTTGGAGCTGTCAAAAGTCTATATTTTTTTGCTTTTAAGCAGTCACCAATGTTAATAGTTACCTTTAATGCTTTTCTTGCAAAGTCTGACCTGAGACATTTCCTTTCAGAGCCTGCCAGCGTCATTAGCACATGAAAATCTTGCTTCTCGGACTTTCTGAATATTTTTTCCTAGCTAATATGAGCCTGCTTCATTTCTTCAATAGAATCATGAAGGCCTGGATGTCAATTTTTCTTCTTTCCCTCTGTGCAATAGTAGTTCTACTGACCAGGCCCAATTGTCCTGCACCTTTCAGATGGGACTTCAGCTCTTTCTAGTTTTTCTACATGAAAATGTTTGTCCACTGAGAACTTTGATAGGGCTGTGAAAATATCATTAGTTTAACATAAAATAGCTCTCTAGCTTCATTTGACTGGTCTTTACTTGACTTTCATGACTTGATTGTATGGTCACTGTTGATGGATTTGGATTCCTGACACAGGTTAGAATTATTCTGAACTCCAGTGAGCGGACGGAGCCCAGAAACCACTTTCTGAGGCCAGCAGGTCTCTAACCTTCCTGTCTCTGGACATGTGAAACTGTAACCCTGCACAGTCCTGACTCACTTGGTGGCAATCCAGCTACAGTCAGGTCCATCTAGGACTCAAGACTGCTGGCATTCAGAATTACTTCACACCACTGCCAGACAGAATCCTCTGGTCACAGTGGATACTTGGCATTCTCTGAGCAGACCTTGCCGCAGGCTGTTGCTCCAGCACGATGAGATCCTGCCAGCACGTTTGGGGCTGCCCTTCAAAGATCTGTCAGACAGCAAGAGTGGACGAGAGCAGCAGGATGAACTAGGTGGTGTATTTTTGGGGGAACAGCTTTCCTCCTATATTACTTAGCATTGCTATGAGACCATTCAATGAGAGTTCTCAAAACAGGGAGAGACAGCCTCTGCAGGCTAACTCAGCCCTGCTCCCTGTCCTGCAGGAATGCTGAGACTTCTTTTTCAGACTGACTGTCTGAATCAAGTACTCAGAAGGATCCACTTGCCTCAGATCTTTGCACTTGAATCCCACATGAATGCTACCACACATAAGAGTTACCATACGTAAGAGCAGAGCCCACCTGCCTCCTCAGAGGTTCCTCACAGGCAGAAACAACCTACAGAGTACATGCTGATTTTTCCATTCTTAGATGAGTTCACTTATTTTTGAGGTATCAAGGAATGTTTTTCAATACTGTTTTTTTTAATTATTATTAATATTTCTGTATAACACCCCAGCACTTTCATAAACTGGCAGTATGGGTTGTTTTTGGCAGAATTCCTTCAGGAGGCAATTATCCTGAAAACCACTTTCCAGAGAAGGTACCTTCTTAAAAGAGAGAAATGGACACATTTTGGTTTTCTTTTTTTCTTTTTTTTTAAACACAGTTTTTTTCAAAGTTTGTCCCTCTTAATTTCTGTCTTCTTAGGTGTGAAAATAAATTTAGTGACAGCAGTAGACTGTAAAGGCAGTCTGCCAAGAGCAAGAGGCATTGGCGATGGTCATGCACCCAGAAGGAAAAATTATCTGTACCAAAATAGGTAATTGCTTTCATATTCTTAGCTGGAAAATATTTGATATGAAAATTAAGTGTGTAATTCAACCAATTTAAAACTACCACTACCTAGGAGACAGTCATGTTATGACAGCTTTAGAAAATGCAACAGTAATTTTAGCTTTAATGTGGATTCATGAGATTCATTAAGTATGCAATAAAACCGAACTTGCATACAGTCAAGTTTCCCATAACCACTTATTACAAGGCAGCCACTCTTATTATTTAATGCTTATACTGAGGTTCCAAATACACAAGTTAGCACTGTAACCTCTTCTGTGCTTTAGAAACACCATAATAAAGGGAGCCTTCTCTTTGAAAGCTGAAATTTGAAGTGGAAAATAGTAGGCAAATGAAAAATTCAGCAAGGGAATAAACAGAAAACTGGAAGGACAACATTATGGGAAGGAATGAATAACACGTATCAGTACATCTGTTTTTGAGAAGACAGAGTTTAAAAGAAAACATATTAAAATTTCATGCCCAAACCTGTCAAACTACTGAAGATTCTTTCTAAAGCACTGAGTTATTTTCTTATGCATCTAATCTTACTCATTTTGGCAGGTTTCATAAGACCAAATCATAACTTGATAATGCAGCTCAGCAGTTTTCCCCTGATGCACACCATAATCAAACAATCAGCATTTGAATGGGAGTACCTCTGTTTCAGCTTACAGCTTTTAAAAGACATTTTCAAAGAGAGAAGCAGACACAAAATGTGGGACTCTGCTGCCCCAACTTACCTGCCTGTGGAGATAAAACACCTGAGTCTCAGGAGACTGGTTCAGACAGGGATCAGCTATTATGCCAACAGATGTTAAATCAGGGGATTCAGTATCCCCTTACTATCATATGATTTTCAGTTTTTCTAAAATCATAAAAATGCCCATGTGATGGAGCCCAAACTAATACATCCTATTGTTTATTCTCATGCAGCTGACTCCAGCCATTTCACCAAAGGTTACAATAATGATCTTTCAGTAATGCAGTTTATCAATTCTTCTGGTACATTTTCCCAACCTCTGCTAAAAAATAATTGCTCTTAGAATTCCCTGAAGTGAAAAAATAAGGATTAGAATGCTTAGTAACATCAATTTTTAAGGTAAGTCCGAGTAACCAGACTGAACTGAGATCTTTTTCAGTGTTTCATAAAAACTGTACAAAGTTTTCATAACACTGTTAGAGGAAGGTGTATGGAAATATGATGTAAACTACTGAATGCAACTGTTTCTCTGATTCCAAACCAGCATCCCTCTGCTAAAAACGGACGTTTACTGAGAAGAAAAATAAGCATGTGAAAGTAAGCACCTTTAAATGGTCTAAGTTTTAATAAAAGCTTACACCCTAGTGAGATTTACACTCGGTGGATTAAAGAAGTATCAAATTTGACTATTTAACTATTCTGAAGCTTAGATCACTACATTATGAGTAATTAACAAGATGTCATTTCCTACAGATGCAAAAATAAGAGATGGCAGATCTTGAAATACTTGTGAGGTAGAAAATTGCTGGATAGAAAATTTTTCTAACCAAGGTGAATCCTTCTAAGCCTAATTACAGAGCCTCTCATTACAGTTTTAGCTTAGATAACTGATATTGCTTTGCTTTGTACTGAAAATTAAGTTCTAAACATTATCACAAAAACCCACCCTTTTCTACAAAGACAGCATATAGATTAGACTGCTATTCTCCATGGCTGGAATGAGAATAAAGATTGTGACCCTGAGTCAATACTGTTAGCTGTGAGTCTCATTTTGGCACTGTGTTCCTGATCTGGCCTTGGATGAGCTACCTTAGTTCCTCTGTGTGTGTAAACTTTCAAGGCATTGTAAAGCCGAATTAATCTTTTTCAGAAAAGTCCTGGCTATGAATATATGGATAACACCTGAGGAAAGGCAAAGTAGTTTTGTCTGCATTAACCAAAGGACACAATTTTGGGATATCAAGACAGCAAATGCCTATGTGACATTATTATTCTTGAGTTTTGAACAAGTGGAAAATGTGGAGACAAACAGTGCTTCAAATGCTTTCTTAAAGGGCTTTCAGCCTGCTGACACTTCAGGCCTTTGAGGAAAGATGATAGTACATCCAGTCTTGCTATCATTCTTCATGCATTTAATCTAACTGCCAAATACTGGTTGGTTGTTTAAGAGTTTATTAGGAGTCTCCATGCATCCAGACAGTACTTTAGCATTCTGGTGCTAAAGGGTTTAGAATCTAATTTTGACTTTATTAACTCACATAACCTGGTGAATGGGGAGCACTTGATAAGTTTATATCAATCAACCTCTTCCAGCTTCTACTGAAATGATGCCCTTAGAAACCAATGCACTAAAGTATGCAAAGGATTTGCACACTAGTAAGGATATATTAGCTGTTTATGAAGCATTGTGAAAACAATGCAGAAGAGTCAGCACATTTCTACACGTATTTTAACAATGTCCTGCACTAGGCCAGAGGAGAGCTGTGCTGTGCTGGGACTGGAGTTCCTGACTCAGTCCTATGCTGTCCAGAATGAGGCAATCTCTTTTTTGTGGCATTTTGTTTTTCTTGATGTTTTCCCAGAGCAAGAAAGGCAGAATATTTTGGTCAGAAAGTCTAAACTAACTTCTGCCAAACATATTGTATCCTGTTGCTGTAGGCAACACAATTCAACAGCTTCATAATTTAGTACATTTAAAGGTCAAAAAATATCTTTTTACCTTCTATTCTTTTGTTACTGTTTATGTATTTTCAAGTGAGTGCAACTGTTCTGTGAAGAATAATCAGCATATTGCCAAATGTGAATAGCTTGTATTTCAATGGAAACTTAGTCTGGGAATTTGACATTCAGATTTTCCACTGACATCATGAAAACAATCTGAACAGACTTTATATAATTTTTCACTACTTCTTGCCTGAAATCTAGATTTTCCTCTCAGTTTTTTTTTTCAAATTACTACAATTTAGCTTCACTACCGTGACAACAAAAATGTCTGTCTTCTATGTCTTCTATAAATGCAAAGTTCTGATGATTGTTTTCTGCCCCCATAGCCTTTTGTCTTGTCTTCTTCCCTCTTCTCAGGTTGAACGGAAACAAATATAAGTTTCTTCTTACTGAATGAAAGCAAAAGAACAGCAAAGTGCCTATTGCCTACTTGGGAGCCCCATCAAATAAGCTTCATAAGGGTGTTTAAATCCATTCTCCCCACACAGATTTCAATTAGGATAATTGCTACCCACTTAAAACTCCCTTCACAGTAGCCATTCTCTCGATGTTATTCAGTGCTATTACCCAAAGCAGAAGGTTTATATAATGGTTATGTGCCCCATAAAGAAGTGCAGTGTTCAGAATGAACTGGCCACACTGAGAGGCCTCATATCCATCCAACAAGCAGGTCCACAGGAGTTTGTAGCAATCTGATCCAGACTGACCTAGTGAATGCACTGCACGATTAAAGCCAGAGTGTGGGGTGAGAGAATCCTTCAAGGATAAGAAATGCACTTTAGTTGGCCTTAAGCAAAGACAGCTTTACAGGAATAAGACCCTTTCAGGTACCCCTAGGAAGTGTTTGTTTCTGATAGTCCTTATTCCTGCTGGAGCACTCCAGATGTGTTTGTACTATTAGTACCAGTGTTTAAGACCAGTGATTAGGGTGGCTCAGCAGAACAGTACAAATTTTATCTGGGAGGCAGTGGACTGACAAAAGTAGAAAGTGTTCTGCCCTGACAGCACACTAGGAGCTGGTCTGTGAAAAGTTTTCTAAGCTGAGATTTTCATGTTCCCCAGGGGGTAAAATTAAGCTCTTATTGAATGTTATTGCCCCAGATGGAGATAGGGAGAAAGGGTTGGAAGAGGAAAGACCAAAATGGCTAATTGTCCTCAGGACAGACCTATTTCACAGTCTCTTCTTTGTATCACAGGGCTGAATCCCTAGTGTCCCAAATCCCCACTGCATGCTCCTGCCCTCCTTTCCAGGCTACCAGCTAATCTACTGTAAATCTGTCTCTCTCCCAGCACAGCTTTCTGCTGTCCACAAGCTGCTCTTCAGGCTGGGGGGAGTGCACAACTTGGTAGTGAGGACACCCACTGAGGGATCTGAAGGATTAGGAAGGAAATCTCTGCTGAAATGATGACTTATTTCTATGAAAATTAACAACTCTAACATGCCAGGCAAGGTGGGATTCACCACAGCACAGCAGGTAACCAAACACTGCGTGGGAAGAGGCAGCCAGAGACAGAGCAGGGTAGGGATTGGTTTCAAACCCTGAGTGAAAGCTCTCCCCAGAAAAGTGCCTCGAGTGGGCATAGAGGGTCTCTGGTTAGAATTTACTTTCTGAGAGAGCTTTAGAATGGCCTCACACATTAAGATCTGTTTTCAAGGACTGGTGCCAAAATTATGTTTTTCCAAAAAATTCCCAGTCACTTTTAATTCCAGTGATCCTGAAGGAATGCTGAAAGACAACAGTACAAGACTGGCAGATGTAAACTGGGTACCAGACTGCTGAGAAATATTGTTCAACTCGGGTGGCAAGTAAGTTGCTTGCAGTGTTAATGTGATCAAACTCTTTTCTCATTAATGCAAACTAAAACTGTAAATCAGGAAGTTTTTCTTTTGCATTTCAATACTGCAAAGCTGTGCAAATGCATGTGGTTCTGAACCTGAGGGCTTTGTTGGAGAAGTCCATGACTGAGTAAGCAGAAGTGCAGAGACATAGTAAAGGTTGTTCAAGGTTGTTTACAGAGTTCATCAGTGTGACGTCGTTGACAGTATTGGTAAATATGAGTTTGTTTTTAAAGGAGAGAGGTAAAAAACACCCATTAGGGGCATCAGAAGGATACTCTATAAGCACCAACAGGGCTAGCAAGCAAAAGTACTCGCTTTGTCTCTTCTTCAGAGACATTTTGCAGTAGCAGAACTCCCTCTTGAGAATGAAAACCTCCATAAAATACATCTGCAGCAAAACATTTATAAAAGCAGCTATTCAGTGAAATGTGACTGAACTGAAGCTTGACTTGCATTCAGCTTTTTCTTGAATACAAATGAATACCAAATTCCAGCATGCTTATAGCCATAAATTACATTTTCAATTTAGTCAGGGTTATCTCATCTCACTTCTTTCAGCTGTCAAGATTTACAGTACAGTACAAATGCATTACACACAAATATGTCCTACTCTTTCTCTGTGAAAGCTGTTGCTGCCCACGGACTGGCTTCCTGACAATGAGTGCCAGTCAGAATGTGGAAAACACCACTTCTTTCATATGCACCACTGTTTAAAACAGTGACATTATCTAAGATAACAAATCATGTCAAGCCTGAGAAATAAGAAAATAAAAATATGTACCTTTCTTAGTATAGCTGAAGCTGCTCTCTCCGATCTTTTCCTGTGCTGCTCTCCTGTGGATTTTACAGAATAAGAGTCCAAGAGCCTGCAGTGTTCAGTCACATTCGATCACATCACAGGAATAGCTTATCAGTTCTGTTACACAGACTCTAAAAGGAGCGCTGTCCTTTTCCCCAACTCCTCCTTTCACAGATTCTGCACTCCTTAAAGGTGCTCGCTGCTCTAATAACCGTAGAGAAAGCTATTCATCTGTCCCCTAACGACAGTGCTCTTGTTACTTAGTTACAGCACAGTGAATGCTGACAAAGTCAGGTATGAGCCAAATCTCTGCTCGGTGTAAATGCAATGTGTTCAATCAAGCAACTTCAGGAATGAATTTGGCCCAAGGGATTTAGTTCTTTTTTCAGCTCAGACGTGGCATGCTAGAGCCAGAGCAGAATTGGTAGGAACAAGACCTAGGCATGTGGGTTAAATATAGAGTGCTGCTGGAAGCAGGGGAGGTATGTATAGCAAATGGCTTAATAGCAACTACAGGAGGAGCTGCAATCAATACATTATAAATAGCGCATTTGAATTTCTGTGGCTTCTAGTTGGGAAAATATTCTGCTACAAACAGCTCTAAGATAAAAGAAGAGGCTTATTCTAACAAACCTTGTCTGTCTATATTGTTTCCTTCGAGGCAGGGCAATATAATCCAGCTGCAATTAAATTGCACCATCAAAGAAAATAAGAAGAAAAACAAAAAACCCAAACACAATATGGTAATAGTTCTCTTCTGTATTCTCACTGCAAAACTCAGACCTAGTCAGCAAGTGTTTGAAGCTCTAGCCTAGAAACTTTAAAGACTTAAAGAATGTGTTTGTACCAAATGTGGCAGAAACAGGAGCTGAAGTTCTGAGAACTTCAGGCTTTGTCATATGATAGAGGAGGTCCTTGAAAGAATTAGGGACAACCTGAGACCCTGACAAGAAAAAAACAAATAATTTAAAGCAGATTAACTGAATAAAGAATTATGGGAGAAAATAGGTAGGTGAAGATTGAAGTATTTCTAGTAGTTCTAACCAAAACATAACTAAGACCTTACAATACAGCACAGTCCCCAAGGTCAATACAGAATAACTTTGAACTATCCCTTCCATGTATAACAGAGCTTTAGCTCTACAAATATTTTCTTATAATCCAGACATCAAGCAGAACAAAGAATGAAATAAGCAATACTGCAGTCCAGCTTCACTGACAGCAATTTCCTGTCTGGTCAAAAGCTGGTTGTGTCTGCATGATCCCTGATGCCACCCACAATTCAAATTAACAGAAAATTTATTTTACTGCTGGGCTGTGGAGAAAAGAGTTTAAAACAGTAATACTTTAAGCACTGACCTTGTGTAAGTATACAGCTGCTTTTTGGAGAAGTCCTTGCAGTTAACTACAGCTAGTTGTGGGTGGTGTCAGCCCAGCTTCTGCTTAGCAGCATAATTTAGTGCCAAGATTTCCCAGATTGAGCAACATCCCATGACAACACTTCTAAAAGTCTTCTAACTTGGAGCTGAATTATATCCTTCAGGCTCGAAGCATGGGAGGAGCAAACTTGCTTCTGCCTGCCCACAGCTGTTTACTTGTGTGATAAAAGCTATGCCTGCAAGTAACCCTTGCTGTTGTCTACATATTTCATTACATAAGTAAAAATGGTGGATGGCAATAACTGCAAATTAGACAAAGCTGGAGGTTCAGCTGGTTAAGCCACCCAAACTGTGTGATAGTGTCCATAAATTGCTTCCAAGTTAATAGAAAGTTGAAATCTTGTAATATGTTATGGTATTTTCTTTTCCAAGATAAGCTTCTTTAGTAGCTTGATAGACATTGGTTTATGCCTCTCCTTAACTTACCTGTTAGCCCAACACACGGTCTATATAAGTATGGATATTTTTGCAAGTTTTTACTAATGTACTAATGCTACAAACTCCACAGTGCATAAATTTATATGCTATTCATATGACTTATCCTTGTCTAGACAGTAAAAATCTGCCCTAATATTAACACATCCAGGTTAGAGGACTGCAGAGAGCTATGAATGTATTGGTAGATTACAATTTCTATGTAGGGCCAAGATCTTAAAAGAGGGGGTTTGGTACTTCAGAATATCTATCAGGTACTGGATTCACAGGGCACATCTATGGGAAGATGTAGAACCAGGATGCATTAGCCTGGGAGCAACATCACATGAATGGCAGCAGCTCAGGGCAACTGGCTGGTTCAGGCTGACTCACCCTGACAGTCGCCACTTTAGCTCTGATGTGGCTGCACAAACTTGAGCAGACTTGCCCATGGACAGAGCTCCCAGCTGCAATCACATGATGCAGCGTGGCAGGGCTATTCCCACTTGCTGTGCATAGCACGGAGCTAGAGCTTTTCCCTCTAAATCCATGCCTGGCATAACAACAAATGGCTTTCCCTTCTTCTAATAATCCTGGACAAAGACTGGTTTTTAAAAGCCTAGACAAAGGGAGACAGGAGAGCTAGCACATTATCATAAACCCCACAGATCATGTGAAACACTGAGTGGAAGAAAATTCTTTTGAGCTTGCATTTTCAGAATAGCAGGAGGGATTTTCTTTTATGTGCATTTGCTGTTTTCCATAGTCAAATTAGCCTCTCTTGCTGAGAAACACGCAAAAGAGGAATTTTGAGAAAGGACGCACCACTCATGACTGAATCAGGAAACTGCCTGGCGATATCTAAAATAGGAAACAGCTAAAAGAGAAGAAAGGTGGCCAGCAAAGTTGTACTCTAAATTTGAACAGATAATACAAGCAGTTAGATTATTTTGTGTTTATAGTGCATCTTAAAAGGTTACCAGGCAGACTGAAAAAACCTTTCCACTTTCAAAGACTTTATAACTCCTCACAAAAACTTTGAAGCAGTTAAGTCTCCCGCATTTCTCTCTCTTTTCTACCCTCACGTTTTTTGGCAATATGTGCAGAAGCATTTGAATGAAGCCAAGAACTTGTGTTACTTGAAGCTTCATCTGTTTCTGCTGGCTTTTTCCCTTACTTGAAATCAATTACTTGCTCAGGACAAACTATGAACAGAAGATCTATCTATGTTAAGGAAAAAAAGGAATAAAAAGACATAGATTAGATTCTGAACAAATCCTACTTGGAGACAAATTTCTGAAAATAATTCTTAAATAATCTTTAAAAGAGAGTGCAATCAATCACAAGAGACAGCAAGAAACCAAAAGGTCCTACCTCATGCAGAGACAGCTTAGTTCAACCAGTGATCCAGCAGAGTTCACTGACACTTCTGTAAATTATTCATTAAGTCATGCCACAAAATGCAGCCTCTGAGAGAATCAACTTCCCACCCCACCCACTACAAAGGACACAAAGTTATGACTTCCAAAGACAGTATCTACCTGACACCTCTCTTTTTCCCCCCACCCTCTCTGGTTGCTGATCTGAGAATGTAAGACATAAAGCAAACTATGCCAGAAAAACAGGAAAGACAGGAAGATGTGCTTCAAAAGTCAAAATTTATAAAAGGTTTGGTAGAAAAAGTATTTGGTCCTGGTCATCTTCATGAGGAAGAATTTAAGTAAGCCATTGATAAATGTAATAAAATGTATTTCCTATGAAGGAAACAACATACAGAATTGCAAGCTGTCTTTCCAATAAATTCAAAAGGAGAAAGTTTGCCTGCTAACAAAACCAATTCACGACTTACAAAGTTCCTTTTTTGGTTGAATTGATTTATATACATTTCTGATAGAAGGTGTCTCCTTTACTCTTTTAATACCACACTGTTTAAAGTATATTGAAAAAACATCTCCCCCTGGAAATAAACCAAACCACATCTAGCCTATAAGTTAATTTATGACTTTAAATATGACTAGCTACAACTGACAAAATTCAGTGGAAATGTGTTAACATATTATTATATTAATAGCCATCTTGGAAGAAGTTTTTTAATCTCAGATTTGGAAGTATATGCTTTCACTGCAGAAAAACAAGGCTTCATCTAAATGATTCCTGATATTAGAATGTATTTGCTGCTAAAGGACTTATGCTTGTTTCCTTAAAAGAAATTAAGATATACTCTCTCTCTATATATATATAAAAAAATGTGTATCACTAATTATCTAATCAACACAATGCTAACCACAAAATAATTAATATAAGAGTAGAAAGCCATATGAACTGAGCCAAAGATACAGTAGAAACCACATCTGATAACCAGTATCTGTTTCCAGTCCCTGGAAAAGACTTTTGAAGTGCAGCACAGACACACCTGTGCAGTGCTGACAGCAGGAAATACCAGTTGTTCAATGTTGCTCTTACTGATACTGTCACCATGAGCACAACCCACTGCTCCTTGCTGCTATTTGCTTTTATCACTCTCGAGGATCAAGCCTGTGAGAATGAGTAAGAACAAGTGCAATGGCACAGCACAAACTTTGGACTTTCTTCTGACACCAGTGGTCCTGATGGGAAAGGCTGTGGAACTGCACTGCACTTTATGAGCTGTGGGACACAGCCAGAGGGCTGGGGACACCCCAGTGTCACACGGTCAGACACTGACACAGCACCAGCTGTAGTTTCTAAAATCTAGTCTGAACCTCCCTTGGCATTTTAAGGCCACTTCCTCTCATCCTTTCACTTGAGACACAGCAGAAGAAACCAACCCCCACCTTCCTTTCATTTGGTTCAATTTAGTTTCACTTTGCTTTGCCACATTGAAGGCCTTTCCTTATTAGCAGAACACTATAATGCTGCAGGGACATCTCCTCACATAAACTTGTTTTGTGTGTGGGGAGACTTAATTCTACCCTTGATCCTATATGTCTGAACTAAATCTGTGTGAAGAGCAAATGCTCAACACTGCCTGATTCAACTCAGAATAGTGGCTAAAATGAAAAGATGAAACAATTTTGCATGCATGTATCTTGAAAAGCATAAAGATTATATCTGAATATGCTCAAGGTTTCTTTAATTTAAAGGCCTCTCAGTATGCTCTAGTCATGTCTTTCTACTGCTGTTGCAGTAGGTAACAGGGTTTCTAGTGATAAAAAGATGTTTGCCCTTGGTTTTCTTGTATTTTTGCTGGGGTGTTTTTAATAGCAATGATGCTGGAAAAAAAGTCATCCATGCACTTACTAAAGTGATAATAATTCCTGTTTCATGTATTTTCAAACATTAACGGGGTGAACAAAAATAATGAGACTACACTGGAGGTGAAATCAGTTCTATAAAACTTACTCTGGAGCATTTTAATTTCCTGCCATTTCTCCTCAGCTGTGGACCAGAGGATTGATGTTTTCTGAAACAAAATGGTTGGATGCTGCCCCCTTGTGAGCTGAGCCTCTGCTCCAGAGCCTGAACCACGACTGCCTAAAACCCTTTTTCTGTAGAAGCCTCTGATTCTGCTTTCAAAACTCTGGTTTGGCTGTGGGGGTATTTAACACCGTACGACCCAATACCTACGGAGCAGGCGGGGCGAGTACTAAGCTTCAGTAAAGGCCAACAACCAGAGCCTCTGAACGAGGAAAACTTGTTCCCTTAATTTGTTTTGATCCATGGCAGCTTTGAGGCCTCTCACCTCAGGCTGTCAGAACACATCACAGGCACTAATAACTCTCACAGCTCCCACTCAGGATAGGTCAGCAGCATCGCCCTGGTTTGATCAATAGCTGGCATGTGGCACAGGGAGAGGGGATGCTGCTGGAGGCTGAGGCACTGGAAGTGCTCTGACAGGTTGTCCCGAGCAGACATCTGTCCCACCACAGCCCAGCCCTGTGTGAAAGCTGCAGGTTGGGGCCACTGACCCACAGCGCTTGAGCCCCGTTCCAGCGGAGGAACCTTTTCTCCAGACTCGAGTCCTGCTTACAATCCTGAACGTATCATAGTCACAGGAACACGGAACAACACTCAGTGTTGCCTCTAACACCTCGTGAAGGGGAGAGGCTTTGTTCAAACCACCTCCTCAGAGGTTTCTGACTGTCAGGCAGTGTCCTGCACCTGAGGAGGGGCTGCAGCAGCTCCTCTCACCACATTACTACAGAGGGATGGCTGGTTCAGAGAGGAAAGGACAGGTCTCGGATATCACTGAAGGTTTTGGGCAGTCATCATGATCCTTGTCTTTCCAAAAAGGCCTTCCCTGAACCCTTCCTACAGCAGGATCTGGGAGGAAGCTAGTCAAGCAAACTGTAGTGTTTTTTTTTTTCCTTCCAAATGTCTGATTTTAATAGAAATTTTAACTGATTTTAATTGAGGAGCCCAGAACTGGAATACTGTATCCAGTTCTGGGCTCCTCAGTACAACAAAGACAAGAAGAGGGTCCAGCCACAAGGAGAGACTGTGGGAGCTGGGCCTGTTTAGTCTGAAGAGAAGACCGAAGGGGAATCTCATTAATGCATAGAAATATCTCCAAGGCAGGTGCCAAAAGGATGGTGCCAGACACTTTTCAGTGACCAGTGGCAGGGTAAGGAGCAACGGCTATAAACTAAAACACGCGAGGTTTTACCTCAACATGAGAAAGAGCTTTATGTTGGGGGTGCCAGAGCACTGGAACAGTTGCCCAGGGATGTCGTGCAGTCTTCCTCTCTGAAGACACTCCAAACCACCATTTCCCTTGCTGTGGGTGACCCTGCTTTGTACGGGGAGTTGGACCGGATAATCTCCAGAGGTCCCTCCAACCCTAACGACTCTGTGCCGATGTGTGATTCACCAGAGCCAGAGCCCGCCTCCTCCAGCCCCGTGAGGGCTCCGGGCCGAGCGCTCCCCTCAGGCGGCTCCCGCGCAGGATCCCCGCGGGCCCCCGCCGCCCTCCGCTCAGGCGCTGCGCGGCCACCCCGCAGGGTCCTGGCGGGCGCGGGGCCCTGTGCCGTAC
>VZRX01009171.1:76163-106848 GCA_013398075.1 Notiomystis cincta | reverse complement strand
CACCGCCTCACACCGCCTCACACCGCGCCGGGAGCCGGGGCCGGTCTGTGCCGAGGCCGAGGTGGCAGCAGGGGCCACCTTCCCTCTGACCGCTCCCCACGCCCTGGCCAGGCACACACGGCGTACAAAGCTTTGAGTCCGATAAGGTGATCCCGGGAGAAATATTTGTGTAGAACTCGCTGCTGTAATGTCGAGACAGAGACCTGTACTGGATCTCAGTTGCATTATTTATGAGCCTCTTGGGGCGTTGTGTAAAAATCTAATCTATTTTCTCACTTCGTTTGAATTGCTGTATTTTCTGTATTTTGTTCACAAAACTAGAGTAGACAGTTTAATGACAAAACCGCAGTGCTAGAGTAAAGTGAAGAAAACCTGAATCAGCAATAATCAACTGTAAAAATAGGTGTACTCTGATGCTGTCATTACATACCTCTCCCATCTTCCTGGTCTGTTTCTTTTCCTTTTTTTTCTTTATAGGAAAGAATGAGTATGATCTTCTGGTCGTTGGCGGAGGGTCTGGGGGCCTCGCTTGTGCAAAAGAAGGTTTGTATGCATAAATAACTAACAGAAATTCTGGTTTAACTTCAGTGGAGTATAAGGAAGCTAAAGGAAGTGTTACTGATAATTTTAAAGCTTTCCAAGAAGCATATTATATTCCAGTACCTGCACATTAATCATTAACTTAGCTCCATACAAGGTGATCTGTAAATTAATTCACACGCTCAGATGGTGTGATCTTGTTCAACTTTCCTGTTAACCATTGGAAAAAATACTTTTTCTTTTGTCACAGGAAAAACTAATTAGCTTTCATTTCACTGTTGTAAAAGTATTCAGAGTACCTCCATAGATAAAGTATTTTTTAAATACAATTTCTCATTTTTGTGTGAAAACAACAATCCCTTCAGACTCTGTCCAAGAACTATGTAACTGCTGTAGAGAACCTTGCCCCTTTGTATCTCAGGGTAATATCTTCAACAACCCACAGTGTTCTTAACCATCTCATTTGAGGTCACATTGCATTTTTAGGGTCAGTGGAAGCTGGAGGCCCCAGTCTGGGTTGTTAAGTGTCTTCCAGAGAATTTGCTGACTACATAGGCAGGTTGGGTCCCTGTCTGGTATCTTGAGGTAGACAGAAAAAAAACATCTGTCATGTTCTGTATTTTATCTGTATCTGTGCTACTAAAAATGTTTGTGTTTGTGTGTTTCTCCTTCCTCTAAAAATCTTACCTTGCTTCTTTGTTTAAAGCTGCTCAGTTTGGAAGAAAAGTGGCTGTTCTGGATTATGTTGAACCTTCCCCACGAGGTATGGAAGAGCAATACTAGGGTAATAATTGGAAATGCATCTCATTCAATTGCTCAGATGTGCAGGTTGCTCCACACAGCAGTGTCCAAAGTCACACTGCCTGCTTTACTTGGAGTAAAAGTCCTCAAGCCCAGCTTGTGCTATGGCTCATTCTCTCCAAGATGAACCAGCTCTGCCAGCTCCCCTGCACATTAAGCTTGGTAGCAGTGTTTAGTGCTACCATTTATAATAGATTTTGGACTTAAATGAGAATCTTCCCTCTGTCAAAATGTTATTTACAATTTCTAAAAATTACGAATTTTGTTGTGTTGAGGCTCCTCGTGTACAATGTATAAAATGAGAATTGTAAAATTTGTGTTTAGTAACTGGGTCTTCTGAGCTCAGAAATATCTTGAGATGGTTTGAATTTTAGAAGAAAAATGTACAGAGATGGTTTTTGTCAAAGCAAATGAGCCCAAAGAAAGTTAGAAATTGATCTGTAGGAGATGGTAAACTGTGTGTTGTTACAGAACTTTTTACCTACCATGTACCCAACTGTATTGTTACACTAATCTGATGCATTTACTTTTTCTTTCTTTCCTTCCTTTTTCCCAAGGAACCACATGGGGGCTTGGTGGAACGTGTGTGAATGTTGGCTGCATTCCTAAAAAGCTCATGCATCAAGCAGCCCTTCTAGGGAGTGCCCTGAAAGATGCCCAGCACTATGGCTGGAATATATCCCAACCTGTTCATCATACCTGGTAAAGACTGTTGCCCATCTCCACTCCTATGTGCTGCAAATGCATAGGAATAACCTTTTCCCAGTTGGTGTTTGCTATGGGACAGTTAGAAAAGTCAGTTTTGCATGTGAAATTTTAGCCTGGTGCTTGTTTAAAAAAACAGAACTGGCTACTGGTTTCTCCGAGCAGAAATTATGTTGACTTGGGCTTGATAATTTGCTTTTACAAGAAAAAATACTGTAGATCATTCCTCATTTTTAGCAATTGCCTATATCTTTGTGTTGCATAACCTGAATTTGTAATATGACTTCATGTTCAGTTTCTTGTTTTGTGACAGGTCTGTGATGGCACAAGGTGTTCAGAACTATGTGAGATCCTTGAACTGGGGACACAGAGTGCAACTACAAGACAAGTAAGCAAGACTTTGAAGTTCAGCTTTCTTCCCACAGTCAAGGAGGTGCTCTTGCCCTTGTAGAATTGCAAAATTGCCTTTGAAGTTTCTATCTAGAGCTAGTATTTTGAGTCTGTAAGTCCTTTCTGCTGGGGACTGTAAGTGCCCTTGTTAATGTAAGTGGTCTCTTCCTCTCCCATTTTCCTTTTTGGTGAAATAGTGGTTGACACTGACCACACACAAAAGCTTTCTAGCAGTGTAGTGATGCTTTCTAGTCTGGAGAGGTTTTGCATTAATATGCAGTGGTCAAGGTTTCTTAAGATACTTTTGATCTTGTCCCCCAAAATTTCTATGCCATACAAACCCACAGCTAACACTATGCTAGAGCAGCAGATTCTATTTTTTTTTTTTTTTTTGCTTTCAGTGCAGAAATGGTTCCAAGTTTTTCAGCATGCAGTTCCTTTTATAGAGAAATTATATTAATAGAAAATTTAACAGGTTCTAGTCTTGTTACTCCTGCTGAGTCACTTTGGTGTGTTCTCAAATGAGCATGGTATTAGAAATGCTATAGATAGTACTAGTAATGCTGTGGCTAATGGAAAATGTCTTTTTTGAAGAGGTCAATAACCTGATCTCAAAGTTTGTTACAAGGTTAGTTACTTTTCTGTAGAGAGGAGTTAAGTGTGACACAGGAATTGAGTGACAAATTATGATAGAGCTGCAAACAGTCCTATGAAATGAGATTCCTTCCTTTTACTGCTCTATGTAATGAGATTCCTTCCTTTTACTGCTCTGTGTCTGTTTGCTACCTTTTTTAGCACTTAAATTTAGAAAAGGTAGCTGATTGTATTTCATACCTATTGTTGTTAAGTATGCATTGCTGATGGTGTTTTTTTCTAAACAGGAAGGTGAAATATTTCAACATAAAAGGGAGTTTTTCTGATCCACATACAGTCCGTGGTTTAACAAAAGCAGGTAAAGAGGTGAGCTGCTGTGCTGATTTCTGCAGTGTTGTTCACTTTGAACATTTCATCTGGGAGCTAGATGGTCTTTCTGGAAATTGCTTGGGGTATTCAGTATTGTTTTGGTGAGTGAGATTTGCATTTTCCACCTAGAGAAGTTGTTTATGAATTTGACTGATGCCTTCTGAGTCCCTGGCCTGTGAGATGCCATTGCTTTTTTCTGCAGGTGGAAATGCTGAGACAAAAGATTTTTGTTTGATTTGGTCAATCATACTGATGCTTAGAGAAATGTAAGTTCTGAGCATCAGGTTGCTCGGAGCCGTTTCCTTCCTTCAGGTGATTTGTAGGGGTGATTACTTGGTAATACCAAATTGTTTGTGGGAGGCAATTAGTGTGAATGCACAGCTGGGTCACATAACAGAATGGTGACCATTGCAGCACATTTAACAAGACCTGAATGTGCCTTTTTAACACCTTTTTGAGGGTCATTGTTTAACATTACTGATTAATATCAGCTTGAACAACATGTTTTTGGGGGTAGGTGCTTATGATTTTCTAAAACGTTCTCCTTTTGAGGTAGCTTAACTCCATGCCTGGGACAGAATTTACTGCTGTGATCTCTATGTGTTTTATCCTGAGCAGAAAGTGATTTTTAAACGGTGTCATTTATGCATAACTGTTGCATCCAAGTAGTCATCAGAATCTTGCTTAGTGAAAGAACAGTTGCAAGGTTACTATTAAAACAAAACTTAGTAGAGAATGGATAAGAGAAACTCTGCAGGTATTAGTTAATTTTATCTCCATCCTTTTTTAAATGCATTGCTGATTATTGTGTCACATAAATAGCTGATGGTAGTGCCAGCTTTCTCATTTATCACTAATTTGTACACAGATGAGATACAAAGACAGATGAAAGGATTGCAAATGCTTGATTTTGATTTTTTATTTTTGTTTGTAGACTGTTGTTACTGCAGATAAAATTGTCATTGCTACTGGGGGAAGACCAAAATGTCCTGCACATGTAAGTTACCCTTCCATTTGACACCTCCAGTGCTTTGCTGGTTGAGATGCAGAACACAATAAAGGAGGATAAAGAATGTAAAAAATAAAGCAACATATAAGAGATTTTTGTACTTGAGTGACATGAAAAATTGTCTTTATATAAAGGATGGCTTTTTAGAAAAACATTTCCATAGACAACAATTTGCTTGGATTTAGTATGTTGGTATTGCTTAGAGCTGTAGGATAATTCAAGTTGGAAGTGGGCAGCCCCAGATATATATCCCTTGGTCTGCTGGTTGTACTTCAGCCAACACAGCCCAAATTGCTATTAGCCTTTTTTGCTGATGGGATTTGCATTGCAGGTTGTAGGTGCACTGGAGTATGGAATCACAAGTGATGATCTGTTCTGGTTAAAAGAATCTCCTGGAAAAACGTAAGTTACCTTACCATGGCTGAAATAGATGCTGCCATTCCTACCTTTTCTATATGGCAAGGTGAAAAATGTTCATAATTGCCTTTTGTACACTAATTTTCCTTCTGAAAATGTGTTTTGCGATGCATCAATATCATACTACCAACCTTCACAAGTAACTGATACATCTTCTCCCTCTTCCTCTTACGAAATTCCCTTCTAAAATCAAATTAAATGCACGTTTTCAGCCTTTTAGGTTGTGCTGTAGCAATTACACCCCAAGTCACAAGAGGGCAGCATGAACTCACCCAGGGGGTTGCTCAGTCCCTGTTCCTCCTCCCACGGGGGTGTGAAAGTGCTCCTCGAGTAGTGGAGAAACTCCAAAATAATTTTATGTTCTCTTAAGTTGTGGCGGTTCTGACAACGAAAGTATGATGAGACATTTCGGTTACTTTTGCCATTTCTTTTGCTTTGGAAGCTGTTGTTTAACTGAAATGTGAAAACACTGGTTTTAATGGAAATACTAAAATGCCATAGTTGTTTTTAAGAGCACATAGCACAGTAAGTCTGTGCCCTACAGAGCGATTTCCTGATGAAAATAAATGTGATAGGAAATGCAGATTTGCTAGCATGAAAGTCAAATAATGCTACATTTTGTCTTCTTGTAGAAAAAACTAAAGAGACTTCAAATTATATACTGGTGTCTTTGCAAAAAAATGTAGTTGCCATTCATGGCAGTGACTTTCTGCTATAAAAAATGCACTGTTTTAAGCTAAATATCAAATAGATAAAAGAGGCTTCTTGGTACAATTTTAGAAGGAAAGTAAATTTGCTGTTATTTGTAGTGTATCAGTCACCTCTTGAATTTTGAAAGCATGATTTATGCAAGGAAATTGTTTTTAGGAAAAGCAACAGCCACACCAACAGCCCCCCCAAAAAACCCGAACCAAAATAGAAGATTTATCCTTGTAAGATGTTTCTGTGAATATGTGGCTTTTGTCCAGTTGCTGCTAATGCAAGTTGTAACAGTGTAATGTGGGAGTCTAGTGTTTATATGTTGCATTCCTGAGATTTAGTCAAAATAAGCCTGCAGGGGCTACAGTAGCATTTCTGTGCTTTATCAGGCTGTGTCTTAGCAAATGAAGGAGGGAGTTGTTAAAGGTTTGTTTCTGTCGGATTTGTTTCTGTTATAAATATTCCCAAGGTTCAGTTTAACACCTTTTGTTTTTAGTCTGAGCTGTGTTGTACTTATTCTTTCTTTTCTCCCTCTCCAAATGTACATATCTCAGCTACAAATTACATGCCTGGAGGTTATAGAACTGTCAGTCCTGCAGTTATTCATATTTGAAAAAAAAAAAAAAAAAAAAAAAAAAAAAAAAAGTAAACCGTTAACCAACTTAAAAGTTCCTTAGATATACAAACATGGGGAAGAAACTCTCACTACTGAGTTGAAGGGTCTTGGCAGAGTGAATTAGAAAAGATGCCTTGAAATGTGTTGAGAATGAGTGGGAGATTGAGCAGGTGTGAACGAAGTTAGATTCCGCTTTCCTAACTTTTCTGTTAGACACTGACAATGCCCAGGAACCCCCTGTTTTGTACAAGAAAGTGTGAATAATGTGGGGCTGATGCTATGAATAAGTGCCAGCTGACATCTATTTTTCATCTAATGAAAAAGAAGAGCAAACATATGCCCAAATTACAGAAATTCTCATTCTTTTCCCTGTGAATCTCCAGTACATATTTCTTTATGGGCAGTATGTGGCTTTTTGCAGCACTTCCCGGGGGCTGCATGCTAATGAGGGTATGATTATCCATTCACAGATGAATCAGATGCCCTAATGCTGGAAAAATTATTTCCCATCATGTTAAATTGTTTGCCAAGCATAAACCCCAGACTAGCAGATTTTAATCACTTTAACTCAACCTATTCTCTGTACACCTTCAGAATGTATGTTTTTATTGTAGGATAGAGAGATGTTATCTGGGCCTTTTGTGAGAAAACATGTGTTGTACTGACTGTGCAGTCCCTGGGGCTTATGGAGCTGCAGCCTCCATGTCTGCACTCCTCATTAAGGAGGTTAAAAGCATTGCTGGTAGAACTGGGAGATGCTGCAGATTGGTTATGGGTAAGGCACAGGCCACAAGCCCTTTCAAAAACCTAACAAAACACTTTGTTGTCAGTGGAAACACTGTGTGGGATGCATCTCCAAAGGGTGAGATTGTAACAAGTCTGCATAACACATAAACAGCAAAGCAGCAGCTTGTCCAGCAGCTGAGTGTTAATGGCTGCCCGGCTGGAGCTGCTTTTACCTGCAGAACAGGGACTGAGCATTCTGCCTTTTGTACCCAGCAAATGTAGGGAACTGAGGATATGGTCAGGAGAGAGAGGACTGCTGCAGTGTAGGGGGCAACTGGGGACAGACAGGGAAACTGCTGTGCTGGAGAGCTGATACACCTCATAAACTGCAAGTGTTGATGGACAATTTCAGTGATATTTTTGATTGAAAGGGTGTGAAATATTGGGAGAGATGGGAGCTGGAGTTTTATTTAAGAACTAAAATGGATATATTTGGTAAATACCAGTCTAAGTAAATCAGTTAAACCTATTTTCTATAATAGCTTACACAAATGTTTGAAGACAGAAAGAACAAATATTTGGCATTTGGAAAAATACGACAATTAAAAAGCAGATAGTTATAAATAAAAATTAAATTTAGCAATGAATAAAAGCTTACATTGGGAACTGTAATCTGCTTGATAGGAGAAATAATCTAATTGATAGACCATCCCCATGTGCTGAAAGATGAGCTGTCAGGGAAGAAGATTGGCCTGGCTGGATAGAGGGTTTTGGCTGGAACTCAGGGAAAAAAGGAGTGCTTATGCCCCTGGGAGAAGAGGGAGGACTACAAGGATGCCATGAGGTTGTGCAGGGAGAAAATTAGAGGGGCCAAAATCCAATTAGAACTTAATCTGGCTCCTGCTGTAAGAGGCAATAAAAATGTTTCTATAAATACAGTAACAACAAAAGGAAGGCTCAGGAGAATCCCCATCCTTTACTGGATGCAGGGCGGGAGGAGCACAGTAATAATAAAGTAATAAAGGATAAGGAAAAGGTTGAGTTACTTAATGCCTTCCTTTCTTCAGTCCATAATAGTAAGAGCAGTCGTTCTGTGGGTACCCAACCCCTGAGCTGAAAGATGGGGACAGGGAACAGAATGAAGCCTCCATAAATTATGAGGACTTGATTAGAAGCCTGCTACAGCACTTGGACATGCACAAGTCCATGAGGCCAGATGGGATCCACCCAAGGGTGCTGAGGGAGCTGGTAGAAGAGCTGACTGAGCCACTCTCCATCATTTACCAGCAGTCCTGGCTAACTGGGGGTCCCAGCTAACTGGAAGTTGGCAAATGTGACGCCCACGTCAGAAAATGTTTTTTTTTGGTTGTGCGAAAATATGAACAAGCTCGTTCCCCTGCTTTATTCTTTTCTTCTTTTTATGTTTTAGGTTGATTGTTGGAGCCAGCTGTATCCTTTGAAAAGCCTGTGATGATCTCTGATTTTAAGTAGCATAGCTATCTTTCCTATGAAAGTTCAGTTTTCAGAATTCCTTTGTTCATGTCATACAGTTGAGTTGGTAAGAGAATAATAATAGTTTTCTATGCAGTAACATCATGGAAATTAAGATCAGCTGAGGATAAATTCTCAGGATCTTATATCCAGTGTTAGCTATGTTAACTATAAGACTTCCAAGTTTTATTCTACATACAAAAGCAAGCTAAAGATGTCTGTGTGAGGAGAACTTGGTATCTCCAAGTAAAAAGCTCACTTGTATACTACTCATATATTATGTCTATCAAAACTGTTGTTTATATTTGCTTAACTGCTGCGTCACCAGATGTTTCCCTTGAGTGTGCTGGTTTTCTAACAGGCATTGGATTGGACACTACAGTCATGATGAGAAGCATCCCACTTCGTGGCTTTGATCAGGCAAGTACAGAATACCTTACATCTCTTTATTTAGCAAAGAAACTAAAAGGCAGATTTGACTATTTTTATCTCCTAAAGAAAAAGTGTTGTTTGCTTCTCCAAACATTTCCTAGTATGTGCACAGTTTTTGAGGCAGATGTACTGCTGCTTAAGTGGCTGTGACCAGCACCACTTCTGGTAGTGACACTAGGGACAGCTCCTGGTTGTGTCACACTCTCCCACTTTGGAGTGGCTTCCTTAGAACTAGCAGCTTGTCTGCCTTAAAACTGGTGGCATGAATTTGCAAAACTTTGTATAAGAATAATTCTTGGGATTTACACTCATCATTGAAGAAATTGACACCTGTAACAGCACAAGGTCTGAGCAAGCAGGAAATAGTGTGTGTGTGGCACTTGGTCAAACACTTACAGTAGGGCTTGCTCTGAGAACTTGATCCTCTGCAGGCAGGAAGAGCACAATGGCCATACCAAAGTTAATAAAGTATTAATGGAGATAAAATAATTATGTTCAGTCTGCAGCCACATTGAGTCTGATAGAAACTGATTAGTGAGCTCTCATGTTTCTGAAGAGACACAACCCTGCTGTTGCCTTCATATTAGTTAATATCAACTTGGAAAATAAAGTTTTGTAAGCTGAGAGAGCTTGTGTGTAGTTGTTCTATGTGAGTGGTTTTGTAATAATATGCTTTAGGTAATAAACATACTCGGGCAAGGTGCAACCTGAGTTCCTGCAGTCAAGAGCACAGATGTCTTTGGATAAACCTGTAGATGCCACACTTTACTACTTGAGTGTGGAGTGGCATTATTTCAAACAGGCTCCCAGGACAAAAGGGTTTTGGTGGTTTTTTTGTAGTAGTAGAACTTTCTATGAAACCTTAGTGATTCATAACCATTGCAGAGAAATGCCAGGTGTTATGGCAAAGGGAAATATTTTTTTATAAAAGTATTTCATTTTCATCAAACTACTATGAAATTGTAATTGTGGTAATGGTAAATTGAATATGCAGTAGATTGTTTAAACAACAAATGCTTTAAAAGCAACCATTTTGTTAATATACTGTTTAATTTTTTTGAAAATAATTTGAGTGTTCAGATGTAGGTGCGTCTTGAAATGAAGTTGCAGCTCATAGTGGCTTCTTAAATTATCATGTGTTTAGCAATGTGTAGTACCTAAGTGATAAAGAATGTTTGAAATGCACAAGGTATTTACTGGGGTTTCCTGAACCCAGCTGAAGGAGGGGTTTACATTAAAAAGGTCACATATCTAAGATAAAACAAATTTGTTTCACTACTCAACAGCAAATGGCTTCTTTAGTGACTAAGCACATGGAATCTTACGGCACAAAATTTTTAAAGAGATGTTTCCCAACTAAAGTTGAAAAATCGAAGAGCAACAGATTGCAAGTCACTTGGAAAAATGCTGACCTGCACACAGAAGAAACTGATTCTTTCGACACAGTTATGTGGGCAGTAGGTAAATATGATTATCTTAACATTTCTTTGCGATGCTTTCCATTCTGAAAGTGAAGTCACTTCATCATGGGGCCAAACAGCAGCCCCCCCCCCTTAAATATTTAGTGACTTAAACATTGATAATTGTTTGATTCTTTGAAGTTACGGTGAATGGAAGAAGTTTATGGTAACTATTTTTGCATGACCTGCAATAAATGGGAGACTATTTAGTCTTCCTCACTTTTACTAGAGTTAGGACATGAATTCCAGTAAGCCCTGTGTTGCAGGTAGTGTTCTCTAAGTCCATACTCTTGACTGACTCATGAAGCTATTCATTATTAAGTGCCTATTTATCCTGTCTAAGAGGCTACCATTTCTTCTAGGATTTTTTCTAAACTGTGCTGCTTAAGTTAGTTACTGCAGCCATCATCCAGTTCAGAGAAAGAGAAGTAATAGTCTCTGAAAATCCAAGTTCATTGCAGGGAACCTTGAAGCTTGTAGAGCTTTTTGAAATCTGGTTAGGGACTTTCACATATCTCAGACCCCTCAGAACTGACATATGACAACTAAGAGTAAATGGGTTTAAAAGAATGCTGTGACAAATGTCTGTGAGCATAATCACCAGAAATGGGAATCAAATGTGGGGTTTGCCTCCTTTGAGAAAGTGCTACTTCCTGCAGGCACTAACACACTAAATGATATATGGTACAAGGCTCCAGCCCACAGGAATGAAAATTCTCCTTCACTGTTGCCTTCCTAAACTACTCATTTGTTGCTGTTACGAGTCTGTCCTCAGCTCCTGTATTGGTTCAGATGGGCTGTAAGCCCACCAGAGTAGGACACTCTTGTCTTTTGTGGTTATAAAGCTTTGGGAGTATCTGGAATTCTACCTAAATAATGCATGGCTAAAGGTAGTAGTAGTATTTGGCAGGCAGATGATATCTGGCAAACAAAGTAAATAGGCTTAAACGTACTGCCCAAGAAATCTGCTTTGATGCAGACGAATAATCAGTTTTACTAGCAGCTTTAGCAATCCCCTTGACTACTTTATATTTATATTATTTTTATCTGGCACTACTGTTTTAGAGTAGTGGGGATGCATTATTCTTTCATTTGTTTATAACATAAATTTAAATTCTTGTGGTTGTAGAATAGATCCATTACAGGATCAGAAACAGATCATTTACAGCATTTCATATTTTGCCCAGTGGACTTAATCTGTTGTCCAGTTGTTCATTTCCCTGGTTAAACCAGCTTTATATCTTCCTCATACCCCAAACAGAGAGCAGGTTGTGCATTGTGACAAATGTTTTCTTTTCCTTACTGTGACTACTACTCTCTTAGAAGTGCATTGGGCTCTACAAATTGTGGAAACAGCCTATAATAATGGATTATTCTCATCAGAACCACTATTGCCTGCCAAGAGGAAAAAAAGCTCCTGCTGTCTGGACATGTGACAGTCCTAAAAACTGTAGAATAATATTCATGAGGTGAAATGAAAATGTTTCCAAAAAGTGGGTTTCTAAATGCTGTATTTAATTTTTCTTAAGCTTTCTGGTTAAAAAAACCCAACCCATTCTGTGGTTCTATGAAAAGTACACTGAGTTGGAGACATACATGTCAAATGTCAAGTCAATTTGTTTACTTTTGTCTAAGATGGAAAAAAGAGCTATTAAGTTGAAATAATAAGAAAAAAATCTTGGTTTACTGTTTATTATAATGGAATAAGGTTGCATGATAGACTATTGCAATTCAGTTGTAACATGAGTCTGCTCACTATTTCAGTACAGAGGAGCTACATGTATTATAATTTTTCTCATAGATTTGGGTTACAATCCATATTTAGAAACAGCAGAATGAATAGTTTGAGGATTTTGTGTTGACTTTTTTTAGTGTTCAAATTGGCACTCCACCCTTAAGGATTAAACACATTAACAGTTAAAGCTGGTTAATTGGTGTGCAGTCCATATGATTCATTGTTTTGCTCTGTATCAACACACCCACACCAGGTGTCTCAGATAATGGGCTGGGAAACTTGGTGGTGTTGAGGATTTCCTGTCTGCAGATGTGCCAGTTACAATACTGATTGAAGCAAGTCAGCTTGCAGAGTTAGTTAAAAAGAAGCCGCTATTGTTAACTAATTGTAGCCTAAATTATAGTACATATTTCCTTAACTTTTGCCAGTGCATCATGGAATTTAGTAGGATTTTATGAATAGTGTTAAAAATAATTACTGACAATGGGACATAGTTTAATAAACTACAGTACTATTCTTTAATGTCAACCCTTTCAAAAAAATTCGATTGTATTTCTATGAGGAGTTTTGTTTTGCTTTTGGAATGTGTGATTTTCTGCTTGTATGGATAAGCCAATAAAAGCAGGCACAATGCTCTCTTTGTTTTTCTAGCAGCTTTTTTGAACTAGTCGAAATATTTGAGGAGGAAAAAAAGAAATCTCATTTTGATACGTTTTAATGTAATTTAAAAGTTCCAATCCGGAGTTTTATAGGTAACTGTCATGGACCTGTGATACCTTGCTGAGGGACTATATACTGTTATATTCCAGCTCAGTGCAAGAGCTTCTTCTTGACCTCTATCTGATTTTTCCAGATTCAGTTCTGTATGTCCTTCTGTCTTACTAGTGCTGTCTTCAGCTTTTAGAGAATTCTCCTGAAATTAAAGAGTTTTGAGGTTTTGTTCAATGTAGAACCAATAAACATTTATTATTATATAGTAATAGTAAAATTATTTTTTTTATTCCTGCCCTTAAGGACATACAAAAAATGTATGTTAGATGCCTAATTTACCTGAGCTCCAAAGCAATGGTAAATGTCTGCTTCTACAGAGTAAACGTGGGGTCTTCATCCGAAGGAAAGAGTAGAGATTGACACCTGTGTAAGCAGATGCAACTGCTGAACTGCAGGGCAAAATTACAGGAGATGAGGCTTTGTAGGGAGGGTTCATTTCAGCTGTTGAAGGGCTGAAACCTGTGGCTGGAGTGCAGCAGTTGCAAACAGCTAATACATAAAAGGAATTTGTAAGTAGTATTTCCATGTGAGTTTGCAATAGATGACAAAATATCACTGCTCTAACTGAAATGTGATTATTCACAAAATCCTTAGAAAAGATAACCAAGTCACTTCATCTCCAATGGGGTCCTACTGTCTACAGGAGCAACACTGAATGGATGATTAAACTAAGCAGGTATTTGCAAAATAGCTTGGAATTAGTTTGTCAGAGAATGTGAGGTAGTGTGCTAGTAAGCTGTAAAGAAAGAGCAATGACCAGCAGCAGATTTTAAGTTCAGCTTTATAAAAAGAGTTTTCTCCCTCATGAGGGCAGTGGAACAACCATTCTCAAGTTCCAATGCATTTGTAAGCTTAGAGGATCCCGACTGTCTTTGAAATAATATAATCTTTGCTGTAAAAAAGAATTAAAGCTCTAGGTCAGTGTAAAGCTGGACAGGTATCAGGTGTTGCACATCATATGCTATCAAGCACATTGTCCTTTGTGTCAGCCTGGACACTGGGCAGTTTTATTTTTGTTGTGTAGTAAAATAGAATCTTTACTGTTGTATCAACAAAGGGTTAAGTACATAACAGTTTTTGTAATATTTTTCTTCAAGGCTTACAACCAAACCAGTTTGAATTAACAAGGGAAACAGAAATTTTGTTTGGAGATTTTCGGTGAAAAGTCCCATATGGTAAAATATTGCTGTGATCTCCTGTGAGCACATCTCTGCCAGCCCCTGTAGAAAAGGGAATAAGCTTTAGATTTGTCTTGGCAAACAAAATCTTGCCATCGAGTTTTTAACCTTTGAACTGTTCAGTGAAAAATAATGCACCTTGGTTGATCTCAGACAACTCTTAATGCTAATGTGTTGTGATTTGCTGAGGCTCTGGGCCTTTTTTCTGAGCTTCCCATGTCTGTCTCTCTTACTAACTTAAATTCATTACTCTCTTGGTATGATATGGTTTGTGCAATCCTAATGAAAATTGTCATTCCCATTATATCAGCCAGTGGTTTTAGGTTTTTTCCCAATATCTAGCTTTACGTCAGACTTTATTCAGCAGGGCTATTTTTAATGTGCTTTTCCTTTTGTTTGTTTAACCAACCCATAAACTTTGAGTGTAACTTTTGTTTTATGCTACTTATTTTACCAGCCTGTAACTACAAAAATAACTGGTTCGTGTACTAGGCTATGCCTCTAAATCTGTATGTGAAGAGAGTTGGATTCAGATCTATTTCAGCACTAAGGTGCTATTTGAGTTGATAGGTGATGCTAACCTTTACCTGAATGATGGTCTAAGTAGATTAAAAAATGGCAGAAAATTACTCCAAAGTAATTTCCTGAAAACAGTGTCATTACTGTGGCAGTTTGTGCAGAATACAGGTTCTGTTCACCCATAAGTGCTGAGGAGATTGAAGCCAGTGTCCTGCCTCACTTGGGAATGGTGATTGAGTGCTGGTTTTTGAGACTGCAGAGCCATCCTTTGAAACCAAACCTTTGGTTAAAGCAAGCTTTGTGGGGGAGAATTAATGTAAGACTGAAGTGTAGCTTTCCTCTCAGAAAATGTTTCCAGCACACTTCACATTTTACAGGACCTTGAGAACAAGAGGAGTAGAATTTTAGGAGTCTGTCCCATGCTTTAAGTTTTAAATTTGGTTACAGGTCACTTGGAGTTGGTTTTGTTGTTAACTCCAGATGTGCAGTGGATGGCCATGGCCAGCGTTTTGCTCATTGTACCACGAGCTTTCTGCTGAGAGGACTCCTCTGTGTGAAGTATTTAGTCAGTGCTACAGGAGAGTGTGCAGGGAGCAGCCTTGGCAGAGAACCAGCTACTGCCCTAGCAATGACTAAGGGCCAGATTTTTTTCAAATTGTGGCAGGCATGCTGGAGGTTTATCAGTAATGGATGTAATGTTCAAAAGCATCCTTGTAAAAATGGTGCACACTGCTATCAATGTGATAAAGACTCTGAACTTTTTTTAACCTTACTTAATCTTACTCTAGCCAATATTTTCCTGTAATCTGAACAGTAGTTACACTGAATTGGTTTTTATTAGTCATTATCAGCTGGTTACGTTTTAGTGAACATCTTGTGGGTTTTAGGAGACATTTGAAGGAGGAATGGGTAGTGGTCCTGGAACTAATTTGAGGAATGTGTCAGGCACTCAGAATGAAGACAGCATTGAGACTGGGAACACAGACAAGATTTTGATTAAGGTCAGACTGAGGTCAGATTGGATAAAGTTATAAGGTGATGTGTCAAAATGCCAGTGTATAGGAAAGAAGTTTAGAAGACTATTGGGCTTGAGCTTTATTCCAGAAAAACTCTCCTGTCACCCAGCAGTATCCTCACAGTGGCCATCTACAATAAAATGCATGGTTGGCTCCAGTTTGGATTTTTAAAATGTTGGGAGGCAAACAGGCATTCCAGCTTCTGTGATTAAGAAACTCTGGAAGACCCATTATAAAATTCTGCTGTCAGCTGCACATTTATCACCCTGGGAAATCTTGCTGGGTGCAAGAATATGCTATCCCTCATTTACCACTGCTACTTACCTGACTATGCCTATTCCTCTGGCTTCTTCTGAGTTCAGCTGCTTCATTCTCCACTGCTGAAGGTCCTGCACCTGAAGGTCACAGCAGCCTGATACTTCTTCCCCTTGTTCTGTGTGCAGGTGTGATTACCAGAGCCCCTGGGCAGGTGATGGGACACAAATGCCACATCACAACACAGCCAGCCTGGCCAATGTCTCTGATGGGAGCTTCAGCCACTCTCCTGTCACTCCCTGCAGCTAAAGTGACTGGCAGCCTTAGGAAGCCATGTTGTTAGATTTTACAAAAACAGATCAAAAAGCTGTTTTTTCTTTAAAAGTTAAAAGCAAATGGGGACAGGCACTGAAAGCAGGGCTCTGTGTGGTTTTCACAGCTGTGTGGTTAGTGTATGGGTCCATGAAAGATGAGATTATGGTGTGCTATGAGAAGTGCAGGAGGCAGGTAACCTTTTTAAGGGTCAGATTTGAGTTACACCTTTCTTCTGGATGTCTGGCATAATATTTTGCTGTTTTAAATGAAAGCTAAATCTAATCTTGTATCCTGTACAATCCAATTTTGTGTCCTATGCAATCATACATTCCTGTTCTTTGGCAGTTTCAGGACATCTTCAAACTAAAAGCACGTGTGCTGATTTTAGGCAAAGGGTGAATTTGTGTGCCTGGTAAGATTTGGGATCTTAGAAATAAGCTGTGAAGTCATGCTTTCTTGAAGTTGGAAATGAGAAAAAATTAGGAGTTACGGGTATAAAATGAAAGTCCTACTGAGAAATGTGAGAACTGATTCTATAATAGTAAGTGAATGTTGGGAAACATCAGAATTCCCTGAATTTGGCACTACAACCTACCAAGACTCATTGTATAATCATGAGCCGAAGTACTGAATTTGAGTCGAAGCAAGATCAGTAAGCATAATTCTGGTTCATGGAGGTGAACCTGCATGCAGCTTCATAAAAAGCTGCAGTTCGGTGTTTCAAAATTTTGGGTTTGCTTTCAGAAATAATAGTTAGGCAGTAAAATTGAGAGAGAAACTTCACTATGAGAAACAGCACGTTTCTGTAACTCCTAGCTATTAATACCAAGCTGTACATATGTTAAAATAGACTGGAATGGAAAGGTTAAGTGTTATCCTGCAGGTTTGATAAACTCAACTGTTGTTGTCACGGGTCTTTAAATGACTCTATTGACAGTTTTTCTTTTTTTTCCTCTTTCAGTGCCTGCCATTGCGTGCTAAGTTTTCTCTTGGCTCTGCCTGGCAGGAAAAAGGGGAAACTAGAAAACCCCATTAGTTGTCCATTTGCAGAATACCCAGGCTTTACTCTCAATACACAAAGAAATACAACGGTAGGAAGTTGTTTCACATCCGAGCCAAGATAAGGTCCTGGAGGTTTATTATTTTTGTTGCCTGATAGCATCAGGACTGGGGAGCAGGGGGCAGAGAAGGAACAGCAGATCAACATCCCATGGGGACAACAGAAGGGAAGACAGACAGATAGCCAAGTGCCGACAGCTTCAGTCAGTACTCCCAGAGGAAGTGTTGGTTTCACCAGATGAAATTAATACACAGAAGTCTTTACAGAGGCATTCAGATGTGACATTGTTTGAGGGGCCTGGCTATATGGCAGATGTATAAAGCAGTGAATCATATGTTTACATATAATTAGGTCTGTATTGACAAGCCAGGTTTTCCTTTTGTTTAATAATTTCCTACATTAACATCAAAGAGCTTGTTTTTATAATGAAAACACGTTTCCCTTTTTGTTTTGCTTTGCTATAGCTGTGTATTAACATCAAATGCAAATCATGACTCACACAAAGGAGACCTGTATGTGTAGATATAGCCATAATCATTTAAAGCCTCTGAAACAGATACAATGTTACAAAAAATCCTTAATTTGGATATATTCAGGTAATTTTTTTTTCTATGTGACCTTACAAATTTCATGAGTACCTCATAATTTCACTGTGCTTATTAACTTTCAACTAAATTGGATAGGATTTAAGATTCCAATTTCTGGGTCAGGAATTGCTTCCTTAGATACTCCGTAGAAAGCTCAGTGTAGTGCTATTAACATCAGTGATCTAAGGAGTAACTGTAGAAAACACTACAAAAATATATTTTTAAAATATGAGATAATTTGATATCATTGGAATAGGAAGCTGTAATAAAATTTGGCTTGGCTGGATTTGCCTCATTTGTTTTTAAATACATTTGAAATGTTTCTAAACTCTACAGAAATAGCTCAAATGCAGTTTGAGATAACTAAATCAGCATTTAGGACTTGAGAGCAAAGTAGATAAAATTTTTCATCAAAGCGAGGTAACTAAAAATGTTTCAAGATAGGTGTTCAGATTTCAAGAAACAAAAACTTCAGGAATGTTTAACATTGAGCTGCATTATTAATAATTTTTATTCAAAAAGGATACACAACACACTGTTGGCACTGAGCACCATTCAGTTAGTTTATTGGAACTTTTCAGTGTAGAAGTTGCTTGGTTTTTATATGTATATTTGTGCTATATTAGGAAACTGAATTTAGAATGTTCAATAAATATTACATCATGTGTTTTTTGCACTTTTTCCAGTAAGTGTTCTCCATATTTAAAAAGAATAACCCTCTGATGTCTGAGCAAAGGCAATAGTGAGCGAGCTCCTTTCACACAGGATGTCATATCCATACTGTCCACCCCTGCAGCTCTCCCAGGCTAAGTTTTGTCATGTTTCTGCTTGAACTATCAAATAGCACAAAGTTCTTGGAAACCCACAGTGGAGGATGCCAGCTTTTTAGATTAACACTGTTGAAGTTTTCCAATAGCTTTTCTTTAATTTCTTTTTTTTTTCCTTAAGGCCGAGCCCCTGACACTAAAACTCTCAATTTGGAGATGGCTGGAGTGAAAACTAATTCTGAAACTGGAAAGATTATTGTTGATGCCAGTGAAGCTACTTCTGTTCCTCACATTTATGCCATTGGAGACATAACAGAGGTACTGAGTCTACATAAACTATTTTACAATAACAGGAAGCCAACTTTGTTCCTGACTAATAACTAGTCCCCAGATGTGGTCATGCTCTAGCATATATCTTAGTGTTTTGCACTTTTTCACTTGGCAAGGCTGGAGTGTTTATGCCAGCCACCTGGGTCAGTAATTTCCTTCACAGGGATCTTGTGAAGTATCTCAGCATGAGAGATTATTGCTGATGTTTATCAGGGAATGCATCATTGGTCAGAGGCTAATAATGATGTCTCTATCACTTCAACTATCTTTCTAATAATGTTTTTATCACTTTTGACATATGACTTCATACTGCCTGTGAATGCTGAGTGAAAGCAGTCCTTACCTTCTATAGCTAAATACATTACTGGGAATGACTGTGACAAGTTCTGGGATTGCATTTGGAGTACTTTGGGTGTCAGTTGAGGCTAATCACAAAACAGCTTTTCAGCTACCTGATGCAAAATGCTTCTGACAAAAGTATCTTCCTCTAGAAAAAGTAATTGCTGAAAATACTAAATTCATTTGACTTTGGTTCATGGTTTGTGAATGATTATGCCAAATAAGCATGTGGGATTTTTTTTGTTTGGGTTTTTTCTTTTTTTTTTTTTTTTTTTTTTTAAGGAGGGGACATTATAGCTTAAGCAAAATAATATACTTGTTAGAGAGGTAAAACCAGATTCTGTGGCCTTATTCTAGTGCTATTGATAATCTATAGTCATATATGACAAGGATATCTTGTTATGATAAATGTGCACTTAAATACCTTCAATCAAAAATCAAAATTTTCATTTTACATAAGAGCTCAGATTATCTGCTGTAAGTTGGACATCTTCAAATATGTTGATTTCATAAAAAATGGCTGGATTCTGAACTGTGCAGTTACAGGAGGATGTTGTCATCATCTGCTCGCTGTGCCTGCAAAATTTGGGCAATATTTAGAATACAGAACAATGCTGGATGTTGCAAACCCAGAGTTCTCTCACCTGTTACTGAACTTTATGGAACTGAGGCCTTTCTATCAAGATTGTTTTTCATATAGTGCAGGCATCTGCTTTACAAGTCTGGCAAAGCTAAATACTGTAGCAATATCCAAACACTATATATAGTATGATTTTAGAGAAGTTTAAAAGATTTCTCATTTAAAATATTTTAAAGGTCTCTCAAATGTATAAACCTTACAGGTGCTTTTAGTTTCTGAAGAGATGTAATGGATTAAATGATGTCTTGGGAATAGCCCTGCAATTTCTGACTGGACTCTGGAGCTGCCAGAGACACTTAAATCTCATAAATCTGCTGACCACTCCTGACCTCTTCCCTCTGTGTAGACATGTGCTTCTTCCTGTCTCTCTCCATGTGAAGGACTTGCCATTTCCTTTCAAATTGTGTTAAAACTCTTTCCTTCTCATGTATTTCTTCTTTTTTTTTTCCTCCTTACTCTACACAGCTTCTCTGTCCTGTTGTCCTGTCCAGTTGCTCAGAGCTTTGGGATTTTGTAGAATTCGTCTCCTTTCTTCTCAGTTCACATGCAGATTCCCTCTGCACTTGTCACTTCGTGCTCTTTATTTCCTAAAGTCCACTTTCTGCTCACAACAACCTCCTACACCTGCTTATCCCTGATATATATGCCTTGGCTGGGCCTCCTGCTTTCCAAAATTTTCTTTTTAATTTCATCCAAGAAGCAGTTGTTAGAGACAGTGCTGGCAGGGCTTAGATTCTGTTGCTTATTTTGCTGCCAATCTGCAGTGTTATTTTGGGCAAGTCATTTCCTTTTGGATGCTTTTTGTCTTCTGCCCTTTGAGGATCTAGTTAAATAAGAAATATAAAGTTGGAGGCAGGATGCTCTACTCTGGATCTAAAAAATCATATCTTCATTTATTTGTCATTTTCATTTTGTTGTTAAAACTTAGGTTTCCTTTTCCTGCTTTTGTCCTTATTAGTGCAGATTTTTGAACCTGAGTGGTTCAATAGACAATTCTAAATATAAGTGTTAAAAACAGCAGCACAGTTCTATGTTGTGTCCAGTGTACAATTGGGGGAAAAAATGAAAAGTTAAGTCAGTGCTCTGTAGAATATTCCATTAAACTTTTACCTGCATATTGGCTCAATGCAGGGAATTAAAGAGATCATCACATAGTACTCATACATTTCAAATGTTTAGAGATAAAAAGAATTACTGCCACTATCTTATCTGACTCCAGCACAATATGGGCTGTGTAATTCCACTTGCGAAGCAATGAAATTTATTTTATTTGAATTCTTAAATTAATTTAGTTTGAGGTTTTTTAAGCAGAATTTACTCAGATAATAAATTTCACTGGCATGAGAACCAGCACTGAAAGAAACTCCTGTGTTGGTGCACGTCTCATATTAACACACACGAGAATTGAGTGCATCCTGCTGAGAGCCACAAAGCTGCAGAGCTTGGTTGTGGTGCTTTCTGGGTGTGACCTGCCAAAAGAGCACAGGAAGGGGAATCTTGTTTCCTGTGAGTGAGCATCAATGATCCCTAAGAATCATTATACGAAATATTTTTTCCTCCAGTGTTCCTGCTAAGGATTTCTTTTTGCTCTGTCCCTGTCAGAGTTTCTTTGCTACGGTAAAGTGCTTTTGCTCAGATTTTACAAGTAGTTCCCAAACCTTCCTCCCTCTTTTCCACTCCACACTGAATAAACACTGAATTGCTACTAAATAGCAAGAACTACTTTTTTGATTCCAGTTCGGTGCCCTGGCTGGAAGGGGAGTGAGGGAGGGGGCAGGCAACTTTCCTGATTGCTCGGAATGGCTGTTTTCATTTGGGAGTCCTACCCAGCTGGTACAAATGGGAAACAATGTGTGCATGGGTGTCTTGTTGCACCCCTGTATGACAAATGGAATCCTGATGTTACCCAAGATTTCATTTGGAAAAACGAGGAAAAAGATCTTCCAGATGTCAGTCAGTTGATGTACCCTCAAAAACATGATTCAAGTTTTGGCAAAATATTATTTTCAACTGGCAGGTGAAATTGCATTTCAACATTTTCATCTTCTGTAATCAGGATGAGGTAGGTCAAGCTGGAATTTTAGTTTGAATTCTTTTTTTCAGAGCTGATATGAACTCTCTGTGTTAAAATCCTTCCTCCAGTAGTGTTCCTGTTGAAAAGAGTGGCACACACTATAAAGACATTTTCTCAGAAGGCGCTTTATCACATGGTCAGGCCGCTCTACATCTGTCATATTTCAAAGGGTGTTACAACAAAGATGTGTAGAGAAAGTGGAATGTACAGTATGTTGCTTTGAATAGAAATGAGACCAAAAAGGGTTGTGTTAGAACAAATACACATTACTTCAAAGCTTTTTAAACTCTCCTAGGACCATCTCGGTTAAATATATAATCCATTGGAGGATTCTTATGAACAATTCATATCCATAATTATCAGCAGAGTAGTTCTACACATGACTGCAAAGTGAATGTTCATTTCAAATATTTATCAAGGAAAGTCTTTAAGTCATTGTTTATGAGGAATTGGGCTTTATCTGCATGGATGTTTTAGTAATTAGTTGGGTTTTATGGAATGCATGGCAGTGCTTTCACAATTTTATCTCTCGTTCCAATCTTCTATTCATTTCTGGAATGCCAAAACAACATATATTTCCTGCTACAGAAATGATTGGCAGGCATGTTTCAGGCAAATGTGTATAAGAAAAAAAATTTCATCTGGTAAATTACATTTACAGACTTGAAAGTCAAAATGCTAGATTTGAAAAATTGTGACATGACGGATGTTAGAGGGAAAAAGGGATAGACTTGCAGTTTTGTGATTTTGTCACGAGCTGTAAAGATAGATTAGTCTTCATTAACAATCAGAATTGTGATTTCTGTTATCAGGTTAGATATGATATTTCAGATTGGTTTTTTGCAATGGAACTTTTAAGTAGTTATTAGTACAGATAAAAGCCTAGATGCCTGTTAATATGTAGCTAATTTATATGGTGTGTGTACTGAAGAAAATGGTAGCCAATACAATGTACAGAGTTTATCTACCAACATACCAAAAAGATAAGCTGGTAAAGAAGAATGCAAAAAACTTTAGGATAATGAAAAAAAGTGAAAAACTTTGAAGTGTGTTGTGGGGAATCATCATTTTATTTTCTGCTGAGAACTGGTTTTGAGAACTTAGTGAATGACTGCCTCCAAGTGGGGCTTTGCAGGAGTGTGCCAAGTCTTGTATCTAAATAGGACCTGTGTGAATCAAAACTTCACACATTTTATAAATCATTCCATATTGTGCCACAAAGGTGTTTCTCAGTTATGGCTTTCTTATGACTCCACATCATTCCTTCTGGATTTGTGACATCATTTCTCATGTCAGCAAGGATTTTGATGATGTCTTGGATGAACTCTTAACCAATGGGGGTTTTTATTAGATTTATGAATTTTGTTCAGTCTTATTAACTTCTATGAACTGGTGTTCCTTGGACTTGAAAATATTCCCTTGCAAATGCCTTATTCCAGTTTTCAAAATCTTTCAAGCTCTTTAAAACCAGCTCTGCAGTTCTGATGCTCCAGTGTCAGTGTGCCAGCACTCAGAATTAGGGTTCTGGCACAGACACAGCCCTGTCTGGGATATAAAAAGTAGCCAGGCCTCATGGCTTGAACTGGAGCACATCCTGGTCATATCCTGCTATCATTCCATTTCTCACTTGCAGGAAGTTTGCATTTGCCAATAGCAATCCCTTTCAAGCCCCTCTGTAATAGCAGAGCCTGAGACCAGGACCAGCTCACCCTTTAGGTCACAGTGCTAGCAAGAGAGTGTTCCACTCTTCCAGTCCAGGACCAACATAGGAAGTCAGTAGTAGTGTCTACAGATAGCTAGGTTTTGTGTCTGTGTTCTGTAAAAATGTGTCAGACAAATTTTTTCTGAAGGTCTGATATTATAAAAACACTGTTGGTTTAAACTAGGCTCTTCCTGCTTTAAAAAGACACTTTGAAAAATTTCTTCATGGCTTACTTTGGAGAGAAAGAGGGAAGTGAACAGTCAGCATGTGAAAATGTGCTGCTTTTCAAGAGGTGACATGATAAGATATAAAGATTTGACATATTTGTGACATTTTCCCCCCATTATGACAGATAGTAAACTCAGACTTAAAAGCATGTTTGGACAGAAATTATTATTGCTTTTCTATTTGGAGCCCTGGCTTCCAAGCTGGAATTCCAAAGATTTGGCCTTCCTCTGACCATTGTCCCAGGAGAAATCTTTGGATGCTGCTTCTCTTCTAGCTCAAACAAAGCTTTGTGCTCTCTCTTAGGGCCGTCCTGAATTAACACCCACGGCAATAGCTGCAGGAAAACTGCTGGCTCGGCGTCTTTTTGGCCACTCTTCAGAACTCATGGACTATGACAATGTGAGTTGTTATGTCTTTTTTCACTAAGAAAAATCTTTGGCTTTTTTCTTTTAAAGAATTTTGAAGGAATTGCATTTTATCACCTGGGATCCAGCTTTGACAGCAGCCAAAGTGGAGGTGTGTGCCCGAGCTGCAGCTCTCAGTTATGCACAAGTGTCTGCCAGGCAGCTGCTCCACATGGCTCAGCAGTAACACCTTCTGCTTCCTCCTGAGCAGGTGCCTACCACAGTCTTCACTCCCTTGGAGTATGGTTGTGTTGGACTGTCAGAAGAAGCAGCTGTGCAACGTCACGGATCAGACAATATTGAGGTATGAAGACATTTTTCATTTCCTAGTTGGTGTCAGAGTTGCCCTGTGGAAAGGCTGAACTTTCACTGCTGTATCAGATAAAACTTTTGGTTCCCAAAATGCTGTGTTTTTACAGTTAAGGAGTTGGTGTCTCCAGAAGTGCTCAGAACTTCAGTAGTATTGCAGCAGGTCACAAAGGGAACTGTTACCTGTTGGGCTTAAAATCGGTGATAGGGTGTGACAGTTCCAAAGTAGCTGTCATTTTAGCAAGTTACATTGTGCAGCATCATTAAATAATGGTTATGTTACTTTCAACAAGTCACCCTTGAAAAGATATGTTGTGTCCCTCTTATTTCCAACCAGGGGAAATTATTAATGAAAAAACAAGAATTTACTATTCAGAATGCAAAAATCACAGTTTGGATTTTGTTGTGGGGTGCATGATTATAGATATGAAAATATTCTTGGATTTCATTATTTCCAGTAAACAAGGTATTGAACCTTTGGGAGAAGCTTTAAAAGGCTAATTTTTTTCCTTTAGTTTGGTGCATTACTCTGAGTAGCATTATTTGTGAGGGCTTTTTCAGTTTTGTTTTTAATCTAATGATTCTCTAATGAGAAAGGTTTGTGTTAAGCTCTTACTGTGCTTTCCATGTTGTTTTTTTAAAATAATGAACAGGTTATAAATAAATCACTTTTTGTACACTGTTATAAATACGTAGTAATAGTTATTATATTAATAAATACCAGATTTTGACATGATAGTACTCTCTAACACAAAATGTTACTGTTTTTCCTACCAGGTATACCATGCATATTACAAACCTTTAGAGTTTACAGTGGCTGAAAGAGATGCAACTCAATGCTATATGAAAGTGAGTTTTGTGAGCTTTTAACTTGCTTTTAACTTAAAATGGGATATGGTACAGCCAGCTTTAAAGAGCACTCTTTGGCACAAAGACATCTCAAGATGGATATTTTCTTGGTGACAGACATCTTGAAATTGCTTTATAGATATTAGCATTTTTCAGAACTGACATTCTGCTGATTAATACCATCTTTAAACTGCTTTTAAGGTCCTAAGAAATATTTCAAATTCTATATAGGGCAATCTCTGCTTCTCCCAGCAAAGTTCTTAACTGGTTACATGTAATATTTATATTATCACCTCTTGGAAAAAGTATGATACCTTCAAAAAATTAAGCATAAGACTTACAAAACTATAGTAACTATTCAGTCTCCACTCATGAAAAGAAAAAAGCTCCTGGTTTAGGCCAAAGTGTCAGGCCTGAAAAGGTCTGCAACAATCCAGTTGCTTCAGTATTGGAAAGGTTTTTGATGCTCTTACCCACAGTAGAGAATCTTATTTAAGATGAAGTGTAATGTTGGTAGGATATATCATAGTTTCCTTTTTCTTTCTTTTCTCCTCAACATCAGGGAACAGTCTTTCTTGCATAAACACGTCCATCAATTATATTACACAATATTATATTGTTATTGTTATGTAAGGAATGTCCATTGTCAATAATTGCAATCAGTTTTTCTGACTGTATTTTTTCGCATCTCAATTATATAAGTGCTTGCTTTAAGTGTCCCAAGTACCAGTGTAACTAAGGTGATGATATTCCATTTTATATATTCCCTTTGAATTATGTCAAATAGAGTAAATATTTAAGGGTAAAGTAATAATAGAGTAATAGTTGTTGGATTATATTTAATATAGTCTTTACTAAACTCTCAAAACATAGAAACAAACATTTAATATGTTTCAAACTCTGCTGCAAGAATTTTTCCTTTAAAACTCCTTAATACTTAAAGTCCCACATCAGCATTGCTGCTGTTCTTGGCATTCCTGATGAAAGAATTTAAGCTTTTACTGAACAGCAGAACTCAGTAGATTAGTGATAATTTAGTGCTTGATTGGAGAACGCAGGGAGAGACTGACTTTCTTTCCATAATTATAAAGATGGTGTCCTTACAGGAACTAAAAAGTTTTCATTAAGTTCTCTAATAAAAGTTAAGTGTGCAATGACTCAGGCTCTCCCAGATACTTATTAACCTTCATCTTTGGCTGCTTCTGAAGCTTGACTCCTTTTTAGATTATGTGTGGTAAATGTATCTCACCAAACATGCTGCTGTAAGTGTTTACTGAGTCTCAAAGGCACAAAATACCCTGGAATTGGTAGTGCTCATCAGTGAGAATCAGCTGATGAAAACAACTGCACAGGCTTGGAGAAGTGCTGAGGTGGCCACTCAGTGGAAAAGAGCACTGCTCTGGTCACCAGACTACAGAAAGTACTTTGAGGATTTCATACAAATGGCAAACAACAAAGTATTCAACAGCAGAAATGATTGTTGTCAGTGGCTCCCTCAAGTCTGAAAGAAATACTCTAATAAAGCTTCAATTCAGGAAAGTGCTTAAGGACAAGAGTAAAATCTATTGAAGTCAGTAAGACTTAAGCAAGTGCATAAGTTTTTGGCACACTGGAAATAAACAGCTGAACTAGGATCTTGGGGCACTCCAGTTTCATTTAATTCATCTTCATGCCTTATCTTTAAGTGTTCTAAGAAAAGATCTCTGTGTGATGTATTGTTTTCAGATGGTGTGCTTACGAGAGAGGGAGCAACGAATACTTGGCCTTCATTTCATTGGCCCAAATGCAGGCGAAGTTATTCAAGGATTTGCTCTTGGAATCAAGTAAGTACAAAAGAATGTCTCTAGCTTCTAAAGCCTGCTTCTTAAGTTATTGTAAGATTATAAAAGATAGCTGCCTAGTTTTGGCAACACTATAAAGAATGCATGCTTTTTGTTACTTTCATGGAGTATTGCACATATTTTCACTAAAAATACTGCAGTTCTTCATTAAGATGTACTGGATTTAGTTACTGTAATACTGGATATAGTTAGGGAACAACTGAGGAAAATATATGGTTGATTTGATATAGTTAAAGCAAAAAAACAGAATTGTTCATTAACTTACTAATGTTGGGGGTTTCAGTGTCGCTTCTTTTATATTCTGTGCACAGGATAGGAAATCACTGTACAGTTTTGCACATTACTTCTTTTAAAAGATATTTGTGCTTTTCAGAAAAACCCACCCTTACACCTGCCAAGTGTTTCCTTTCCTAATCTCATCTTTAAATTTGCACAGCCATGGCTTCTTAAAAGTTCAGCAGTGATTTGCTTTAATTCTTATATTTCTGGGGTATAAGCTAAATATAATATAGTAAAAAGAAACTTCTGTAGGATGATGGGAGAGGGAAGGTACTTTTGTTTGAAGCAATCTGGTAATTGCAATAATAAACTTACCCTTTGTGATCTGCTCTTGGTTTAAGATTTGGCTTCAATATTAATAATGGAAGTCCTCCATTTGAAGGAATAAGGAGTGATTCTCAGTCCTCTCTGGTTAAATGGAAAACTCCTGCCATGCTTCTTGTGTGCTACAATTATTTCTTATTTGTTTTTTCATTTCCCCTTCTTATTGCTGATTCACATCTTCAGAAATGTTGATTCTTATATTTACATTACAAAATTACAAAATTGTAGTTTTTAACTCCCTCTTCGAAGAAAGTAGCTTGGGATGTAATAAATCATCTCCAGTTGTGGTGTCAGTTCATTTTCCTAAATTTGATCACCATTGTACTGCAGTTTTAGTCCTACAGTTGTGAGTGACTGTTATAAATGAAAAGCAGAAAGGATTAAGAAGGCAGGACCGCAAGTATCACGTGAGGAATATCTTGGAAATCACTGATTGCAGTGTACCCTCAGTACACATTTTCAACATGTGTTTGTAGTCCATTAGTTGCCAGTGGTATAGATTCTAGAACTACATTTTTTAGGATGTCATTGTTTTGAAGTTTTATCCAAAATAACCATTGAAAAGGAAGCACATGAAACTGGAGTGCCTTTCTGCCTTGCTTGAGGGAAATGAAAACTTCAGCCACAGTAAGAGGTTTTTAGCAGGTCAGATTCCTGTAATGGTTTCTACTGCATTTCACAAATCCAGAGCTTTCAGTGTGGAACCCCCACTGTAAAAGCTGCTCTTCTTCTTTGTCAAATATTAGGTTTTGGTTCAGTCTCTCTGAAGGATGATTTTTCATCCTCCCTCCCCACCCAGCACTCCAGTAACATCTGTGGTCAGCAAAGATCTTTTGCTTGTCAGTGCTTTTTGGATGTAAGTGGAGACACCAGAAGGCATCTATGGCTCCCTTCCTTGTATTTTGTAGAGGGAGATAACATTATTCCATAGAGAGCTTGAAACAATCCTTAAATTCAGGGCCATTTCAGCTGTTCTTACAGCTTAGCCTGCCAGGAATACCAGTTCAAAAGAAAGTCATCAGGTCTTAAGAGTGTTACAGGACAAGTAAGGGAATAAAGCAAGTGAGATTGTAGCACAGGGTCCTTTTCATGGGGTTTGTTTGCTTGGTTTTTTTTTTTTTCAAATAAGAGACTTTTTTTTCCTCTCTTATACCTTTGTTATGTTCAGTGTAAGCACAAGAGACTTTAAGTTCATGGAAGAATATTCTGGTATTATTTCCTTCAGCAGATTCTTTCCAACAGTTCTAATTAAGATTTTCTTCCTCTGTATGTGTGCGTTTTTTTCCATCTGGAGTTAGTGAAACACACATGTATGTACAAGAAAAGCTGAAGGTTGCAGTTTTGTCATATGTTTTTGCCACAGGCTCAGTTGTGACTTAGGGTAAATTGCTTAATTCTCTCTGTCTCAACTCTTATGACAATTCTTTCCTACCTCAGTATTGGGAAGCTGGGCGTCTACGTGTTGTGTAAGTGCCTGAGAAATAATAGACAGCATTGTTTGAAGAACAAATGCAACTCCTCTACCTGATAAAATGGACAAGAACAGAATAACTTTGATGTTTTAGGACCTTCTTGCTGCTTTGGGTGAATAGCATTTGACTTCGTGGGTCATTTTTTGTTGTTGTTTTTTGGTAGATGTGGTGCTACGTATCCTCAGATGATGAAGACAGTTGGCATTCACCCTACCTGTGCTGAAGAAGTTACCAAGTTGCACATCACAAAGCGTTCTGGCTTGGATGCAACAGTCACAGGCTGCTGAGGTTAAATACCGTCCCTGGGAAGAAGGGAAAAAAGCACAAAACATATTTGTAAAGAAAAGGGGCACTTAGAGTTGGAACAGCTTTAATGGTTCAGGTTACAGGAATCTTTCTCGTTCTCCTTGTAGACAGCTTTTTCTCACAACCAAAAACCTTTCCTTGCACCATCACAGTTCTAAAACCAATGTAGTCCTGCTGCAACAAATCTCCCTTTCAAAGTGCCTAAAGCTCTTCTCTTGCTGGGAGCTAGGGAATAATCACAGTATTTTGTACGTAAATGTAACTAAAGCCCGTGACATCTGAGGCCATCTACAAATGAAGCAGTTGTCATTTGGGTTTCCCTGCTGGCACCACTGACTGCCAGCAGAAGTCTCAGATGCTGGGAATCAGGGCATCCCTTAGAAGTTTGGTGGGATGCTTTTTCTTGCATGCTTGGATTGCTCATTACTGATCCTAATATAGAACACTGAGGCTCTGCATTCAGTAGTGGAAACAAGTTCCTGAAGTGGGTAACAAAAGGTAAGCAGTCATCTTTGGGTTTCTTCCTTTAAAATGTAGTATCTAAAGGAATTTAATAGAAGATCACCTGAAGCTGTACTGCTGCTGGAGAATCACAATGGATTAATCAGTAGCAGCCTAGTTACAGTGTTATGGTGAGGACTGAGAATGAATGATCTCAGAGGTGCTAAAGGAAGAGCTGGATTTTATGGTGGCGCCTCTGCCTACTCCTGAAATTTTTAATTGAGCTCAGTCCAAACTAAATTGATACATCTCACAAATTACTGCTTGTACAGTATATATTAAGCTGACAAGTAGAGTAAAACCCACTAATAATCCACCTTATGTGGCATTTTCTGTTTTATAGAATGCAGAAATATGGCTGACACTGAAATATTTTCTTGGTTTGTTTTTAAGACTCTTGCTGATGAGCTGGAGACTATATCTGAATCGACTTACGTCTGGCTTTAATAAAACAAGTTACTGAAGGGAACTACATTAAACAGTGATCCAGAAAAGAAATGGTCCTGCCCTCAGCAAAGATATAAAATAATCATCTGTAACTTTTTCTTTTTCTTTTCTTTTCCTTTCTTTTTTTTTTTTTTTTTTTTTTTTTTTTTTTTTTTTTGGGCGGGGAAAAAAACATTTCCCTTTTTAAA
>VZRX01009171.1:53722-76117 GCA_013398075.1 Notiomystis cincta | reverse complement strand
GGGCGAGTAAGAAAGCATTACCCTGTTGCAAATTCCTGCTGATTTTCGTGCTCTCCAGAAGGGGGAGGTGCTGGCTCATCTGTGGCAGGAGAGGAACAAATCTGAGAGTGAAGCTTCTCGTGCAGAACCCTGTTAAAGAGGTAGCCTGAGAAGGCAAACACAAACCAAACTGCACTGAATTTCAGTCCCACTCGCAGATGCAATATTTAGATGTGCACAGTCAGTTTCTTGCACCCTTTACAGCAAAATAATGCACACTGGAAGAGACCAGCTTGAGGTGAAACAAAATACATCCTCTTTGCAGTTAATTGATAGCAGTGTTTTATGTGTGGAATTTGTTATTTTCATTCCAAACTTGTTGCAGTTTTGAAGAATAGTCTGATGATCATGTATAGATCTGCTGTTTTAATTTGATTCTTATTTCACTGCTGCAGTAACACAGACAAATGGTTGGTTTATATCAAGGGTGAAATAATTTTTACCATGAGAATTGTATCTGTCTGAGAAACTATTAGAGAAAAAGAGATCAAAACTTCCTTGTAAAATAGGATGTAGCAGCATTTATCACACTCTCATTGATATGAGAATATTAAATTTTCAAATATTTATTTTAACTTACACAACAACAAAAAAAATCCTAAATCTTTTCTCTACAAACTTCCCTGATTTTTTTTTTCCCATGTTTCTGGTCCATAAAATAGGAAGAAGTGATACTGTTTGACTCCAAGTGGCATTCCCTATCAGATCTACTAAGCCATTTTTCATCTGTGAAGTCATCCATAAGTTTGTAGTTGACAAGAAATATTTTGAGTGGAAATGTAGTTGAAACAATGCCTGAATTTTGCAGCTGCCTTTAGAAGAAATGATGAAAACTTTATATCTATATAAACAGGTGCATACCTGCACATTCAGAAGTTTGTTTCCTTTAATAAAGGGCCTTATAAGTACAATGCAGCCAAAAGCCTCACTAGATCTTCCTCAGCTGAAGAAGTCTACAAAAAAAGAGTTCTTTCTTAAAATATTTTACTTAATATTTCAAAATATGGAGATAAAGCCTAATAGAGATTTTGCAGTGAGAAACAGCTCACCTCTGACAGAACTCTAACATGTATGCATGCAAGATTTTCTTTCTAGTGATTACCTATTATAGTTCCTTTTGTTTCCCACAAACGAAAGCATTGCTGTTTAACCATGTAAAATCTGCTTCTCTTCTCTGCCCTCCCAATGCATCCAGCACACTGAGTTGTCTGTCCCTACAGACAAATCAATGGGAAAATGAGTTCATTTCATTCATCATAAAGTTCAAATTAATTATTTAGGACAGCAAATGGAGAAATCTCAAGGAAATGTGTTCTCTGTGTTATATAGAGTGTGAAACTAAGGCATGTCATTGTTTTCAGAAGAAATAGAACTGTCTTGGTTTTAGAACTGCTGAGTGGTCTGCATGAAATTGTTCCTGTCTCTTCAACAGCAGCCTGGCTCTGTTCCTCATTTAGTGCAAAATGCTGTTGCCCTCTGAAGTAAAACTGAACATACAATCACACCTACATAATAATGTCAGAAGCAACAGCAAGATAGAATAATGACAAATACTGTAATTGTGCTTTTTTTCCTGAAGGATTCACCAGGGATGGTACTTAAGAATTGTTTTTAAAAGCCTGACTAATGTAAATTGAAACAACTGATGTACATTGCAACTTATTGATTGCATGTGAAAATGTGAAAAAAAAAGTGTAGTCAGGCTTCTCAGGATGCCAGCTGATGAGGATTTGTTTGTCAAACCACACCGTGGTGCAAACAAGTCTGAGCTTTGCTGGGTCCCTCATATGTGTAATCCCAATATTTATTGTGATTTATTTGTTGTGAATTAATTAATAAATAAAGAATGTTTTTTTTCTAGTAAATGTGTTATTGTGTACATATGTACTCAATTTTGTATGCTTGATTTCTGCTTACAATCCATACATTTCTTGATCTTAACGCTGTCACTCTTGGTTGAAGTATATCTTAAGGAAATGAAGAGGTAGACAGACCTTTTATAAAGGAAATGTTGATACCTGTCTGTATCTATGTGTAAACTGAATAACCACTGAGATTTTTCCAGGCTGGATGGCCTCTTATTTTAAATTTAAATTAAGAGAACGCATAGACTCAGTAAGTATGGTTCCAAAAATTGTCTTGTTTACTTCCAGCTAACAAGGTCTGACAGGTATTTTCACTGTCCCTGCATGCTGACATGTTTCTTGAAGTCATGTCAAGAGTAAACTCCCTGAGTGCATCAGAGCATTATACAGGGCTACAGTGTTTGACATGAGCTGTTCACTTTGGGCTTTAAACTAGAACTAGAGTGGAGAAAATGCATTGCAATAAAGCCTATTAGTAGCTATGGGGACTGCTAGGTAAAAATGTTAGAAAATTAATGGAGAAATGCCTAGCAAAATCTATTTAGAACTCTGAGAAACTTGTCTGTCAGAAAAGTAAGAGAGTACATTGTTCAACTCATCTCAATTTTCTTTTATATCTTTAAGTCCACTAATTTTGATGAGATGTTCCCATTAAATCAGGTGATATTGAGCTTCTGGAACAGGCTAGTTTAATATTGCCTCAGTATATGCCCTGGATTTGATGCTGAGAATGAATATTGACTTTATGTAAAGGCATTTATATTTCTGCCTTTTTAATCTGTTTTAATTTCCTGAAATATTTCATTGCAGGTTCTAACTAATGAGAATAGCTAGTAACAGGGAATAAAGTAAGCATAATTCTTGATTTTTTTTTTTGCTTCTTATTTTCATATACCACATAATCCCAAAGCAAAGAGAGTACAAGCATACAGACAAAATAAATTAGGAATAGAATTATTTAATGACAGCTTGTTCTCAAAAGTGTTGTGTTGCCTTTTCCCATTTCTGCATGTACTATGTTTTGTTACTTCTACTGAAAATTATTTCTACACTTTAGATTATTCCAGACCAGGAGCTGGAAGAGGTACTTCAGTACAACAGATACACATTTTTTGCTAGCACAGTTAGTCTGTTGAAACATAAAAGCAACGGACACCATAGTGCAAAGTGTCTCTAACCAAAGCAGTTGAGTATTGTAAAGACTTTTGAGTTTGAAGAGTTCTCCTCAGAGGCCCATGTCTGTCCAACAAAGTGGACAATTCTGTGCCCATGTAAATTGCCATTTGTCTAAATGCCAGTGACATCAATGTACTCAGAGCTAAGGTTGGCCATTAATTTTAGTGGGATGCAAGTATGTGTCTTAAGTGCTTTGTTAAAGGGGAATCAATATAAGCATATGCCAAAATGTCTTTCATTATTACAGTTGGGGAACAGGCTGCAATTATGATTCAAAACATAAAAGGTACAATAGACATCTATGATTAGGCAATGAAATATGCCTTTAATAAGCATAGTGCAGACAGTTTGTTTTGCAATACGTAAACTTGTATAAAATTCATTGACTTTTTCATTCTTTCAGATCTGTGTGCTCTCTTTTAATAGAGGTTTTTTACTTTAATGCACGAAGTTTTCCTGATGTTCTTCCAGCAGAAAGGCTAGGTTTGTATGCATTTATTCTAGTGCCAAACTCAGATTTTACTGGGAAAAGAGGAAACAGCAGAGCAGACCTTTTTTCTTTCTCTTTTTTTTTTCTTCTTTTTCCCAGGGCAGCATGCAACAGATATGCTGTAATTACTCTAACTGATTTTTTTTAAAATGGAATATTTCTGTCCACTACATGTCAAAGAGCTAATTATGTTTCCGTTGTGGTACTCAAAGTCAATATTGTCAGCCCTTCTTAGTTCTAATCCTCTACATTGAATTTTGATGGGCCAGGTGAAATATCCCCTTCAGCACCTTACTGCAATTCTTGTCAATCATCTTGCCATGAAAAACATGCATATTACAAAGGCTTTGGCAACACTGCATCTGATTTCAGTCTTTAATCTTATATGCACCTTAAGAAAACATCATTCCAACTACTGACATTCTGTTTGGGACATGAATGGGATCCTATTTGCTGTGGGAAATAAATGAAAATTATCTAATCTTTAATGGATATAATGGAACTTTTTGGCCATCACAGTGTAAAGGCTTAGTAAACCACAGATCTGAGAAGAAAACAATTATAATAGTGAACTGATGCAGAAATTAAGCAGATGAATAAGTAAGAAAATGCACATTTATTTATTCATAATGTAATTGTAAAATACCTCGCTTCAAGCACTGTTGGACTAAGGAGAGTGTCTTATTTTGGAACCCCTAGACTTTCTGTGCAAGGAGTGCTGTTCACTCTAGTCCATTTCTGAGCATGGTACTGTGTGTGCCACTTTTCTTGTTGTTTCTTATAGACAAGATCTAGCACATCTAAAAATCTTCCGGTCCTACAATGGAAAATTAACATCATTCCCCAAGAAGCTGGAATATAAACTAATAAGGCAGGTTTCCAGAATCTGATTGCATCAGTCAGAAAGATACAGTATGAAGAGAAAAGTGGATATTCCCTGGGGGGTAGTGTGAAATGAAGACCAGTCTTGTTTGGACAAGGTGCTGTGCATTGTTAGCAGGGTAGAGATATTGGGAGCTGCAGCCTGTCAGAACCAGCATCTCCAAGGAGGAGGTGGGGGGGAATTTTTCCAGATAGAAGTCTGAGCAGTTTGTAATAGAGTATGTTCAATATATTAATACATTTATATAAGGAAAGCCTTTACACTCCATGAAAGATGAACTATACCCTTCCTGCACCTCCTGCCCAGTTTTCTTTCAGATCATACAAAAACCAGAAAGACTCTTGGGTTTTTTCTGTCCTCCCTTCCTTTACTTTAAAGCAATACAAGAATCAGGTGTGTTATTCCTTGTTTCAGCATAAAATCAAAGAGCAAGATCCCTCTTCTTAAATCTTTCACAAGGAGACTTCTTTTTCCCAAGGCTCTGCAAGGAATTAGCTAGGTGGTATCATAACTCAAACAAATCTAAGCTATAGATACCTTTTCAGTTCTTGTCTATTAGAATGTTATGTAACTCCAGTAAAATAAAATATCAATGGAAAGAAAACAGTGAAAAAAGACAGGCTTTAGGCTTTAAACAAAAATTGAGAGAAAAAAACGGTCCCTCCTTTGTTACCTCCCTGTAAGGAAAGGTCCAAACGCATTTTTCCATGGTGTAGTCCCAACAAAACAGTTAAAACTGAAAGCTGGCTTTACTTTTACCTTTTACTAATGTGTGATGGAACTGTAATGCAACCAACCAATATTCTGTTCACACTGTGACAGAGCAACAGGTTAGAAAGCAGCTTTTAGCTTTATGCAGGAGGTTGAGCTCAGCAATCTTTATTTAAACACCTTTGTTCAACATGGACAAAGGATTGAGCTTTGGCATTTTTATTTAATCTTGATAATCTTCCTTTTTTTCTCTCTCTCAAAGGATCAAGAGGAAGTGCATTAATTTTCAACTTCACACGAAGGCAAGTTGTACAAACACAGCTGAAAACATCAGGAAACCCAAGCATTTTCCTTAGAGAAATGGAGTCAACAACTCTGCTGGCAATAGACTCTGGGATAATTGGGGAGATGTTGTTAGGCACAGCAGTTTGGGCAGCAGGGTGTTCACTCTGATAGCACTGCTCAGTTTGGCTATCTAAGGTGAATGACTCCTGTAATGTAGAAAGCAGAGATTATTAACCATATGCCAGGAAGTAATTTAAAGAACTCAGGCTGCTTTGGAGACTTAGGAAATTGCTCTTAGATTGTCAAAGGATATTTTTTTAATTCATTTAATTTACACCAGATTGAGATCTAATGAAATCATGGCAGCAAGTTTTGATTTTTGCCTCTTTACTTTTCATTGAGTTTATTTCTTAGACATATTTCAAACACAGGAGAATAAGGAGAATAAGGAGAATTCTTTTAACACTTCAGACTTTGCTTGCATTTCTGTCCTTATTCATTCTACATATATCCAGAGTTTCTAAGAGTTTCAGGCCAGGACTCTGGTTCTCTTTCTTAATTAAGGATTTAATTGTAGTCTTTGAATTTTTCTTGTTCCACCTTTTTGCAAGGGCTCATTCTGTTTTACTTAACACTTAAATAGGGCTAAAAGTAGCTAATAAGTGAATTCCCTTTCGATGGGGTAAGAGTCCAACATATTCATAAGAGAGCATTTTGGGATTTTCTGCTTGCATCTTTCTTTAACTCTCTTGGACTTTCCAAATCTGGAAAAGCCATAGCTCCAGAGGAGGCAGTTGTAAATAAGTCCTGTCCATAGCTGTGGGATTGTCCCCCTTGAAGAAAAAGAGACCAACCATTTGTGAGTGTTTACAGCTGGACCTTCTGAAGGCATCCTCTTTCCATAATGACAAAGTGCATCAGATTCACAGGCTGTGACAGCAGTGCCTCAGGGTTCCCATGATAGTGGCAGAGTGGAACATCTGATGAAGTTTGCTTGTGAAATGTAAGGCTGCCTTTTCTGTCACTGAGTTTACTGAGAGAGAACTCTGAGGTCTTGCAGTTTTTGTATTGAGTAGCAAACTCTCAAAGTGCAAAAAGCTACCCTGGAGTGATGAGATTGTTCATGTGTGGGCTTAAACATCCTTGTGAGGCCACCTCATTGTCTTATGCTCTAATTCTGGAAGTCCTAATATTTCCCAAGTTCACAAGTTGGGTGAACATTTGCTTTAAGCTGCTGTGTTGATCCCTAGGAACAGCAGAGGGAGGTGCCCCCTTGGATCTACATTATTGATTGAAGCACTCTCCCTCACTGTACTTCAGTGAAGTGTAGCCAAGAACAACAAGATAAGAATTAATGTAAGTGACAAGGGAGTTCCTCGGACTCTGCCAGTGCACATTAGCCTGGCTGAAGAGAAAAAGGAGCTGATACTTGAGTCTTTTGAGTTGTGAAGGGTCTGGTCAGTCCTTGAAGGGGAAGCACATGAATGGCCCGGTTGTCATCGCATTTTATTTTTCCTCCAACTTTGACTAATGGTGCATTTCCTCTGGCCTCCCACGGGCCATCCGTGGCTGACTTGCTTTGTCACTCTTCACATCGAGTCGCTGCCTTTACTGTCCACGCTGTTCCCATGGCGGGAACCCGGTGTCCTCTAAAGAAACGCACAGGCACAAACCATCTGTCATTCTTCCACTCCTCTTTCAAGCCACCACTTCCCATATTGTGTGGCCTTGCAGGCTGAAAGCAATCTGCCTCCCCCTGCATGCCTGGAGTACATGCCAACTCTCACCCCACTTGATAAGGGACCTCCCAATGCTCTGCCTGTAAAAATATTAATGGGCATCTCCCCACTGATAACCAGCTCTGCCTTTTTATTGTGCTCATGGGGTGATAAGTTGTCTGGATCAACAAGGCATGGTCCCTTTTTCAGGCAAAGCTATTAGGGTCAAATTAGGTGTGAGTTGTGAAATTAATCATTGCAACTACAAATAATTAGTAGTGTGCTAACAACAAAGGGAAAAAAAAGAGAGACTAGAAGAGGAAATTATTGTAGGGCACAAAAAACTAAAGTGATTGGGAAGGAGAGAGAGAATGGCTGGCAGTGCTGTACAGGATGTGGAGCTAGGCCTGTAGGCTGTGCTGGATTTGGTCTCCTGCACCTATGGACTGTGAAATAATAGAACGAGGTTCTTTAATGTCATTTGAGAGTCTGAATTAATCTACACACAAGGCATCTTAGAGGAAGATACCTGACTTTTCATCAGAAACACTGCTTTTATGTATATGTAAGTTGGTTATATTCCTTGCACATCTCTAGATAATCTGAGTCACATGAATCTAGTCTCTGCCGAAAATGAATAATGCAACATCTACTGAAAAGCCTCAATTTTGTTTTCTGGGGTGAGAAGCCTGAGTGTTGTGCCGAAAATACAAATCTGAAGATGTGCTGAATTTGCTTGGAAATGCTGCAAAGCTATTCTCATTTCCTGTAACTCTGGCAAGGTTGGCCCTTTTCCATGGCTGAGCCCCAATTCTTAGCCAGCCAGAATGAAGTGGCAGGAGAAATTCACTCTCTCTTTCATCTTCTAGTGTATCTAGGAAAGCAAGAACCAAGACTTTGAACCATTTATTCCTGAGTCTGTGACTTGATTTGCTGCAGAAGAAACTTTGTTTTAAGGGGTTTGTCTTCTCTTACCAAAGCTAATTGTTAATTGCATCTTCTTTTCTCCAGCCACTGCCACAAGGAATGACTGCCTTCTGTGCTGATGACAGATCTGCCCCTCTGCTATCAGACACTGTGCTTTTGCCATCTCAGAATTGCCTCTGCCTGGGAGCCAGTGCAGCAGCCGTGTTGGGGGCAAAGCAGTTCTCTGAGGAGGATGATGATGGATGACAAAGTGATTCCCTTCGGCACGGCTGGGATGCTGAGGTTGTGTTAATTTTTTATCCCCTCCCCAATATCCCCCTTTTCATGCTCTGAATTCTTAAAACAAATCTTGGCTTTGCTGGATGAACAACACACAGATGCTACAGTGACTTGAAAAACAACTTCTATGGCACAGGAGGCAATGCATCCTTTGGTCAAAATTGTCAGGTAGAGATAATTGCTGCAGGTGGCAGAGGCTGCTGGATGGCCATCAGAGGGTAGACAGGGAAGAAATTTGAATGCCTCTGCCAAGTTTTTAGTGTTTACACCAGTGACACTGCTTCTTTTTCTCTCATTACTGTCATGTACGTGATTTTGCTCCAGCTCTCATACTGGCCTCCCTCCTGTGTTTAGGGAAGAAGCAGCTCTGGCACTCCTACTGCTCTGAGGTTCTCTTAGGGAATGGGTTTGCAATGATGGCACAAAACTGGCCATGTACCAGCACAAAGCAAAGTTTGTCTGGAGGCAACTTGCTCTGAAAAGTGTCTGCAAGCAGTACAGATGCCCTCATGGATATGGGTTCTCAGGACTGGATCTCAGCCATGTTGAGAATCAGCTTTGGGTTGATGTACTTTGCTGAAATATTCTTTAATAGTTGAACAGTTTTGAGCAGAGATCATATTTCCAGTTTGGGATTCCCTTTATACATCTTTCATTAATACAGGGATTCTCCGCAATCAGAGACCAGCACCGCAGAACAGCTGGATCCAGTTTGGCTTGACAAGGGGCATGGGCATTTTTTTATATGTATTTATGGCTTTTGTGAACATTCAAAATGCTTTTTAGAAATATTAAAAATAATCAAGGGTTCTGGAAAGAATTCATCCTGCATTACCATCATCTGCAGGAGTTCTTCCATCTTCCTCTAGAATATGTATTACTGGCTGACACTGTGAACTAACTGGTCCAGTCTGGGAATTCCTAGCTGCAGCTCGAGGAAAGGGAGGCTGTGAAGGGAATTGGTATCTCTCGATCATCAGAGAGAGTAAATACAATACAGGCGGCAGTCTGGCTGCCCCTGGAGCAAGTCAGAAGCAAGAAACTTGCAAGCAGGCACCTCAGAGAGCTCTCCAGAGCTTTGCTTTGCCTGCTGCACCCGCTGTGGTTACTTGGTAGGTTACTTGCCCTGCTTGTCTTGAGGTAGCTGGAGTTGAGGCATCTGTTTTCCATTTAGAGCTTGGAGGATGCCCAGGTCTGACTTGGCATGCTGTCTGCACTGGGCATCAGCAGTACAGATGTGGAAACCACAAACCCGATTAATATGAGCCTAGAGTAAAAACTCAAATAAGCTTATAAATAAAACCAGACTTGCAGATTATTTGTTTCCATATTAGTCTATAATAGACCCTACTCAATATGTTTGTTTTATTTGGTTTGGTGACCGACATAGGTATTTATATTTCCAATAAAAATTTAAATCAGAATACAACAGATGAAGTAAGCTTAAATTATTTCTGCAGAAGATGATTGCAACTGTCTGAAGCATGTAATTCCTTACATGAAATGTTAGCCTGCTTTGAACAGAGATGTGACAGACTTCTCAGTATTTAATTTACCATTCCATCATAGCTCCAAATCCTACATTTATATATTAAAATAGACTCCTAAATGGACTCTAATCCTCAATGAATAATCCAGAGGTGTTGGATGGCTTGGTGGGTCTAATTCTTGGTATAAGCACCATCTGTGTCATCTTGGGTGAGTCACCAAATGATCCCCATGTCTTAGCTTAAAGTGGTGACTGTCTTTTTATCCCTGCCAGGCTCCTGCTGAGCTCTGAGTTTGATGACCTCAGGTGCTCCTCTCCAGTGCAACTTCAGCTGCTTAAGTGCAGGTAATGAAACCATCCAGAGAAATGAGTTCCAAAGAACCATCTGAGAAGATTCTTCAGCAATGCTGACAGACATTCTACTCAGTGGAGAAGGCTCTAATTCCAAGGGTGAGATTACTGTGATTCAGTTCCATTTAAACACAGCTGTACCAGAAAAAATTCTATGGTTTAAGAGCAGTAGAACATGTAGTTTATTCTGCCTGTATTGTGACACTCAGGATGGGACACCTGCACAAAGCCTGACAAGTCTTTGAAGTGAGGCCTCATACATATCTCTGCTAAGCAGTATCTCTTGGTGACCAATGAGGCCCACCTGGCTTCCAGACCATACCATGGTGACATAACTGGAATTGTGCCTCACTCCCCTAAACCCCCTAAATAGACAATAGAGGGAAATAAGCACTTCCACATGCTCATTTGGATCTCACGTGGGCTATCAAGGGAGTATAAAGTTCCCCGTGGGATAAACCTGGGCTTTGGATAAGTACTTGCAGTGACTTCTTTGTGCTCATGGGGCTCTGAGACAAATGAAGAAACAAACAATGCTCTCTTGCCATCTCTGCCTTGCAAAAACATAAGGGAAAAAACTTTTACACCCTTTGTTAGGATATCAGTGCCAGAGGAAAGACACCAGCCGTTATTCCATTCAAACGTCCAGTTTTCATTTCCAGTTGTTTCTCTGGAAACCCATTTTTTACCCCTCTTCAGCTTGTTGAGCAATGGCCTGTTCTTATAAAACAAGTTTTCAGCTTTGTAACAGTCCTGACTTCCATTGTTTGAAAGGCAAAGAGGGTCACTCAAAGTAAACTCTCTCGTGCTAGATAGTGTTTTTCCACATGGAAATGTTGGAGGGCCACTCTGTGCTGTCAGCCCAGAAAGGCCAGAAGATGCCTTCAGACTCCCCAGGTGCCTCTGTGTTTGTTTTCTAATGTTATTGCACACACAATATCATTAATATTATGTCCAAAGCTTGTCTTTATAAACAGAGTCAACACATCTAACTTATTAGTCAGCCAGTGGGAAAAAGGAAAGGATTAAGTCAACACTGTGAGGAATTAACCCTTTTCATTGCCCAGAGAAGAAATCAAAGATGATACAATCTCTTGAAACTGCAAAAGGGACTTGATTATTTTCTCTCACAAATTAGTGGAAGTATTTCCTCTCACTTTGGCACTCAAATATAAAAGGTGTCCTGCAGGACTTGGAAAAGACCGGTGACTTACAAGACATGATTTTCTTTCCCATGCTATATGCCATTGAAGGGCAGGAAATTTCCACCCCACCACCACCTCTTTTTTCTCCATTTCCCTGCGGGCTGCCTCAGGTACTGGGCTAGGCTTGGCATGTAGACACAATTAGAAATAGAGGCGAGACTGCACGGAGCAAAGTGTCCAAGTGCTGAGTGAGTGCCCAATGGGCCGTAGCAAAACGCACAACCAAGTCAAAGAAAAATGGAAAATATTCCATAAAATTCATCTTTGCATCCCTTTTTCCTCTCTTGATATATGGCCCCTTATCCACAGCTGCCCGGGCCCCGGCCCGTGTGTAAATATGTCAGTGCAGCAATGAGACGGAACACGGGCGCAGCACCGCCGGCGGCTGCTCCCAGCTCAGACACGGAGCTGGAGCCCAGCAGCTCATTGTAAATAAAGATCAAGGCAAAGCAGCAACATTTCTGTTTGACCCCAGCCTGCCAAGGTTGCTAGGCCAGCTCCTTTCACAACTACCCTATGTCCACGTGGATTTCCCCTTCCAGAAAGTGACATGTTACTCTTCTCACAGCTCTGCAGCCTTTGCAAGCTTCCCAGTACTTTCCTTGGGTTCCTTTACAGTGACCTGGGAGCACTGGTGGGAGGTGGGACAATGGGTGGGCATGGAGGTGAACTTCCAACTGTTCTGCTCCAATACTGCTCTACCTGAACAGTCCCTGTGTGGACCTGGGACACATTAATGCTTAGTTTGGCTCTACTCAGCAGAGGGCATTGGATCTTGTAAATGGGAATTGATGCCGGGAAGCACGAGGGTCTGATCACTTTTGCAGATGGACTGATTTTTTTTCTTCTGGATACTGATGGTGTCTGCAGCTCTGTCTGCTGATTGACTGAGAGACAACCATGGCATGTGTTAGCAGGTGAAAAACTTGTCCTTTACACGTATTTTTTTATTTTAATTAAAGAGCTAGTTACAAAAATCAGTTATCTTGGAAATCAGGCTGGCTAAAGTACTGGCCATCTGGCATCCTTCTGAAGAGCAACACCAGCCAGTTAACACAATGAAGGGAGATGCAAACACCTACAAACCAGAGCCTGAACAGCCAGACTGGGGTGGAAACTGGTTGAATTGTTCAGGCTTGTTCCTGCAGCCCACAGGGAAAATACAGGAGTGCTCTGAGGAAAGCTGACTGGATCAGGGAGTTTAGCCTTCTTTGTAGCCCTTGATCCAAAGTCTCCACAATTTCATTATAAAATTACCATTTTTTTCAGTGGATTCATCTTGTTCTCAGCAATATCCACAAACAATACACTGTCAATCCACTCCACTCTCCCTCTTTCATCACTGAGTTCCCCTTGCTGTGTGCTGGGATTTGCATTTTCCTCACTCGTGGCTCTGAGGAATTGTAAGCCAGAGGGACTAATAAAAAAATTACGTATTTTTGAATTGAATGTATTTTTTTCAAATTATTTTTAAGTTTAGATGGATCTCATGCATGTAGGTTGTAACATAACTCTTTTATTATTAAAAGTTTTAATGCTAATAAAGAATATATATTAAAAAAACTTGCTAGGTCTTCATCTGGCATTACTCTAATATGTTGAAAATTTGGCACAATTTTGTCATAACATTCAAGAATAAGAATTCATTCCCACACTGACAGCTACTGGCCTAAGTTCTTGAGCTGACCTAGGATGCTTCACATTAGATGACAGCTCCTAATGCAAGAAAACTGAATCCTACCATAATATATGCTTTAGTTCTGCTGAAGAAAACTACAAGGCCATGCTGTCTCCCCAAAGCAGCTAGTAGTTATTCAGGGTTTTATACTTCTATAGCAACACATCTCACCACACCCTAGCATTTGCCAGACCAAAACTAGAGGTTAAATGTGCTGGAAAATGTGGCAGTAGCTTCCAGCATTAGTGATTCCTCAGCTTATTAGGACTCAGGCATGCCTGCCTTGCATAGCAGCAAGATCACTTTCAGCGATGGGAGCGAGGAGCAGCTTTTCCTTCACACACCCTCTCTCCACAAGTCTGAGCCTCTGCCTTTGCCTTGGCAATGCAGCATATGGTTCAAGGGCTGCCCATGGCCTGTAGTGCTGTGCCACTGTTCCCATTTACATCAGATAAAAGGCACGATTGCTAAGGGTTGGAGGTTTGATCTTTTTTTTATTAAATAGGTCAGCAGGCCCTAACAGTTGGCAGCCATCTCCAATCCCAGAGCTTTGTGATGAAAGGCCATATCATGGCAGGCTCCAGTGTATCTTTTTATCTGTCCTGCCTGGTACAGCATGTTCCAGGTGGAGACTGGCAGGTGCTGGTGCTAAACCCTGCCCTACTGCTGTTCCCTAGTGACAACAGCAGTATCCCGTGTTCAGACCCCAGCTCCCTCTGCCTGCCATGGAAACTGCTGTTCCCATCACAGTTCTTTGAAACATTGCGGCTTTCAGACCCAGGCATGTTATGCTGGGAAGGGAGAAACTCCTTTGCAAACAGATGTGCTCTTGAAGTGCCTCCTGTAGTCTTCATTAAGTTAAACCAAGTCTACATTTCTCAACTTCACTTTCCACTGCAGAAGCCTGATCCTGTACCTTCATTTTTGGTACTGTACATCACTATTCCTTAACAGCACTCAGTAGAGAAGTAGGTAAATGATAAACTTGGCTATAAGTTTTGTTCAGTAGCAATTTCTCTTAGCATTTTTAAAGTGTGATTTTAATTCTTTTTTTATCAGTTCTTTGACAGGTTAATGGGGTACATGGACAGGAGACTTCTGCTTTATTCCCTACAGCCCTGACAACTGGGGTGTTGCCTGGCTCAGCTCCTAGATGTGAGAGGAAGGAATAACTTGCACTTCTCCTCAGTGATTTCCTGATGCTACTGGTGGATTACAGATGTGATTCACTCCAGATAGTACTGCTGAGTGCTCCCTGGTATCTGATCTGCCAAGCAAAGCTGGTAGCATCAGGTCCCATGAGAATTCCCTCTCCTGAGGAGAGGCTTGAGTCAGCCCTGGGACCTGATATCGAATGGTGCAGAGTTTTGTTAAAGCCAACTGAAAACGTGGTGCTGTTATTATCTGACACCAGCTGAAACAAAAGCCAAACGTTGATGAATGTCTGATCCTAAAAGTAAACAGTTTGATTTTTTTTCCTTTGCAAGTCAGGGGCCCTCTAGGGTTTTATCTGATTTTGGCAATCTCCTGCACATTTTGGGGCCTGGAGCATGGTTTTAATTGTTACATCACAAAAGTTGCCAAATAATGTTGGATGCTCCTTAAAAACTCTCTCAATTTTATGGAACTTCTCAACGGCTTGACTAATACAATAATTACTGGAACTCAGCTATGTTGCCTAGTGGCAAATGGAATTTTTTCATAATGATCCTGTCTGTCGTTAATAGCAGGATTTGTTCTTTCTCTCAGCGGGAGAGAGGCCAGAAAGCCATGGTATCTGTCTTTTTTAATGACAGCCAACAGCAAACGGATAAAATAATCAATTATATCCACAGATAGGTAGATAAAGTATCATTTATCATGTCAAAAACAAAAATGTTTTTAATTGGGCTGTTAATCATTTTGTAATTTTAACTAAAGAGATGGGGACTCTGCTTTGTGCTCAGACATCACTAATACTTCATACAACATTAGCTGATCTTATTATAGCTTTAATAATAATGTTTACCACTAACTGCCAAAATATAAACCACGATTTCTACTCTCATTAGCTGGAGCCTTTGCAGTTAGAAAAAGATGCCCTTCCCATTTAATTTTCTTTCTCTAGAAAGATCCAGGAGATAAAAAAGGGAGGGCCAGTGTACTAATCAGCTGTAACAGTTTCTAAAATATGCTCCTCTTTTTGTTTGATTAGAAGTACCCATATTTCAACCAAGAAACATGTTACAGAAACAATGATTTTTTTTTTTCTTCCAGCAAAGCATATAAAGAGATTAGTATAACCCAGCAAAAATTGGAAGCTTGTAGTTTTGAATTCTAGCCACACCTGTGTTGTCTTGAGGGAAGCTGGGCAGATAATTTAATCCCTCCTAACTTGTTCTCCGTGTCTGTAATGTAGGTATTAGATAGCTGCATCATCAGTCTGCTGTAGAGTATGTAGGTGTTGTAAGATACATGAAAATTTGTAATAAAGATGGCAAACATCTGGCTGGCTGGCTGGCTGCAACAGCAGCCTCTCTGATAGCTACCTCTTTGAGGAAGGAAATGGGAAGTTTATGGCTGGACCTAAATCTTCCCCATATTATAACTGAAAATGTCATCATGATGCTGCCTGATTTCAGGATCAATGAGGAATCTCTCAGCACTGGGTACTTTGGCTGTCTACTCTTGTTATCCTTCCTGTATGCCATGAGCAGATGCCCTGTGTGGGACCAGATCTCTATTTTACCCATAAATTCTATATTTAAAAAATGCTAGCCATGCTAAGAAAAGAAATGTGACCACCTCTTTGCCTCAATTACACTGAAATTACTTCTCTGCTTCAGAAGTGTTTCAGAGTGGAATTAATCTACATTCCTCTAAACTTGGTTTCATTCTGGGCAGCTCTACCTGCCTTAAATAAAGATCAAGCCTCCAGAGTACCTACTTGGGAGCAGAACACGCACTTAAGGTAGTTGGCAAGAGCAGATTTCACTTTCAATGAAAATGGTTTTGGCTATGAGTTTAATTTTACATCCATATCATCTCCCAGCAGTGTGTGTAACACAGATGGGGGGCAGAACTGCTCTTCCTTCCTGTAACTGGATCTATCCTGAGAGTGGGGCAAATTTAGTGGATTGAGTGGGTTTTTTACAGGCCTAATGGCAGGATTGAGGCTGTATTTATACTGAGAAGCAAAGAGGAGAAGCTCTGGGGCTGGCTTGCCCAAGCATAAATAAATTGGAGGTGCATGAACACTCAAAAAGTTCCCAGAGAGTCACATTGCACAACTTAATGGGCCTGGTGCCTTCACCTGTGCCAATTTTATGTGACTCTTAACTCTGGTCTTAAATAAAAATGAGACTTGCTCTAATGACATCTACAGCCTTCAGTGAAGAAAATATGCTGCTACTTTGATACAGATCCCCTTTTAAGGAGGACACTGTAGACAGCCAAAGCTCTTTTTCCCATCTGGGAGGTGAATGTTACAATTCCCTGCTCAGAACTGTGGCCTCAGCAATGCTCCTCTGCTTTCAGCATTACATGAGATGATTTTATTAAGAATATGGTTATCTGCTGCCCCTGCTTTTGCCACCTTGATTTTACTGTCCCTCTCCATTACATGAAAGGATGGAAAACGGGGATGTGAGTTGGCTGGGGGAGGGGAGACAATAGCATGGGCAGGGGGTTAAATGAACCAGCTGTTATGTGTGAAGTATCTGCTTTCTAATTGCTTCTGTTGGAATTCAGGGGAAAAAGGCACTGGCTTCAGTTAATTAATAAGGCAGGACTCACATAAACTCCAGCTGTGAGCACAGGATTGGTCTTTAAAGGATAAACCCAGGAGGTGGGGCAGAGAGTTTGATTTCCTTGCACTAAATCCCATCACATGCTGTTGGGACTGTGTGTGTCCACTTAAGCCTTTTGGTTGGCCTGTCTGAACCAGACATGAGGTGTCTGTTGCTGTCCACGTGCCTCACCCCGAGAAAAATGATCTCTCCTCAGAAATCAAAGGTGTGAGGCTATGTTTCAAGCTAGGGTGAAACTGCTGTGTTTTCACTCCAGTTTGGAATCCCTAAAAAGTGGGGATGTTTGGATCAAAGGTTTTTATTCAGACTTAACAGAAGTTTGGGCTTTTGCAGCTGGACACAGATACAGGTTTGCCGTTTGGTTCTCTTTTCTGTCTAGTTCCAGAGGGCTGGGATTTGGCATCCTGTCAACATCTCTCTCATCTGAGCCCTGCCTTAGGAGCTTTGCTGGACGGGTAGCACTGATGGGGAGGTTGTGCAGCTGATGCCTCCAGACCATGTCCAAAGGCCATTTTACAGTGATCCCTTTGAGGAGAACAATGCTCAGTTAATTTCTCTTTTTTTTTTTCTGAGAGGGGCTCAAAAAGATCAGGACTTTTTCTGAGTTACAGACAGTGCCCCTAAAACCCACATGAAAATGCAAATGCCAGTGTTTCCTCACTTGATCCTGCTGCAGGTCTTGCTGCCATAGGACATCCCCCACCACAGTGCAAGGTCCTTCTAGTCAGAGAACAGCTGGGGATCTGTGCTGAGACCAAAGTCTTCTCCCACTTCCCATGGGATGACATTTCTGGATTTCAAAGCTTGTTGTTTAAGTGTGTTATGTTAGGAAACAGAGGAATGAAAAAAAAAAAAGGTGGAGGGGATGTTCCTATGTGGTTAATAGCCTATTTTTCCTCACTGACTGTGGAGGGAAATGAGCTTCCTGCTTAAGGTGAGATGTCATTTTCTGGATGGAAACCTTTGTGTCCTGGCTGGCCTGCTCCTTTCAGTGCCACTGCTCAGGGGAGGGCTCTTCCAGTGTGACCACTCTCCCTCCCAGGCCCTCTCCTTTCCTGGCACCTTGCTCCTGCCTTGCATCAGTCCTGATGCTGCTCAGATGAGTGCTGGGGTCAGCACAAGGGAGAGGACATCTCCATGTGGCTGCCAACGGGTTGGGAAAGGAGGAGAGTTCATTTTGGCACAAGAGAGCCCAGCTGTTTGTTCTCACCATACTCTTCCTCACGCAACCTCGAGGCTCAAGCATTCAGGAGGATTTTGGCATTTCACTGCTGCAGATTTCAGTGAGAGCTCAGCCTGGTGTGGGACCAAACTCACAGATACACCAATAGCCCCAGTCCCCTGGGCTGGCTGTGCTGAGCTGGACTTCCCACCCCAAGAGAAACAATTCTCGGGTGTGTTTCCAAGCAGGCGAGGTGGGGCCTCGCTTTGCAAAGATCTATAAACAGCAACTCTTTGTCTCCTCTGTTTCTCTTTACCCTGAACGTGTTGCTGTTTTCAGAGGTTGGTTTCAAAGTGCTGATTCACAGCCACCAGCCGTACAGTTTTATCTGAGGAGATTAGCAGTGAGAATGTTGCGGTTTTGTAGCGAGAAGACTCCATTGGAAGTAGCAGAATATTTGACATGAGACTGTTATTTATGCTCAAATACCCATCTTGTTTAAAGATGAGGAGTCTTTTTTTTTTTTCCTTTTCAAGTTTAGATCAATCATGTATGAAGACAAACTCCCACTCAGCCTCCCCTGGCCCCTAATACTTTCATTTAATTCTTCTTCTGCTCATTATTTTATGATTTTGTCCTTGACTGGAACATTTCTCTCTTGTTCTTCCTTACATGCACCATTAAAGAAGGAAAGAACTTATATTTAAAGCTCAAGACTTGTGTAGCTCTTAAGCCATAAATAATGTTTTCTACAGATTCTAAGATTATTAAATCCTTCTAGTTAGCCTCCCTCTTATTTTACAGCTCATCTGATTAGAGGGGACATACTCTTTTAAAACTTGATTTAACTATTTTTGTTTTGCTTTTGTAAGCAGACATGAGAAAACACGACCTGGCTGTTTGCACTGCTGATCAGAACACTTGGCAAAGGAATGCAAAAAAATGTGTGCAGCAAGAGAACTCGTTGGCATGGCAAAAATCTCCAGAGAAGCCCTGCAATTCTGAGATGTAGTTAACTTTCTAAATACAGGCAAGTCTACAAGTGAAGTTATAATCTCTTTATCTGAGGAAATAAATGCAGTCAAACTACCCTTTTCTGTAAAGGGCTGATAGGCACAAATCAGTGAAGGGAATACTTTATGGTGAGGAGATAGTTAGGCTCAGGTAGTAACTGATTTTGGGCAGCTGTAGGAATTGAACCATTGGGCACTGTGCTTTGCCTCCCCATATCTGGCTTCTTTTGATGCCAGGCTCACGCTTCCCTGAACCAGGCATCAGCTTTTCCCATCAAATGCAGCCAAACCAGCTGCTGCAGTTTGCAGTGATCCTGGTGCTGCAGCAATGAGCTGCACTTCTGCTCAGCTCAGACAGTACCTCAGGGGATGGCCAGGGAGTCAGGCCTTGCCCGTGTTACAAACTACAGAACTGAGCACTTAGAGGAGAAACAGCCCTACCAGAAACAACGAGTGAAAAGTGCTGAAAACCCTCACAGTAGACAGCCTAAACAACAAAATTAGTTCCTCTAGTTAGTCCATGGTCATCAGTGAAGCAAATGCCTTTGCCTCCTGGGCCAGACAGGCCAGTGTTTTAATGGTAGACATAAATCTATTGCATTTTTCTCCTCATGACCTAGCATATTCTGTCAGGCCAATGCATACTCCAGAGAAGGAGTATAATTTATGTGTACAATAAAACAATAGAGTTTCAGTGATATCAGCTGTTTGACGAACTTTAATATACATTTGCTATAAAACAGGCAGCAATTACCAAAATGTAATACCCAAATAAAATCCATGATCCATTTGCAGGACAGATCTTCAATTTACTCACATTCATGTGAAAGAGACACATAAAAATGATATCCATGCTTAAAATCACTTAAAAGCAGTCTGAAAGACCCCACAGTTGCAAGTGATACCTCAGTACTTAGCTAATACTCATGTTTCGATGGCTTTGCCTTCATGATTCTTCCAGTGGTTCCTTTATGTTTTCTGGGATTTTGCCAAACACCTGTGAATCAGTGCACAACAAATATTCCTGCCATTTAATTTAGCCTTGCACAGAAAGGCTATATTAGGCCTGATGCAGACCTAATCCCAAACCTCTAAAGAGGTTTAAGGAACTCTGGTTTCACCTAATCCCGAAACCTAAACCAGAATCATTGAAAACCTCCATAACACCACAGGAATGGGCAAATAGTGAGTTTCCACTATGAAATTATTAAAAGGACACAGTGTATCTTTTGGATTTGAGACCTAAAGCTTTGCCTAAGGAGCTTGGACTGTCCACAATAAAAGTGTTTATTTTGAAGTTAGGAGGTTGAAAGGTTTATTTGACTAGAGGGCTGATTTCACCCCTCCCACCCAAAAAACAAAGATGGGTGATCCCCCAGAAGAGTGGAAAATAGGAAAAGGGATGAACAAATAACAAGGGAGGGGCAGCCCAGCAAAGCAGGCGAAGATGAAACCCAGGTTTCTCTTTAAGCTCAGTCGTGGCCCCTTGTGAGAAAGAGCAAGAGCACAACCCCTTGTGCACAACTGGGCTCTTGGGACCTGAAGTTCCTCACAGCAAACTTGTAAGGAAAGAGTTATTTATGATATAATAAACACATTGCTGCTGTTCAAAATAGAGAATTTGCTCTTTTGAGATCTCTTGCTGATAGGAGATAACATGTAAAAACATGCTGTAATGGAACTTTCAATTACAAACTGCATCCAACTGTAATAAATTTGATCTTGCATTAATTTATGTTAAATTAATTGGATTCTGTCATTCCTGAATTCTGGTAACCACCTCATCTTGCCATACAACTCATTATCTTTGCATTGTGAAAGGGGGTATTTCATTTTTAACGTTACTGTAGGGAATATTAATTGTATCATATTCTAATAAACATTTAGCTCCTAACAAATTAAAGACCTGAAGTATACTGCACATGTGGTTCCATTATACACAGCAATTTATAGCAATGATTTGCTGCTCTAAATCTCTTAATTCAAATCATTTCAGCAAAACATACAGGGAAATATGGGGCTGTATTTGTGCATTATACAATACAGAATGCATTTATCTGTGCTTAGGACATTCCTCCTAATGAGAGGCATAACTTCCTCAGTGTACTGCATTCTCATAACCACCAAATGCCATTTAAAGCCCTTTAGAGCAAGGATTTAGGAATCAGTCTTCCTACTGATGAGAAATTTGATATGAGTTGAAAAGCAAGCTCCAGATTTACCTTCCCAAACTCACAAAAAATCTCCATGCCTTTGTTTGCATCAATAGAAGTGGAACAGAACAGCACTCATTTAACAGCACTAGATTTAATTTAGCTTTGAAAGACTCTGGCTCCATAGGCAAAAATGGTAGAAAAACTGAATATGAGGTACCAAGCTTTCTAGCTGGAATTAGAGCAGGACAGCCTCCCAAAAATGATACAGCTTTTAACTCCTAGACAGGTGACACAAGCAAATGGTTTATTTGCTTTCCTTGATGAAGTCTTGGTGTAGCTGGAGAGCAACAGGGGCCTGTGGAAGGGGGAAGAGTACACGTCTGCACTGTGCTTCCCACCGCCCAAGAGTGCTACATTAGCAGGGGACAATCCCAATCCTACAACAGTTCTGTTCCAACAATACACACAGGGTTATTTAACTGCTGGCTGATTTAGTTCAGCTGTGACACCTAACCAGTAACTTCCACTGGGAACCATTTCAGGAGGCAACGTTTATTCTCTAAGGAAGCTCTCCTGGAGGGAAACTTTGGCTGTGTTGCACTGAAAGAATTTGGTCTTTATCCCACAACAAATCCAAGCCGACAGTGGCTGCCGAAGGAGGCAAACGACTTCAGGAATAGCACACGGCAGAGCACCTGCTAAATGTGCAAGCAGAGAGCCCAAACCACAGCCCAGTGCGCGCCGCGCTGAGCGGCTTCAACAGCGGTGGGGAATCGCCCGAGTCACACACGGACTGCAGGCAGCGACAGCCCGGCAGCAGCGCCCCGGCCCTGCCCCTCGCGCCCGCCTCAGAGCTCGCTCTGGCTCCGCGGAGCGGGGACGCTCTCGGGCTCCCAGTGAGGGCCGGGTCCCCCCCGTTACGGAGCGTGAGGAAGGGACGGGCCAAGCACCTCGCAGGACCCCCAGAGCTGGGCTGCTCCGCGGGGGCTGCGCTGCCTCCCGGTGCCGCCGCCGGCGCTGCGGGTTCCCGTGAAGGGAGCCCTTGGCGGAGGGAGCCCTTGAGGGAGCCCTTGAGGGAAGGAGCCCTTGAGGGAAGGAGCCCCCCGCGCCGCGCCGCGCTCAGTCCCGGCCCGCCGGGGCCCAGCCCCCGCCGGGCGCCGACAGCGCGTGCGCACCTCCC
>VZRX01009171.1:0-53410 GCA_013398075.1 Notiomystis cincta | reverse complement strand
GCCCCGTACGGCCCCCCAGAGCCCCTCACAGCCCCGCACAGACCCTCACAGCCCCGCACGGCCCTTCAGAGCCACTCACAGACCCGCATAGACCCGTACGGCCCCTCACAGCCCCGCACGGTCCCTCAGAGCCCCTCACAGACCCTCACAGCCCCTCACAGACCCGCATGGCCCTTCAGAGCCACTCACGGCCTCAGAGCCCTTCATGGCCCCAAAGCCCCTCACGGCCCTTCAGAGCCCCGCGCGGCCTCTCAGAGCCTCGCATGGCCCTGCAAAGCCCCACACAGCCTCACTCCAGCGGGGGTGGGAAAAAGTTCAAGCCGGCAAGGTGAGGGAGATGTCGCATCTGTGGCTGACATAAGGCATCTGCTCGAAGAAAGCGATGTTTTAGTTAGGGTCTGCATCTCCTTGATGCTTGCAGCAGTTTGCCTGGACAGTCCGTGCAGGAGCTGCTCTGGCAGCAGTGATACAGGTGTGTGTGTTCAGGATACACTCCATCAGACATCAGCACCAAACCTAGTGGTAATGGAGCTCACAGTTTTAATGTACTGAATTCTACAACTGTCTAATAATCCCAGTTCTTTTATGACCAATAGAAATAAGTATTTTTTGGTATTTAAGCGACATAGATAGTGCTTGAGCAGATGGAGGTAAGGTAGGAACAGCATTGGCTGAGTACTGAACACGGTTCTGTCCAGGGAAGGAACAGCCTCAGGTGGGTCTCTCCCCACCATTTGCAAAAGAGTAGTGGCAGTCCTAAAGAACACCTAAAAGTGTTTTAAAACCTTTCAATTGGAAGTACTTACAAAAGAAAACATATTACTCTCAAATATGCCATGGTAATACGAAAAATAATGTATTTATCAGCTGGTTGGAGCTCTAGCTCCGATGGGCCTGGCCCGACTCGTAGCTGGCTCTGCTGCCTCGCTCGCTGTCGCCCTCTGGCGGCGGCGCGGGCCCGCGGCGGGGCAGCGCCTGTCAGCGGCGGCCGCTCTGTTCCCAGCGCGTCCCGCAGGGCTCGGCGGACAGCGAGCGGTTCCCTGAACTCCGACACTGGCGTTCTTTCGCTGGGTGTTTCTCCTCGGTAGCACTGGTTGCTTGAAATAAGGAAAATGCCTTGTACAACTCCTTTAAAGTTTAGAGTAGGAAATAATCCCGGTTCCAGATTCAGCAGCTTCGTTTTGAAATGAAAAAGGTAGAAAGCAGGCATGGTGTGCGCTTTGGGAAAAATGGACAACATGAGATGGAAATATGTAACTTTTTCTGTGGGAATTGTTTTGAGGAGCATTTTGCCACACTTTTTTAGCACACTTTTTAGCATTTTTAGCACTCTTTATGACCTGTCATCCTTCCGAAGCTCCTTCCAGTAACCCCCAATTTTAGCAGCAAAGTGAAGCTTTTAGAGAGGTCCCCATGACTGGGAAATGTCATTAGAAACGTGTCCTGTCTGCCTAAGTTACAGGAAGTATAAAGAATTTTTTCAAATTTCATTTTAAACTAAATTACTAGATTTCAAAAAGCTACTGGAGCAATTTCTTGTTTTTTAATGATTCCTATTAACATTTTTATCGATTTACAGGTAAACTAGTTTTTTCTTGTTTTAAAAATATCCTGTGATCAGCAAATCTAACTCTGTTTATTCTGGCTTGGAGGAGTGATTATCAATTATAAAGATTCTGCAGATGGAAATTATGTTGGTGCATACACTGGAATAGATGCCAGTTTCTAATATCAGATAGATTGTCTGATTTTAGTTAATTGGTGTAGAGACTTACTTTTAAGCACTGGAATTACAATGTAGGAACTGTAAGGTATTTAGGGAGCAGATCTGTTGACTAAGTACGTTATGCCTTTTCTGAGCATTTTAGAATACTGTGAGTTTCTTTTTGCAAAGAAATGTTAAACTACTGACCCGTATATGTTCTTACATTCTAAAGAGACACATTTTTTTGGCTCTCTACCACAAAGTACATCAGGCTGTATAATGCTTCATGTTTGCATGCCTCTTATTTTTAATTTGAGTACTATTTCTCTGCAAGCTCAGCCGTAACAATGTATTGTTTCATTGGATCAGAAGTAACTGAAATCCAGTCATTGCTAATTAGTTTATATGGGAAATTTAACCCTGAAGGTTCTGATTTTTCAAAATTATTTTCTGTGAAGCACTGTCTTCATTGGGGAAAAATAGCTACTATGACTGCTCTTTTTAATGAATTGTCTTGTTGCAGCAGGATTATAGATGCATGGTAGTGCTATTTCTGGCTTTGTGAAGACAAACTTGATTAAAAACCAGGTTGAACTTTGCTTTTTGGGCACCCTTTTCGAGTTGTAATGCTGATACTTTTCTTTTGTACAAACTTGGAATCTCAGCACAGTTTTCCATGTTTGTTGTGTTTGTATGTCTTTATAAAGGAAAAAGGTGAGTCTAGTGGCAGTAATCGTGTTTTCCTCCCCAAAATATCTGTGTGGCTGGATTTACACTCTCTTTGTAAGAATGCAGTTTGACTGCACTAGAATGTACTTGGTAGTACAAATGAAGGAGTTCAAATTAGTAATAGGTTGAAAACTCTTCAGCTACTAGGGTTTTATTTTCCAAATAACTGGTCTCTGTGGAGCAGTGTAAGTGATCACAAAACAACGAGAATGAAACAAATCTACAAAAAAAATCTGCACAGTTTTTCACGCAAGCAAGCCAGCTTCCTTTTGAGCTCCGTGCTGGCACAGTTGTATCATTAAAAGTGCTTTTTTTTTTTCCTTTTCATAAGCAATAAAATAATTTCACAACTGTAATGAATGCATTTCCTATGGTACATTTTAATTATATGCAGCTGCAGATGGCATAGCTCGTCATTTTCATTTCAAAAATCGTCTCATTGGCATTTATGACTTGGTGTAAACGCTCGTATATCATGGGATTATTTGAAAGAACTGAAACTTTGAGAGATGTCAGGTTTGCCGTGTTGAGGAAAGTGACTCATTAAACAAGAGGTGCTGGTTAGCACATTTAGGCTACGAATACTGGACTCAACAGATTTACTTAAAAAAGCCACGTTACTGGATATCATTTAAAAAAGGAATATATTAGCCTTGAAAGTTTCAAGACCACTAAACTGAAGAATCCAGGCTATATAATGATTCAGAAGTGTTTAAAAAAGGAATCAGTCTCATTTGCATCTGAAAAGCGAAAGTTCCAAGGGAAGTCACCTTTTCTGTACGTGGATTTACCAGCACAGCTCTTTAGAACTATAACGTCGTACTGAGAGCAAATTAAAAGTTTTAGGAGAAAAAAAATATCTTTTAGTCAGCAAATCTTCTTTTGCATGATTTATTTTTAAAGGTCATTAGGTGACCATTATAGCAAAAAAATAGTTGTTTGTACAGGATAACCTTCCCAGATGAGATGCAACCCTGTCCTAACCCTCTAAGTCTGCAGCCTGAGTTTCCCAGAGCTGCTGGGTGACAGTTGGGTGTAAGGTAAAGCTGATGAAGAACTATTTGAAAGAAACATAGACTAATTTTAGCTTTTCTTTTTGTTTTAGTTATTCCATAGTTTTTCAGTAGATGCTAAATTTCTTTGATTTAGGGGAGGGAAGGATTTTGCTTTAAAACACCAGATAGGAGTCTTAGGACAGACTTTTCACACTCAGACAGCTGGAGCAGCTGTAGATTCCCCACTGAAATGAAAATGCAACAATTCAAGATTTAGAAAGGCAAAAAAGTGTGACCAGAGCATTAAATAGAAGGGCCATATGATACCAAAATTAAGCTCTGTGTTTATTATAAAGAAAATCCTTGTTTTAGAAGGGAAAAAAATGAACTTGTTCCACCACTTTCTTTTTTCCTCAGGAGAAAACACAGAATATATCCTAGGTAATAAATCTGTTTTATGGCTCACATGAGAAAGGGTGGAGAAACTCCCATTATTTTCTTCCCAGAAATTGAAATACACATGAGCTAACATGGGAGACACTGGGATTTTCATCCAACAAATGCACAGCTGGCTTCTGCTTTTATTATTTTTCTAAGCCTAATAATTTTTCATTTGATTAGCTGGTGGCTGACAAAACTATCACTTGCACAGTGTTTTGTATGTTTAGTAGAGTAGGTGTGATGCGAAAAAGATACTGTAATGCATGCCCAGAAGCATAGCACAACTTGTTCAGTTGATGAGAAATTTCTGCTTGCCTCTTCTTGAAATGCAAGTTTCTATCATCAATATTTGAATTTGAATATCAAGAAAGCAACTTCTTGACAACTAGAAACAGGAAAATTATGTAAGATTTGAGGATTATTTTTTCTTAATTCACATTGTAGAAATGTGTGATGCTGTGCACATAGAAATAAATTGTCAGGAGTCAGTTGGCAGTCCACAGTGCCAGTTTTGCAGTGAGAAAGCAGTGAGACTATTTGAGAGAAGAGATGTCCTAGTCAGTGTTTGAAGGTAGGAGAAGTAGAGCTGCAAACAAGATTTATCAAGAACTTTTAAGTGTACACAGTGCGAGTTGTGAAGAAACCCATGGACACACTTAATGTGAAAAAAACAACAGCAGCCACCCCCAAAGCCACCCAGACAATGAGATAAAGTGAGCACAGACATAAAGGTGGGAGAATAGGAGCCATCTAGAATGAGGCTCTGTGGAGCCATGTCTGAGCAGACCTCTGTAAAGCCATGGATCTCAGTGTGAAATCAGGAGGGAGAATGGCCTATCAGAACTTCTTTCTGTGCCTTCTGCAGAATAAAGAAAACATATTCCAGAATTCACTGTCCTGTTTTGCAATGACCATTAATTCCAGGACAAAGCAGGCTGGTTTCTCCTTGTTGACTCTCATGGTGTTTTAAGTGCTCAGCTGCGTTGCTGTCTGTGTGTTCTGGGCAAAGCAATGCTAACACCTTCCATAAGTAAGCAGCAGAGGAAGAAGAATGCAGAAAACTGCATCCCAGACTGGTAAGTCTGTATTGTCCAAGTGCTAGTGTGTTTCTTGTTATTTTCCAAAATTCCAAAACAACTTGACACATTCTGAGGGCAGTAGAGAATGTGGGCTGTCTGCTTCCACTCGAATATTGTGTGATGGCTTCTCTGGTTTTGATTTGTAGTCATTTATAAGTGGTAGATACTCAAAACCACGTAAGAAATTTCTAAGTGAAATTGCAGCTAAAGGTTCATTGCATAGCCAAACCTCTACCTTTAATGTCCTTTCACACAGTGGCTGCTGGGGAAGGAATGATTTTGTAAGGACTAGAAGAATCTCTGGATTGTGTATCTACATTCTGACCTGGCTCCATTACACTCACTAAATAATTGTTGGCAAGTTCAAGCTTTGTAACTAGAGGGTTATGACTTTGCTAAATGCCATAAGTCAATATATATTCATGGACAAGGAAAATGACCTTAATGGAAAAATATAAGACTACTGAAGTGCCAGTAGATCACATGGGAGCCCTCTTTTGGTTGTATCTCTCTTGGAGGCTTTGTGCTACTAGGGATAGAATACTGTAGTGTATGGGACTGTTGCTTGGGGCATGGAAGTCCGTGAGCCTGTATTGGGGATGGCTGTTCCAACTGAGTGTTGCCCAGTGCAAAGGCCTGGGTAGCAGTCTCTCCAAAGGAGGTAAAATCAGTGTGGCCAACTTCACTGTCCACCTCCTTGTTCCTCAGTCTGCCTTGCTAGAATTTTCATCTCTGTCCTGCCAGTATTCAACTATTTTCTCTGTTCTCTTCTGTAATGAGCCAGTTTGACCTTCTGAAGCTGTACTCTGAATTCTTGCCCCTGTGTTAGACCCTTTGATTGTTTTGTTCTCTGACATATGAGATGATGCCACACTGGTTCTGAGCTGGGTGAACCATGTTCCTGTGTTGACTGGAGAGGATGTGTTCCTGACACGCAGCTGGGGATGCTGCTGGTTGGGAAAGGCTCTTGGAGCAGAAGTGGTTGCCCTGGTGGCGCCACCTTTCCTGCAGTGCAGCACCATGGCCTGGCTTTTGCACTCTGATCCCTTGTTCCAGGTGCAGAGGGCTCCTCACCCGACTTGCAGTAGGTTGCAGAGGGGAAGAGAGTCCATGGGGCTGTGCCAAAGAAACAGGTGATAGTGTGAGCAGCAGGGTCTCCAGCCTGCTACAGTTACACAGCATTTGTGCTCTTCTGCTCTTGGTAACAGTTTGACCTTATCCAACTAGACTCTTAAATCTATTTGAGAGTAATTTGGAACATGTGACACATGCAGGACTTTTTAAATCTAATTTTTTTTTCTAGTTGTGTGTTTAGGCCTCCCTCCTTTCACTTCAACAATTGAGGGTGTTGGTTGCTTCCTCATGTTTGTGTAAGAAAAGCTTTTTATAGTCCGTTTTTCCAGTTGGCGTATGTACTTCCTCCACTGTAGCGCAACACATCATTCTTCCCACTCCCTCCCAGCCTCTGAAGCTAATGGAAGACCTTCAGGGTTGTTTTTATTTGCAATAAAAATGGAACCGTGGGCTTGGGAATGGTCATTATTTCTGCCTTAAAATGTGTTCTTCAACAAGTTTTGTTTTGTTCTTGGTAAATGAGAAGGATGGAAGGAAGGAATAATGAGCCGTATTTAGTTTATAGGACGTTTAGTTTGAACTGAACATTTCTAGCTCAGTTTTGGTTTAGCTGAAAATCTTTTCAAGAAAAACGAAAGTTTGTCAGAAACATGAATGGAAGTGGACTGCATTCTTTTTTTTTTTTGACAGAAGAATTCTTAATGCAATGTCAAATGTGAAGAATTTTTGAGTATCATTCATTCCAACTTCTGTAAGGTAACAGCCAGAGTAAAGCAGTCTAGAAGCTCCACATCCATCCATTATTTTGCCCTGTAAAGTTGAGTCTGGCACACTGACAGCACTTGAGCTTTGCAAACTTGGAGCTGTGCTGGAGATCTTGATGTAATGCCTTTTATACCAAAAAGAAAGGAAGATGGCATGGCCACTTTGTGTCATTGGCTGACAGAGTCCTGTCCCTGGTCAGGACAGCATGCACTGCATCCTTCTTAAAGACAGTACAGCACCTGGTTTCCCACAGCTTAACTCCTTCTTGCTGGTTGTTTTTATCACCATTTGTCCAGGAATGTTACTCAGCCCCAGAATAGAATTAGTAATATTTGATATGGCAGCCTTTTTTCTCTTGCCTAATGCAGACAGATTATTGACAGTATCTACTGGGAATGCCCTTTATTTCCAGTGATTTGGATGCTATTTCTCAAGAAAGATTTATGTTTTGGAACAATTTTTTCAATTAAAATTTTTTTAAATATAATTTTGCAGGGTTTTCTAACGCTAATGAACACAGCCTAGGTCCTTCAGTGGAGGGGCATGTGCAGACATGGCCTCTTGGGGATTGAACTGCCTCACTGCTTCAGATTGTCACTATTTTTACCTTCTATATATGCCTTTGTTTTCCCCAAGAGTCTAGTTCTAAGGTGACATGGTAACTAACCCAATCAGGGCAGGAATTCACTCTTTTCCAATACAGCTTACAGCTCCACTGTAAGCTTGTGGCAAAAACATGGATTTGAGAATCCTCTCAGTTTAAACCTTACCACGGGATGTCTGAGGTCCTGACAGGTAATTTTTTAGCTACTTCTGTATTCTGCGATTTCTATGAAAATAATGTTTTAAAGGCATTTGCTTATTTTATTGCTCCACTGCTAAATAATTGAAATCAGCACTTAGCATTTAATGATAGTGGTTTTTTTATCATAAATATTGTATATTGCCTGATGGTGTAATTGGACATTTTTATAATAAGCCCCGATTTTTAAAAACAAGGGGAAAATCTCTGAAATTCATGCCTTCATGGTTGTGCCCATTAAATGTGGTTATAATTATCTAGTGACAACATATGTTCTTCCTAACTAGGATTCTCCTCTCTTTCATGCTGATGCTATCTCCATGCTAGATTATTCCTGTTCCTAGTAGCACCCCAGGGCAGTAGTGAGAAGCAAATTTGTCCCATATGGCCGCTTTAGACAGCAGTTTTGGGTGTGGGGAGATGGGAGAGGAGAGACAATGGGGTGAAGAGCCAGTGGGGTCTGCCTGTGCTCACTGTCCCAGAAGTAGGGCAGGCAGAGGGGAGCAGGGCTGTGCCTTTCTGTACTGCCAGGCTGGTTCGCAGTAACGTGGGAGTGCTGCGGTGGGACAGGGTGCACGTATTTGTTGTGCCATGCGGGAGGAAGGAGCCAGGCAGGAACTGCGACTGAGTCACTCGCTCTTCCTGGAGCGCCTCCTGGGGTGGTGCTGCTACAGGCAGCCCAGTGCAAGACTGAGCCTGAAGGCTCCAGCGAGCTGATTGCAAATATTTTGCAGAAGTCTTATTTTCTGGTAATTACTTTAACATGATTCAGTGTTTTCTCTTTTGTCTGATCTTGTTATGAACCTTCTTGCCTGATCCTTCACCCGCTGTCGTGGGAGCAGGGCAAGCGTTCCCACACCACGTGTACCATTCCTGCTGTCTTTGGCCTCTCAGTTTCAGTGGCTGTGAGTACGTGCTCTTCAGAGCAGCCGACCAGTGATGTGTCCTTTTGGAAAAATGAATGATCCTGGACCTGTTCCTGTGAAGCCACTAAGCTGTTTCAGACAGTGGGGTTAGAGCAATTTGTAGAATGTGGGTCTAGGTACTGTTTGCCAGTTCACATTTCTAGTGATTCGTGAAATTAGAACTCCTGTGGAAGCCTGGAACCTTGCTTCTAAGGCAAATGTTGTATCTGAACTGAGTCCAAAGCACCCAGTCTTCAGCAGATATATGAAGAATGGCTAGGATTTAGGTTCCAGTGGGTCACCAACAGTGTTTACTAGAGACTAATAATAACAGTGAACAGACTCATTCCATTCCCAGTTCTCTAGGGTTTTAAAAATCCAGCAGAACCAGCAAAATACATAAAGCCCAGCCACTGAAACCCAGCCAAGTTTTGTAAAGATTACAATGGTAACTTCAAATAAATATAAATTGTGCTCTTTAAATGTACAATTTATTTAAAAGCAGTTATTTTGCCAAACCATAAATGTACCAATAACTGAACCAAGAAATAACCAAGGTTAAGAAATCTAAGATTATAAGGTTTAGAAAAAACTTTTCTGATATTTTTAGCGCTTTTGTTTAACCATGTAATTTACATTTTATCCTAGTTAGACTAATTAATATGTACATATCTTTATAGCAGACCAAATACTTCTCATAAGCAACTGACTGGTTTGTGTTATCACATTTGTTCAGTGAGGGTGGAGGGAGGGTGGTGTAGAGTATAACTCACTTGCATAATCTTTTGCAAGTAGTAGAAAAAATCTGTCTCAAAATATACCTACAAGAAATACATGAGTGCTCATAATTCATATTATCCCATAAAATTTAGAAGAGTATTCAGAGACTGCAAATGAAGGTAATTTATGTGTAAAACCTCATCCATGAAGAATTTATTGCCATAGTAGGTATAATATACTTTGGCACAGACTTCTTCCGTGAAACTAGTACTTGCAGATTTGAGAAAGGAACATACCAGAGACCTTGCAGGTTAAACTGTAGTCTGGTTTTATACAAAGCACATAATAATGAAGACTTTTCTCTTTTGAGAGAGCTGAAGTCAGTTGATAAGTTAATGTGCCTTGGCTGTTGATGATGTGTGTGAACATCTTCACTGTGCGAGTAATCTCTAAAATCAGTGATAGTTTAGTGGTGCTACCTTTGTGTAATTATTGACGTTTGTAAATATTTTGAACTTTAGAGGGAACTGAGGAAACTGCAGAGGTGCATTCCTACAAAACATTTTAATTTGCAGTATCTAAAAATGAGTATGTGCTTTGCAGAGGTTGTTTGCTAACCATGTTGTGAAGCCCAGACCTCATTCTTCTTGTGAGGACTGCACTGGGACATGGGGCCTCATCTGTCTCTTTGCACTTGAGCAAAATTACCATATAAAGGCCTTGGGATCCATCCATCTCATTGCCAATCTGAGGCATAGACATTTCTGGGTGTCCACAGGGAGGTGTGGCTCCTGTGTCCCACTAGATTCTTACTGGTAGACTTGGGCATGTGGTGGCCAAAGTGAGGCCAAGGCAAGGCTGTGGTTACATCGCAGTGCTGTTGTGCACAGTTTTGGGGAGATGTCAGCACTGTTCTCCTCAGTGCTTAGGTGGCTCATGCAGCTGGAACAAAGATATATTTCCTTTTGTTCCTCCTGCTGGAGTCTGATTTCTGTTTTCTTTTGAGATTACATCGTGCATGTGTTCTTTTATAGTTGCTGCCTCTCTTTGACCCAAATAAAGTCTTCCAAAGACTTTACTTCCATGCAAGTTAATGACATTAAATGAAAATCAAGGCTGCCTATTGCCACTCCAAGATTTCTGTATAACACAAAGTAAACTTAAGACAGGAAAGGGTTTGTTATACCATAAAATATACCATTTAAATGTGTGTAGCTGGGAATGGAGAGAAGCAGCTCCTAGCATGATATATAAGAGGGATTTTGGCCCACATCAGCAAGGGAAGCTACATATAGCTATAAAAATGGACCAGAGTTCTCAAGCACTGATGTCGAGCAGATAGGACCTTTAAAATTCTTCCCTAAAAGGTACATAGTAGTGTTAGGCAGCAGTCAGCTAGGCTTGGATTGTCAAGGAACATTATCAATTCCTCTGAGATTTTAACTGTTAATTCCAGGAAGTCTAGGTGTTTCAGGAAGTGCTATTCAAATATTATGCTATTTCTTCCGGATGTGGATCCTTGGACAGTACACTTACACTTAGCCTTTTCTCTGTTGGCTTGCTCTGCACAAGAAATCCCAAACTATTGAGAACAAAAATAACTTCCTGTGCCAGGTGTATTAGCTGGAATTATCTCTGTTGTAGAAAGAAGTAATTCTTCTCTTGAAAGTGACATGGGATTTTTGACATCAGTGAAGATTAATCTCATCAAGGATGTCACTCTGCTACTAAGAAAACCTGACTGGAGTCATATCTGAAGTACTGTGTTCAGTTCTCTACTTTTCCAGATGGATTTAGTGGAGTTAGGGATGGTGCAGAAAATGGCAACTGAAACAGTTTGGGGAAATGGAACAACTGTCATATGACGAGAGATTGAAAAGTAGTCTTCAGGTTAGAGAAAGACAGATATTTATTGTTGAGATTTACAAAATCATGAAAGTGATGAAAAACCCAGATGTGAAACTGTTTCCCTCCAAATCCTGCAACGTTAAGAACTACAGGGCACTCAGTGAAGGTAGTAGGAGATCAGGGTTAAAGCAAAGAAAAGAAAATAGTCCTTCATTTTCTGGAACTCCAGGTAATGAATTTTTTGCCATGGTAGGTAGTGAAGGCAAGGATATCAGCAGGTTCAAAAGAGATTAAGCAATTTCATAGACAGAAACAGAACTGCAAATAGATAGTGAAATTGTGTGCCCTGTAACATCATTTATACAGCAATTGAGGGGGGAGTATAGGAGGCAGGAGGAAGGGACCCCAAAAGCAGACAGACTTCTGTCTTTTTCCTAAACAGTATCTCTAAATAGCATGGCAGTAGTGGAAATCAGGTTCTAGGCTAGATGGACCAGCCACCCGACCTTGCAGGCCATTTTTTTCTGCCATTCAGTACCACACCATGTTCTACTTCGAAAGGGTTTTATTGGTAGTGCATTGAATTCTCATAAGGATAATCAAGGAAAAAATGGTAGCATATTAATACTCCATTGTTGATACCTGAAATATTAATGTGTTTTAAAATCTGATCCATTGATAGTCAAATGCCTGCTTGTTACTGTGCATGTCACTAACATGGCATTTATTTGGAAGATGTACTACTTGGAAAATGAATTTTAAGTTTGTGTGTTTATTTTTCTTGGCAGTGAGTTTTGGTTATCTCAGAAGGGAAAAGCTGTCCAGGTGCAGTGAAGCTGTGTGGTGCCATGAGTGCTCTGGCAGGAAGGTATGCAGGACAAGTATGCAGGAAGCTGGATCAGAGTAGTTTCTTCATGCTCCAGTACTGTGTGCTACTGAGATGTCTTTGTGCTTGTTCCAAGTAGGCCAAGTTGAGCCAATGAAACAACAGGGACTTTGGGCCAGCCACATTCACAGATCAGGGATCCAGAATTTGGGTCATGGTCCCTTTTCCAGGCACTGGGCTTTAATGACACCCCAGAGCTCGAATGGCATCCCTGCAGTTCAGAGAATCCTCCCCAAGCACCTGTCCCGTGCCTGCCCAACTCCCCCATAGGCTTTAAGCTACTGCTTTTTATGTAGCAGCTCACTCTTTTATTACATCTGTAGCATTTAGAGGAGACCTGCAAAGAGGAGGGGAAATAATCACTATTTTACTTCAATACAGGACACAGGAAAGTTCTTTAAAATGTGTTTGGGTGGAGGTTTTTTATAAAAGATATCGTCTTCTGTATGCTTTTTTTTTTGTAACATTAAGCATATCAGCAAAAACATTCTTTGCTTCATTCAGACAATATGGGCTTTGTTCATATGGAGACTTCTGAATATTATGTGTAGTTCCTGTACTCTGGGCACAAGCTTTTAGCAGGGATACTTACATGAGCCATAAACTGTATGAGTGCAGTTCAGGTCGGCTCATTGTGTCTGTGGAAACTCGTGGTGCTCTGCTGTTGATGAGAAATCCACCATAAACAAATCCTCACTCGTGGTCTCAGGTGTGTGATTGGGAAATACATTTGGCTTTTAATCAAAAGAAATGGAGTGTTTGGTTCTTAGGCATTGCTTTTCTCTTGTTTCAATGAAGTAAATGTTAACGCAAATAAAGAGCTTAAAGCAGTCTGACTAAAGCCTCACCTAATTGAGCTTTGGTTCTCTGAGAGTTTGGATGTCATCATCCTTTTGTTTTCCACTTTTCTAGGGAAGTACTTCAGCTGTACGGCAAAAATAAACAAAAGAAAGCTTTTAAATCTTCACACTTAAATATATTTATGAATATTTTTAGTTACTGTTTACTCCTTGCAAATTTATCTTGATGTGAAAAAAAGTTTCAGATGTATTGTTTTCCTAAGAAAGATTTGACCTTCATCTTTATACATGGTTTCACTATTCTTCCTATCAGCATTTAGTTCAAAGGAGCACTTCGAAGCACGCAGGCAAAAACCAGGTCCATTGTGTAAAATAGAAATGTGTGGTTTATATCACAGGAGTTTAGAGAACAATGCAAAGGTCAATTGTGTTGCTTGCTCTCCTGTCACATGATGTGGGTGTGTATATGAATGCATCCCTGGAATTCCACTGTGGGATTTGCATCTTTGAAGCTGATGCTAAAATTACTGCTGAGGCTCTTCCAAAGGCGGATACTGATAGAAGATTCAATGAAATCGAAGGTCGCCAGTCTGGTAGGCGTTGAAAGATACCTGGCTATGATACTATTTCTGATTTAATAATGCGAATGGGAGGCTAGCCCTTTGTAATAATTAGGACTAATTACTGAAGAGGTGTTGACAGATGGGCTAAGAGGAAACAAACTGCCTTTATCCAGTGGCTTAGAGTCAGATTACTAGTCTTGTGTTATCTGTTTCTCAGAAAGTAGAAGCTTCAATCATTCACTAAGTCTTCAAAGGGGAAAGGGATCCTAACAATATACAGGATTTGGGATGAAGCTATGAAATAAGTCTTTGACTCAAAATGGCTAAATTAATCTCCTTTCCGTAAATTATCATACTTTTAAAGTTTGAGTTACAGATGGAGAATCTGATTGTAGTACTGAAAAATATGTGAAATCAATATTGATGACTGTCCTGTTGCTGCTTCTGCTCATGGATTAGTCTAAGCTTGGTTCCTTGCTGTTAATTATATTAATATGAATTCTTTGATTCCTTCTTATGCCATGCTTGCTATCCAGCTGAAATGAAGACAAGGGAAAGTAGTAAGTACTCTTTTGTTCAGTGTTTGGTTTATGCAGATGTCATATCTGATCAACAAGCAGAAAATACATCTGCTGAAGTGAATTACAGTTATTTACCTTTTTAGGAGACAAGATCATGCATCTTCCAGGAAGAAAACAATATATTACAATACAATTACATTTACTGAGAAATGAGTCATCCATGTAGGATTTCCTTAAAGAGGATTTCTTCTCTCTTTTTGAATGTAGTGTCCATCCAGCACATCTGCATGAAGTAGATATGATTGTCCAATGTGAATGGAGTTAACAAAGACATTAAGGTTTAATGCTTTGTCACCAGAATGAGCACTCAGTGTGACTTCCTTTAGGCAAATGATTTAAAAGTCTCGCAACCCTCCATCTTCTCCAATGACTTTTAAGTGCTTTTCTCCCCACTCTCCACCATATATAGAACCTGGTTTTCTTAGAAATGTGATAAATATGGTTGTATTCAATAGCACTTATAAGTAGAGGTACCTTTCAATTATTTATTTACTTTTAACAAAAAGAGCCTTTTAATTAGTGTTTAAATATTTATAACAGTTTTATTGTGCTGTAAAATCGGTTATACTTTGATCTAGATTTTCTGGTTTGAGATAATAGGGTTGGTAAAAGTTTTCCTAATGAATTTGGTCAGAACATGACATAATCTGATTATCTGACGAAAGATTGACACTTCAGTTCCTGCCAGCATAAAAGCGCGGTACAATGGGGGCTGTTGAGCACAAATTCAAAGGCTGGGAGTTCAAGTTCAGGTACCGCAGAATTGTTCAAAGTTTCAAATTAAAGCAGTGAAACAGTGTTGCATTTTTCACTGCATTTTTGGTCAGGAGTAATTTATGATGGATGAGAGGAGTGAAGCTTAAAGTGTGTAAACTCCAGTCTGTAACTTTGGGTTTATTTCCATCCATTTGCTAAACAGTAGTTAGTGTTACTCATTAAAAAATAGAGAAACTAACTGGTCAGAACATGACAGACATAGAAAACAGCACCAGAAACTGGGAATTAAGCATCATCAGTATTCAACCTGTTAAATGTGAAACTAGTTTTTTATTAATATCCCTCACATTTTAACAATTTAACTGTTTAACATATGAGCAAATACTCATATGCTTGGAGATGAGCATATTTAACTAATCCATACTACATACTTATGTAAAATAGATGTAGATTTATGTGATCAAACTGGCTTGAAAGAACAGTTATGTTGTAAGTGTAAGCTTAGCCTAAACTGTTAAAATAAACATTAATTTTTTCATTTGATATTCAGGTAATATTTGCTTTGTAGATGTCATTCCTGTTTGCAGTGGAATTATAGTGATCCCTGCTAGAGTTCTTGGACTAAGTTGCTCTCCAATAACCTGGCTTATCTGAATAATTACACTGTATGGCATAGGAATCCTAGTAGACAAATGACACATACTATTAGTAATTAAGCTTGAATTTTGGGGGATATTTCATAATATCCCCCAAATATTATTATAAAAAATACTTAATCATTTTTAGTCATATATTTAAAAGTGGTGTACATAGCACTAAGTCTTTTTTTTCTTTTACGTGCTGAGGGATTTTTGGAGAAAGTAAAGTGTTAAGTACCAAATGCAATGGTCTTTACTGAAATGCAGTTTGTTTTTGACCTTGATAGGATTTTTCTGACCTGAATAAGGATTTAAAGCTTTAATCTGATGAATCAATACAGACTGTCCACATTGCTTTGTTTCTTAAAGTACCACATGGCATGTGAATCTCAGTGAATCCCTGGGAAGGGACCGTCTGTCCCTGGAGTAAGGAGTGGAGTCCTAATCCCAGTTCTAGGGACTGTGCCACCTTGGGGAGGTTACTTACTGTCCCTGGCACAGTTTCTCCCTCTCCAGAGAAGGACCTGGAATAACACATCTCAGGGATGTGTTGGAGTTTACACGGAAGCAGAAAGCTCCCAAGAAAGAAATGCTTTATGAAATACTGGTGTGATGAACGGACCCCGCAAACCCTCCTTCATTTGAGCAGTCTCACCAAAATCATCTGGCAGTTTGGACAGGCATAGATTAGATCTAAAATCTGGATTTCAAAACACGAGCTGGTCACAAATAGGAATTGCCCTTGGTTATTTAATATTCCTTCTGTGTTTATGTCAATTTATCTTGTTTGCTATTTGCAGTTTTAAAGTATATTTTTTAACTGTTATGAAACAAATGACAATATAAACATGGGGATAGGACACAGGTAAAATATTCTGATATAAATACATCTCCCACCATATGCTGGTGAAGTATGTAGCCTGTTCAGCTAATTGCAGAATTTTTTTCTTCTTCTAATGAATATGTATTTTGTTAATATATTTTGTGCTTGTCTTTTTAATTCTATGAAATATAAACTCTATCATTAAAGTAAAAGAAATATTTTGGGAAGCACTGTCAGAGCTCAGCTTGCAGTGTAGCTTAATTTAATTGCCTGCCTCTGCACGGCATCTCTCCCATGGCGAGGTGTGTACAGTGCAGGGGTATTTCTCAAGCAGAAGGAAGTGTGCAACCAGGAACACAAGCTGAAGTTTTAAAAGTACATGAAAAGTAGATTGCTTCATTGTGTCTTCATAAAGTGTCACTTCTCACTATCTCCTCCCACCAAATGAGCGAGAACTGTGAACTTCAGGGACGTTCATTTAAAAAAAATATTTTGAAGACTTCTGACTGTAAACAACAGTCATTTTTACCTCAAGTATGGCCAAAGGAAAATAAAATATAACACTATTAACTCCGTGTGTAAAAAAATATTTGTATATATTTCTTTTATCGGAGTTTAATCCAAATATAATATTTATAGAGTAATAAAAGAATTTGTATACTTTTGTTTTAGTTGAATTGAAGGTGACTTGATGCAAAGTTAAAATGCAGTGACTTTTAAAACTGAGGAAGATACTGAATTAATTTAATTTTAAGATTGGTGTGAAGATGGGATTTGGTCTCTTTCTCCCTTTATGTTGACTGTATCAAGTCAGATCCTGAGCAGACCCTAATGTTCATGGAATGGAAACAGCTCCATTTCTATCAGCTCTGGACATGGTCCTGAACATCAGGAATCAATTGATACATCATTAATAAGTGACATATTTTAAATGTATAAATTAATTTACTATTGGTTATATTTTATTATGTAACATCATGTCACTTTTCCTTAATTCTGAAAACTCTTGTTATACTTCGAAGAAGAAAGTATAGAAGACAAAATGTGATCTGATTTGTACTGTGTTTCATGTTCCTATGCCCTGTGGGAGGAAAGGAAAAGTAATAGAACAGACAAATAAATAAACGTGGTGTTGAAACTGGCATGACAGTTTCTGCTCTTGCACAACGGAACTGCAATCAATTTATTGTCTTCATTGGTCAAATGCCAGAATAACAGTATAATATTATACAAGAGTAGATTAATTAAAGTGTAATTAGAATGGAATAAATTAAACAATCATAAAAGTTTGTCATGGGAAAAATATGTGTTTAGAATTAATTAGTTTTCAAATAAAGTGATATTTTAATTGCTCAGAGTTACAGAATCCTTAATTGCAGACATATAATTCTGGCCTAAATAACTTCAGTTGCTGTAACAACTTGATATATTTCTTCTCTGTCAATTCTTTTTAATAGTTTGTTACCAAACAAGATTATTGCCGGAATGTCTGCAAAAATGTCTGGAAGACGTTTAATTAAGCCCATGCTATCTGAGGACATTATTAACTCCTGGAACCAAAAGATTTGTGGCTGGTGCTGCACTATGCAGCACCCCTAATTAAGGAGGATGGGCAGACAGAGCCCCGTGGATGACAGATTGCTATGCATGGCTGAACTGGAGGCTACTCCAAACAGTCTTTTGATGGTCCTTGGCTTATCAATTTTCTGCTAGATTTCAATGAATTATCACATGAACAAACTTAAATTCATTCTAGGTCTGAGGTTATGGTGAAGATAGACTTACATAAATCCTTTTTTAAACTTATTTTATGTATATATAAATGTATATTCATATTGTTCAAGTTTTCAAAGTGATTCAGCATTTGTTGTCTTTTGTGTTCCCAGTAATTTTATGCAGAGTGTGTTGTAGAGCTGAACTCCTATGGGCTTTTATGCTTTCTTTCTCCAAACAAGGCTGGCTGTAGTTATATCATTGCACTTTCCCAAGCAATTAATTGTTTCAGAAAGTAAAACAGATGGGTGTCTTTTCCCTCATCTGCAAATTGAACCTGTTTATGAAATACTAGAATTTCATCTGTTTCAGCTGTATTTCACGCTGTATTTTAGGCTCCCTTATTAAAAGCTAGTGCAATACCATGAGAGGCAGGGGCTCTCATAGATTTAGACCCCATATTTTTGGCATAAATATATCCAATGATATTTGTCTGTCTCTAAAATGTTTACTTCAGTAAGATTTGCAATGCTCAAAATGTTTAATTGTGTTTAAAAAGGTCAACCAGCCGATAGCTGAAGGCACATGTGTCAGAATGAAAGACTGAAAAAAAATTATCAGTCTGACACAGGGGGAGTATTAGAATGATTAATGTTTATGTTAATTTATGGCTTTTACATATTGATTAATAGCTTTTTGTTCCAGTGACCAAAATGTGTAAGTGGCAATGAGATCCATATGCTAACTCAGTGTCTTTCAAATGATTATAATCATTCTTAGTTTTGTTCCCATGCTGAAACTATGTTTTCATATAGAAAATAATTGTTGTACAGTGACTTTTTTAAAAATTGCAGATGGAAGTATTTGAAAGTGAATCTCAAGACACAAGCCTGGGTTTCAATATTCTTGAAGGTTACATACTGACGTTTATATACATTTTTTCTTGCAAACTTCATTACTTAAAATCTTAATATATTGTGGTTTAGCTTTGTTCAGGTAAGGAATGCTTACAGACAAAAAAGGTGCTAATGCTGGGAGGAGCCATTATCTGAGTGGAAATCATTAAAAATGTGGAGCGTTGCATGATGGTTATTAGTCATTTTCTCCCCTGCTCCCATAAGGTTTCTTGGCATATCACCAGTTCCCGATAAGCAATTTTGTTTGCTATCTGTCCATTGACTATTACAATTAAAATGTGGAAATCTCCATCATTCATTGTCTAAATGTCGAGAGAGAAGGTAATTTTGGGGATCTCCTGAGAAAGGATGAACTCCTAACTTCCCTAGCAGTCAGTGGGGAGTGGATGTTCTCAGCACTTCTCCAGCTGAGACTTTTGAAGTATTTTTCTGAGCAGGCAGTCATTGTTAGTCATTAGAAATGATTTGGTGGCTATTTAGGATGAAAGCTCTGACAGTATTTAGTGTTCCCAACCTGTAAGAGGAAGGACTCTTGTCAGCTGTAATGTTGGCTGTGTGGCAACAGGTTTATGATATCAGCTAATAAAGGATTCTGTAACTAGGTCATATAAATCACTGCATTCTCTTTGACATTGATGTGTCGCTAACTAGCAAGTTTTGCAAGCAAGATAGAAATCTGCCTACAGTATCTGGATATGGTATTCTCTAGTGCAAGCACAAACTAATGAATGTTCCCAGTCCATGTTGTGGTGGTTTAAAATTAAATATTGTTATTACCATAATTAATTAGATTTTGAGGTCACAAATACACATCACTGTGTTTAATCTCTACTTTGGCAGTCATAAGTAAGTAGTAATGTGAAAAATAACCAGTTCAAAAGAAAGCATTTCATTATTCTTACCTCTGAAAATTGAGAAAGCTTTATTAATACATTTACTGGTTAAATCAAAAATTTCCACTAATTCTAATTTCTGCTTGACATCAATTTCTTGATGTAAAAATTTCTACTGATTTCTAATTTCCACTTGAGGTAAATTATTATTTAAATTTGCATTAAGGAAACTCTAGAAGTATAATATAGGATAATATAGTTTCTATCTCAATTTAACACTGAAGATAGAAATGGGAGTTTTAAACTGAAAGCTGCATTGTTGTGTGACTGACAAATGAATTTGCATATATTTTGGGGCTCTGGCCCTTGCAACTGTTTGTGTAGCACTCCCATATCTCTTGATCAAGCTTCTGTTGGTTTTACTTCTGCTAGTGCACGTTTCTGTCTTTGTACACAACAGACATACCCTGTGTTTAAGGCAGCTGGGATAAGAATCCAAAAAGCAGGGTACCTGGCTTTTAGTTTGGGATTTTCACTGTTCCCTAAGTGTTTTTATGTGTTACCTTGCTGCAGGACCCAGAAAGGCATTTCTTTGTACAGCTGAGTTACTTTTCACCTCGAGTGCAGAGATTTCTTCAGTCTCACAACATCTCTTTGTATTGCTGACTGCCCTTTTCAGTGTGTTCTGATATTTTTTGGTTTGTACAGGCAAAATGAAAAGCATGAAAAATTTGTCACAACATGTCTGAAGAATTGTTTACCAAATCATATGCCTGCTTTCAGACCATTTGTAGTCAATAACCTATAAAAATTCACTTTTGCAGTCAGACGAGGTGAACTTCAGCTCGTTCAACTGGCATAGATTTGTCTGGCATCTCTTAATGACGTTTGAAAATGTTACTGATTGAATAGGTTCTTGTAGAGCTACATTGCTGTTCTCTGCTTCAGACAATGCCATAGAACCAGGCAGCATTTTGTGACAGCCAGGGATGTGTGAGGTATTTCCAAGTGCTGCTGTGTTCTAGCACAGTTCAGTGAGGGGAATCGGGTGCTCTGGGACCCTCGGGCTCTGTCGTGGCTGCTGAGCCACAAGGAGAGGCCACGGCACTCCCGGCAGCCCTGGTACAGGGCGTTGCTTGGGCTGAGGGTGGTTTGTGGTTTCACCACTGAGAAACTTCGCCGTCTGCCGTGGCTGGAGGCTGGAAACGTGGGAGCTTTGCTTTTGGAAAGGTCATACTGCAAGGGCTGCCCGCTGGATTTTAATGGTGGACATTGCAAATGTAATGGAACAAACAAAATTGTTTGCATTGCAGTAGTAACTTGAAGGACTCTTATTTCCCCTGACTGCCTCTGCAGTTGCAGCTCTGGACCCACTTCCTAAGCACACTCGTGCACTAGAGCACAGCGTGCTGTGACACAGGGCAGAGGCTGTCAGGGGGTGCAGGTGGGCATACAACTGCAGGCTAAAAAAGGGCTTTTGTATGAATGAAAAAGCCTGGAAAAGGGGGAGGGCAATTTATTCACATCTTTCTCAACTCATTCTTTGCTCTGATTTTTCCTTTGGGAGGGTGGCACCTGGTTGACTGGGAATTGTCAAAAAATAACAGGGATTTCATATATCTGTTTGTGAGCACACCTGGATGTGTTGGATATTTTGCAGTAGTAATTATGTCTGCACACCTGCTGGTTTCAGTCCCAAATCAGTTTGCCAGACATGCCTAGGGAGATTTATTTCTCTTATACCTGAAAAAGCTCTTTTACCACTGAGGTTTTACTACTCTAAATAAGCCTAAAGAAAAATAGAAGAGGATTTTTTCCTGTCTTTGTTTGAGCTGTTGGTATCTCAAAGTGAACTGTGGAGTTTGTTGGGGGGAGGAGGGTGTTTGGATGATATTTTAATAGCAATTTGTTTTTGCTTCAATGTGTGATAGAAATACAAGTGACAGGAGTGGGAACAGGAGAATTGCTGAATTCTGCTGGAATTTTTCCTGTGGGAATCTGTTAATGTTTTTAATTCTCTGAGAGATTTTTCTAAGGTAATCCTTTTGACATTTACATATTTTAAATGACTCTCATTAAATAAAAGCTTAACTTTTTTATATCAAATGCTGAGGTGATGATACTGAAAAACCACTGCATAGAAATTCAAATGGTTTAAGGATTATTCTAATTGCAACCTAAGCAAAGTAAGATTTGTGAGGGATATTAATAGTGAATTGTTCTTTAAAATAATGTAATTTTGAAGGAAATTTAATTGTTCTGGCATTTAGCAGATGCATTTTCTTAGACAAAGCCCTTTTTGGTACCTCATGTGTGCCGCACTCAGCCACTCACTAATTGAAACCCTCATTTCAGCAGCTGGGTTTCCACTCCCCACTTGTGTAGCAAACGTAACTTGTACAGGAGCCCAAGGGTTTGCAGTGTACCTTGTGAAAAATCCTTCTCCTTGTCTGTGCCACATCAGTGCAGCTCAGCTCCTGAAGGAGGATGCTGTTACCAGCACAGGGAGGGCTGGAAGAAAAAAGAAGTGGAACGTCTTTTTAAAAAAACCAAAGGCCCCAATGGTGAGGTGTTGCCTCTCTTGCAGGTGATGCCATCTTGCAAGCAAATACTGCCATGAGCAAAATGATTCATGTATTCATGTCTTTTAACTCCTTTCACAGGAGGCAGGAGGATAATAACACAGGGACAAACATATCGTGTAGCCCAGAAATGCCTTTAAATGAACTTTATTCTGTAGGTTGCACTTTGCTTGTTCAAGCCCTTGAGCCAGATTTTGCTCTCAGACCAGACTAAATACTAAGCAAATTCATTTAATTAAATTTGTTGCAGATATCCCCAGTTAACAAGAACAGATTGGTCTCCCTGAGGCTAGATAGAGTTAACAAGAAAATAAATGTTGTGCTAATTAGAGAACTCATTTTTAGACACCTGGGGTGAAACTTTAAAAAGTCCTAGAGATGTAGGATTGAAAATTCATTTGGAAATGAGTCTTAGGCTTCTAAATCACTTAGGCACTTTTGAAAAATTTCCCTAGAGGCTTTAACCATCTGACAGTCATCATATTTAGCATGTTTGTAGCTGTCTGCTTAGCAAAGCACAGTATAACCATTATCTGTTCAAATCAGTACACCACAATGTACTTCATTATCCCTGTAAAGTAGAGAGACTGAGCTACCTGGCGAGTTGAAGGTAGGCTAAATGTCATTTTTTGAGCATGCTTGTGTGTCAACAGGAACAGATTGATGCTTTCTTGGAGTTATGAAAGTACAGTACCCCAAATTTCCATCTCTTTGCAACCTCATGGGACTTTGTGTAGGTACCTAACAACTTTTTATTAAATCTTAAGTGACTTGTCCAAGCTCATGGATAAAAAAGACAGCAAAGATGAAATTTTATAGTTCAGCGCCTGCTGTAAGGAAAATGAGACATTAAATACTGTCACACTGCCATTCACCTGCAAAATCATGATAGGAAGTAATAAGGACTCAATAAACATTAGGTTCAATATTAAGCCAAATTTCCAGATTCACATATATGATTAACAGACAAGCAAGGAAAGAACCAGACTCTAAGGAGCAAAAAGTCCCTTCAATAGCTTGCAGCTCAGAAGTATGTTTTCAGTAGGGTTTTTTTCCTCTAACTGGTCTGAGGATTTTTCTGAAACATCATCCTTGTAAAGACATGCATTAGTAGTGTCTGTTTCATGCCAGGTAAAACCCTTCCCACAGCCACGCACACACTTGCTGTCTGTCAGCAAAAACTTCTGTGTCAGTAATTAGAAAAATGCTATTAAAAACCTGCCTTGTAATCTCAGATAGCCTCTGGCTTGCCTCAGTTCTATTTCCTTACTCAGTGCAGTGAGCCAGAATTGCTCCACCGTGAAGTGGGACCCTGCTTCTCTGACAAGCTCTTAGCTACTCTTTTATTTTTCTGGTTCACAGAGCGTCCTTTTGAGGGCACCAGCACTCAGCTGTAGTGCCCCAGAGAGGTGTCTCTTGGGTGACAAAATCTTTGGTCTGACAGGTTTGTAACACAGGTGGAGCATGTTGCAGATGGGCACTTTGGAGCTGCATCTCACTGTGAGGGTGAACCTTTACATCATGTACATCTGAAAATTTACTCCAGCCTGCCATGAGTCTGGATCATCCAACAACTTCATAAAAGAGATGAGTCAGGGCCCTAAAACACAGAGGGTATCCACTGAGCTCATTATTTTCATACCTAATTACACAGTGCTATTGAGAGAGAACTGCACATTACGCTGAAGAATCCTGTTTCATCACTAGCCCTAAAAGTTAATTGCATTTAATTAGAACCTATAGATACCGTGGTGATAACTGATCTATAAACACTCAAGGTAGACCCGCAAATGAGGTGCATTAGCAAGTGCATCCATTAAACACAATTTGAAAGCTGAGATGAGATGAGATGGCAGTGAACAGTTGGGCTGCTTTGCCATGGAACTCGTAACTCTTGGACTCTGTTCTGATTCTCTGCAATTCCTCTGCCATGAAGACAGGCAGACAAATACCTGCTGATCTTCCCTTACTGAATTTAGGACACTTTTTGTTTAATCTGGGGTAATATATGCGTGAGTGGCAAAAAGTGATGACAGGTGACACCTGCAGTAGCAAAAGCTGCCCTTTTCTATGTGAGGTTAGGTCAGACAGGAAGAAGCAGGTACACAAGCATGGCTAGTAATGCCACAGATCATGGAGCAAACACTTTTAATGGTGGAAATATTTTTTGTAATGCACATTGTAATGCATTTTCCAGTGAACTGCAAATTGTACTTCCAGTTGAATCAGCTGCTGGTTGCCTTGTCTCAGCACAGCTCTGGAGAGTCATTTGCAACAAGTCAGAACACAGAAAATTTGTCCTCATCCTTCTCCAGTGCTTGTGCACAGCTGCCTGCAAAGCTGTTAATGTGAAGGGAAATACCTGGTGAGGGGGCCAGAGCAGTGAGTGTCTATGGGGATCACACAGGATGTCCCTGTGAGCTCATGGGGAATTGTCCTCTGTGTTTCCTGCGGGGGACAGGGCAGCCTGCTCCCCCATGTACCGGTCCTGCTCTGTGCTAGCTCGGACCACATTTGACATGAAGCTGAAAACATCCATCTCTTGATCCTTTAGGGAATACAAACCCCTTGGAATAAAATGTTTAGCACAGTAGTCACTCAATTAATACCAAGTACTGCATTTCTTTTTTCATGAAACCATGCTTAGAATCAAAAATTAAAACACTTGGAGGTAATGGGATTCTTGTGTAGAAATGATCATCACTCCATCTCTGAAATCATCTGAAATTCTTTTCAGTTTATATATTCACTGCAATGCTTTTCTGAAAACACACAGAAGTAGTATTTTTGTGGGGAGGAAGGAGAAAGACTTAGCCAGGGGGCTAAAGAGGAATGATAAATTGCTTGCCCACTCCAATGATGGGTGTCAAGTTTCTTGTATTTTGTAGCTCTTCCCTTTAGCACAGGAGAGCAGCTGACCGATTGGGGATTTACAAGTGTGCGAGAGGTGCATGCGCGTGGCCAGTGGCACCTTGCTGAGAGAGGAATGCGGCAAAGAGCAGGTTGGACACCTGCTTCGTCAGCTTGTCTTAAGAGGAAATACTTCACTCTCAGCTGGGTGGCAAATAGAAAAAACATTCAATAATGAAAATTCACAGAGGAAAGAGTAGAAGCATATGTCCTGCTCAGAATATATTTAAAGTTGTCAATTCACTTTAGGCTGCCTTACCCTCTGTGATACCTGGGTCTGCTTCTCACCCCCCCAGTTCATTGCTCTGATGGCTCTGCCACCTCCGGATCCACAGTTTGTGCTCAGAGGTACCAGTGCTGCAGTCCACACTCTGCATTTTTCCTGTGGAGGCCCAGAATCTGATATCCCCCTTCTTTTCTCTGGGTAAGTACACCAGGATTTCTGGCTGTGCCGAGTGTCATATGGTTGTTTCCTTTTGAATTGAAGTATATTATTTTGACAAAGTGTTTGTGGGGAAAACAGCAGCATGCATGGTTTTGCATGATGGATGTGCTATTTGTGCATACAGCTTCAGTTTTGGAAAAAAAAAAAAAAAACAAAAACCCAAAGAAATGGAAAAGGAAAAGCATCAGACTCTGATCACCTCCATGCAGTGCTTACACTAAAAATATCTCTTCCTACTGCCAGGTCTGAGAATGGGTTTATCCATGTCTGGAACCTGAAAACACGCAGAGTGGACACAGCATTGGATGGCCATGGAAGAAAATCTGTCTACTGTGTGGAGACAATGGGTGGTAAAGACAGGCTTCTCAGGTTAGCAATGCAGGCAAAAAAGTGAAATTATTCTTGTCCATGTGACATATTCTTGTCTTTGTGATTGAAGCAAAAAATGGGGAACACACAAAGGATTCTCTTTAATTTTGGAGTCACTTAATGACTTAATGTTTCTCCAACAAATATGGAAAGGTACTGAAGTACAAAAAGAAAAGCTCTAGAATAAAAAGTGTGGGGGGAAAAGATACAATTCCTTTCTTTATGATGTATGTTATGACATCATAACACTTGGGACCTTCACGTCTGTATTACTGTACTGAGAACAGGTGAGGTCTTTGGGTCAAGGAAATACACTTGGATTTTAAGTTGACAAACTTTTCACAGCTGGTTCCTGGGGAAGATTAAAAAAAAGAATTTATAAATAGAGGGGAAATGGAGAAAAGGTAAGAAAGGAAGAGAAGAATTGCAAAGTGGAAGACTGAAAATGAACAAGAATGCTGAATTTCATGCTTTTGCTTTGTTGCAAAATATCTTCTGTTCTTGTTTAGCAAGGGAAGGTCAGGAAGATTTGTGTACTTTGGATTAGACAGGTGATCTAGAGTAGATGCCAAAGTGTCTGTATGATTAGGAGGTGTTCTGACATGTTTATCTAGAGAAGACATCTCATAATATACAGTGGAACTCATTAGCATTTATATTTCTTATCTGCTTAAGTACAATTATCAACACTCTCCCCCATAAAATCATACTGAATGAGCATTGTTTGTATAATTATAGAGGTTTTCTGTGCCTCTCTTTTTGCTGTATATTCTAACAGTTCACATAGCAGTGCAATTTTTGGACAGCATTTACCTGTATTTTATATTACTCTCCTGTAAAGCTAAATCACAACAATTTCTTACAGTATCACATTGTTTGTATGCCCAGTGCTATAAATGTTGTGTCAGTTTTTCACTCAGCTGAACAGCACTGATGTTGAAGAAGTCCCAACAGTCTGTAGATTTACATCTCCTCTGTTTTGGTTTCATACTTCATCAAGTGATACTGCCAATTAAAGTAAGACGTGGGGTAAGGGATTTTTGATGACTCCTTGCCCAGGAGGACATGAGGATAACATGAGGACATATATCCAGTGCTACTGTAGTTTATGGATTGGAAGCTTCTGCACAGTGCTTTGTTCCAGAGCCAGTGGGATCACATAAATCTGCAACAATTCCTGCTGTGTCCTTTGTGTGGCCTCCTCGCTCTGCCTGCCTGGGAGCAGCACAAAGCCTCTGGGACGGGGCTGTGCCTCTGTGAGGAGTCTTTGGGAGCTGCACTCGCACCTCGGATGCGGCTGCTGCTGCTCTCTGGCCTTGCGTGTTTCAGCCACAGCATTTCCTTGAGCAATTGCTGCCGTCCCTCTCCATTGTGTCTCCACTTGTGCACGGTCCTAGGAGCCCTCTGTGCCCTGCCTGTGGCTGTGGGAAGTTGACCACTGAATATCTGTAAAATAACAATCGCTTTTTATTTATCTCTGATAAAGTCTTAGTTGTCTTGCTGTTTGTCTTTCAACTGTCAACACATGACATTTCCATTTCATTGCTAGGTTGAATGAGTGTTACATGTGTGAATCTCTGGATACTTTTGTTTCCTTTTAAATTAGATTAATCAGTGATAAAATGTAAGTATTTTTTATTGTATATATGTTCAAATGCTCATGAGACTTTAGATTCACACATATAAATAGCACAACTGAGCCTGATCAAGCCTCTCTACAGAAGGAAACAGAAACTGTGACTGCAGTGTATCTAACTAGCTCCCAGGTCCTCCCCACTGCCAGGGACAGATGAACCTCTTGGCCAGTTCCAGTCAGCAGAAGGGTGGTGGTCTCGGGGACACTGCACTCCCCCACATTTCATGAAGCACCCAATTAACACCCCCACAGAAACTGTTCGAAGCTTGGTCCATTACTGCCTGTTAAAGACCCAGTTCGAGTTACTGCCCTGCAGGCAGCCAGGCTTCCTCAGACTGCAGCTCATGGCTAACAGTGTTTTACTGTAACAGTCAGGGGCGCGACCAGAGGATCTGCTTATGGGATTTAGCAGAGGGACGGACTTCAGTGACCGATTCTGTCTTCACGGAGCATGTGGGATTCTGCAGGTGCTCTCTGCTAAAGGTGGCACAGGGACGCTGGCTAATGGCCATGGCAGCCAGAGGCCTGGAGGAGGTAGGAAGTGTCTCTTTCTCTGTGCTTGAGAGGTTGCTTTTGGTACTGAAATGACATAGTTCAGGAGGGAAAACATCAGTGCTGTTGAATTCTCTGCTCAAGGGTAAGCAGCACAAGAAACCTTTTGGGGGTTTTAATCACTAATTTTACTGCCACAAGTATGACTGAATTATATAACTCATGCTGCAATAACAAGGATACCACCCCAAGATTTGTCTGGCATTTAAAGTATTTGCAGTTGCTACTGATTTTTACATGTAGGAGTTTTGAAAACTCTTCTGGTGCCGCTAAATACTGGGAACAAGAGTCCTGGGGAACTAATGGTCAGCAGGTCTGTCCTCAGGGGAGGAGCTTATCTGCCACCTGAAGCTGAATCGGGTTTGGCAAGAAGAGGGGAGGTACAGGTGATTTGTAATGCAATACGAGGTCTTTCACCGCAGGCTAATTCCTTCCCTGGAGCTGGGGCTGGAAATAGTTGAATTACTATTACCAGCCAGAGGTTTGCTCTGTGTGAGATAATTGCAGGGTCCATTTCAGTTCCTACTGGATAAGTCCACATCTAATACCATTATTGCAGCACTCACTGACTGACAGCTTTGTTGGCAATGTCCACTTCTCCTTTGTGGAAATTACAGTTTTGTGTTCTACAAGGAACTGCTTGAGGACATCACACAAAAATAATTTCAAATACTTGACATCAAAATACCAAAATTATGAAAGAAGAAAAAAAGTGGCATAAATATGAAAATAAATACTGTAGCTAAGTGCAGATTGCTGATGAACATAAAAGTTCACATGCTTTTCTGGACTACAGGTTGTGTATCTTGAAACTGAAAGTTGCTTATTTTATACATAAAGTCATAAGTGCCTGTATTGCAAGAAAATATGAACTTTTTATCATACAGAAGTTAAGCACATATTTAAGTACTTTGTTGATTCACAGGCAGAATGTACAGCCTTTTACAGAACTATATATGCCTGCAGACACAGCCACTGCACCAGTGAACACAACCATTCTAAGTCCCATACCTTGTTCTGATCAAACAAAGAACTCCCTCCATTTTAAGCAGTGCTCAGTAATACTTAAGTTAAACAAAATTGACAAGTGCATTCTTGTGTCAGCCAGAGAAGTCCCAGTAATGAAGAATTAAAAGATCATCTGGCCCAAATAGAAGACATTTACCCCGGTGTCGCTTACAACTCATCTCTGTTTTATTCTCATTTGTTTGCTTGGACCCTGCAAGAGGAGAATGATTTGCTGTCTCCTGAGGTAGAAGAGTTCCACTCTGTGTGTGAACCTTTGCATTAGAACTGTGTCATGTTTCAATAAATTCACATAAGCTCCCATAATATATAGTGCTTCCAAATAGGCAGCACTGTGTGAGACACAGTACATTTGTAGCTTATGATTAAAATTAAGACTTAATAAGTGTTTATGCTTGGCTGGTGTCCAAAAAAAGAGTAATTTTGTCTTAAAGCAGGTTCAGTCCATAAATAATGAGATCTGAACAGGCATTTATTTGTTCATGATTGCATTTAAATCACCAATTATGAGTTACATGCACTTTTCTTGCCAATTTGCCAGAAACATGTTAAAAGCTTTATTAATGTGAAAAAGAGAAAGGGTGTGTTTCCTTGTGGCCAGTTTTAGCCACCCAGGAACACTATTAACCTCAGGCAAAGGCAAATCTTTCTCCTATTAAGCAAAACCAATATAAACACGGAACTTCAAGTTTTAGGTTACAGTTGTCAAAATATGTGAAATAGTATTTATTTCCAAGGCTCAGTTGCCTTTAATGCAGACAGTCTCTGGAACTGTCAATCCAGCTCAGGCAGCAGCTCATGCCTGCCTGCCTTCTGCACAAAACTTTTCTTATTGTGTTTTTCTTTGGCCTTTGCAAGCCCAACCATAGCCCATACCAGTTCATCTGGTTTTAGTCAAGGTAAAGCAAAGAAAGTTTGGGTTTTTCTTTTAACCTGCAGAAGTGCATTTATCACAGCACACTTACCCTTCTTTATTACATAAAAGTTGCAGTTTTGTCTTGCCTAGGAGGCAATGCCCTTTGGAGAGACAGTGATGAAAGAGGCAAGATGAGGGCAGGTCATCTTCATATTTATAGCCCATTTCCTGCCACAGCTAACTTGGTCATTATGTTGATAGCAAGAAATTTGACAAGAGAAAAGCATCTTTTTTTTTAAGTGTAGCTCCAAAGAACCAGAATTCCCAGATGATCAAACTTCGGTCTGTTCCCAGGTTTGGTCTGCAGACTGGATGGCTCTTGGCTGTAGTCACTGTTCCTCAAATCTGGAGAACAGTTTCCTGCTCTATTGCTCAGTGGCTTTCGAAAGCGTTCTGAATGCTGTGTGCAGTACACTGTGCTCACAGTCCTAGAGTGCAGCTGGCTTTTGGCAGGCTGGCTGAGAGCCTCTAGAAATAGGAAGATGTTCTGGCAAGCTTTGAACTAAAGGTATGGGATTGGAAAGCCATTGCAGCTGCCGTGGTCTTGATTGATGACTCCCAGAGGAGCCATATTTGTGTAATACCTCATCTCAGATGCTTAAGGAAATTTGCACGACTGGGGCTGTCCAACAGCGCTGTTGGGCTCTCGCACATTCTGGAAGAGCCTAGAGTGGCTGGTGATGCTGGATTTATCAAATGTTTCAAGTTGTTTCATTTTACCACATAATGCAGACCATTGTTTGTTTAATTAGCAGAAAAGATCACCTTGGTGATTAAGTATGCATGTGAGAAACAGCAACATTCTGGCACCAGGTTTTCGATACCCAAGAGCTTCTGTTTCTCCATAGTTCCAGGCTTGAGAACCAGCCCAGAGCTGAGGCACTGCCGTGTCAATCAAGAGTCTCAAAGTCTTCCAGTGCCAAACTAAAAAGGCAGACTCCCCTGATCTTGCCTGCCATCATCCTGAGGTGGAAATGAGCTACTTCCTTGGCAGAGCAACAGCTTGCCCAGTGTTTAAAAAGAAAAAAAAAGGAAAGAAATCAAAACCACCCAAACCAGGTCCATGATTCATTGCCATCAGTGCAAGCAACAATGGAAGCTGCTCTGTAGAGGGAACAGGTGTTTAACACAGCACTGTCTGACCCTGCTTTAGACAGGGTCAGACAACGCTGAGTTACAAATACCTGTGTGCAGACTCGGCTGCAGCCGGCCTCAGCTGGTGTTTGTGGGGTTCGATTTGTTAGTGCAGTCAGCAGTAAACAACAAATCCCCTTTGGATGTACACTGCCTGTATTTCCACACAAGCTCTGTGTAACCATAACAGCACAGAGGAGAGAATGCAAATGTCCACAGGTGAATACAGCCAAAAAATTAGCCACAGAGATGGAAAAAGGGCAAAGGAAGCAAGGGGGTGTGTTCAGATTAAGCAGTCTGCAGTATTATCTGTTGTGTGCACAATGTCATCCACTGTTTGGAAGGAAGGCTGTAATTAAAAGACGAGTGGAGGAAGAGGATGTGTTCACTGTAGCAGTTTTGTCTGGTCTTTCCTAAAACAATGCTCTTCTTTAGCTAGGTGTAGATTCCCCTCACAGCTCCAACTTAGCATGCATTCCTCACTTTCCTCCAGACAGTTTTTACTGGAAGAGCTTATACTAACTTTAATCACCTTAAAAGACTTGTGTTTTTAACAGCAGAATTTTGACCTGGAGCCTGACCAACTCCTCTTGTTTTCCTGATGTCAGGTTCAGATTTTGGAGCTGCCATCCAAGACGTCAGTCTGTACCTTGAAGCCAGAGGCGGGTGCCAAGCTGGGCATGCCCATGTGTCTGAAGTTATGGCAGGTAAGGCAAGAGCGCCTGCTAATTGTGAAATGTTTTCCCTGTGATTCACTTTATATGAAGCACATGAATCTTTCTTCACTTGGATTTTGATTTATAATCAAACCAATCAAGTAATTATACTATTAAAGGGGGGAAAGATTTGTGAACATCCTTAATGTAACTTTCAGAGCTTTCCAAGCTTTAATGGAAGATTTGCAAATGCTCAAGGAAAGCTTTGTATCCTTAGGATAGATACAGTTTTTGCATCAATCAAGGGGAAAATGAGTGACTTACCAAAGCCATTTGTTTGATATGGTTTCTCACTGCATTAAGAATGATGAGAAATGTTTGGGTTGCTTAAAAACAGGGGTTTTAATGGCAGGTTCCATTCACTTCAGTGCCCTTAGGATGAGGAAACACTCTATGAAAATTTCTATTCCAGACATACAATAGGAACAAAATATTTATGGTGGTACTGACTACAGACAAAAAGGTAAATAAAAGTAGTTAGTGAAAATAACCCCACATTTGCAAAATATTTAGCAAATAATGTTTGTGGGCTGCTGAGAGTGAACACAAGTAATTAAAAAGGTGGTAGTAAAGGGAGGAAGGAGTTCAGGTGATTAGTTTAAACTCTCCAAAGAACTGGTGGAAAAGCTGATTCCCATGTAACCCCCTGAGAACACACTGCTACAGGTCTACAGGGCCATCTAAGCTGATGCCATGGGTTTAATTCCTGCAGGCTCATTGGAACATTTTTGTTGGTTTTGGTTGAAAACATTGCCAATCAAAGTTTGAAGCATCAGTGTCTTCACCCAAGATCCTGAACCAGCTGAAATCTAGAGGGATTCAGTTGCTGACTTCAGAAAAAAGCCGAGAGGCCACAGTTCAAGTTCCATGCTGTAATTAAAAACTAGGAAAAAAAATATAAAAGGAAATTAAATAGGCTGATTAGGATTTTGTTAAACAAAGTTTCTCCCAAAAATGCACTCAGTGCTTGATGAAATGAATGGGTCTTTCTATCTCCTCGACATTTTTAATCAGATGGAGATAACTGTGGAAATGTTCAGTGTTGAAAATTTGTCTTGCCATATTTTCTACATCCATTAATATTGCTATTCCTCTAGGAAGCAGAGCAGGTGCAGAGTCTTAATTTTATATAGTTTTTAATTTTGTTGCCAGTGGGGATAGGAACTGGGAGAGGTAAATTATTCCATGCAAATTCTGACTTTGAGAACTTACCACAACTTCCTAGACTGCACCAGGCAAATACAGATAATCCCTTAGAGTCTCACAGCTGTATTTGCTCTTTTACAAATGCGTGCAACTTGGTTTAAAGGCATGGGGAAGAGGATACCCTTAAGGGAAATAATTGCATGTGGTGTACCAAAGCGATGCTCTGCATTCTGTTCTGTGGTTGCACTGGAAGTGGCTCTCTGAGTAACCCTGTAACCATAAACCAGGGGAACACGAGCTCACCCAGCTGCACCCCTTCCTGAACAGAGGCCGTCCAGGATTTCTTTGTACACGGCTGTGTTGGGCAATACAGACATACCCAGGAGATGAGCACTCCCAGCCCAGCACTCAAGGGTTGCCTAAGAGACTATTTGATGTTGCTTATGGCACAGTAAATTAACAAGTTGAAACAGAAGCTGACAGGGAGAGCCCCATAAAGGTCTGAAGGAAGAGTGCTCGGGGTAGGTGTCCAATGAGAGTTTGGGGGCTGCAGCCAGGGACCATCATATTTTTCTGCAGTTCAGGGAAACAACAAACCTCCCCAGCAGCAGCGTGAATGAGAAACTTCACTATTGAGCAGAAGGCAAGTGAGGTTTGGTTTGCAGATTAAGCCTCATGGGCTTCTCCTAAGCAGTCAGAAAGCTTGCAGCGATTTCTTCTTTTGGGCACTTTTCTGCCTTATTTTTGTAGGTCTGTCCTTAAAGATATTAGTTCATTCAATTTCTTTTGAAGATTAATGTTCTTAAATATATTGTCCCTTCAGTTTCACACCTTCCTGCTATTACTAATTGGGTGGAGTAGGATTTGTAGGTGCAAGGATAGTCTTCCCTTAAATTTTTTGCACTCCTTGGGGAAGGCATTGTATTGCATAATGGTGCAAACAAAATAATTCAACAAGAATAATACATGTCGAAACTGGAAATGCCGAGTTATTACTTTATATAAACTATTGCAATTATTCCTGTTGAGTTGACAGCAGATCACCTTTTCTTCCTTCCTTGACAGTTATCCAAATGCAACAACAAAATATTCTGCTTAGGAAGAGCAGTGATTTATAATTTAGTTTTTCTACTGAAACAGAACATGAATGGTGAGACTTCTCTCCAGCAGTGTCTGTTATTGGGAATTGAAACAAATAGGCTGTTGTGAAGCACTGCTTTGTGAGTCCAGGCTCAGACCAAGAGCTCCACTGATCTTTCAGTAACTTTTATTGTTTTAGTTCATGTAGCCATTGAAATATTACACTTCATCTGGTTAGGAAAGTGAGGAAGAAGTAGTGTGGGAGACCTACATTTCGTAGGAAACAGTACTTGGATTTTAAAACAGACCAACCCTAGATCTCACTTGCAAATTACTGTTTTTCAAATCTAAAGTGTGATACCCACAGCACAAAAGAAAAAAAGGTTTTGCTTGGCATTCCTGAAATGCTGAGCACTCACCTGTCTCTGCCACCTGCAGAAGGGTGAGGAGCTCCTGTGGAAGTCACCATCTCACTTGGAGCAGGGAGAGGAGCTGACGTGTTTCACTGCCTGATGACAGCTACACCTTCTGTGAACCCCCAGCTCTGAGGGAGTCTTGTGCTCACAGGAGAGCAGCACAAATAATTGGGGGTTTTTTAGGTTTAAACTGAGGGCTTTAAACTTAAAAGCACCTATGAAATACTTTGTTTTGCTTTGAAGATTTTAACCTTTCTTAAATACAAATAAAATCTAGAATGTTCATTTTATTCAGATTTTTTAAAACTTTTTTGATATCTGGTATCAAAAACCAGATACTCTTCATCCAAAATACCTGATGAGTTAGCAGTAATTCACATGTATCTGACTCAATGTATGAATCAATGTATTCATTGCTCTGATGCTATATTATTTTAGCAAATCAAAATTTTGACAGAAAAATTGTTCCTAGGTCTGGGCACTTTGTGGGCCTTTCTAGCCAGAGCTCTCTACCTTTTTTTTTTCCTTTTCAAAGGAAAAAAGATCTTAAAGGAAGGAAGAAGGCTCCTCCAGGACCGCAGGTGTGGACAGACCTGTTCAGAAGGATGATATAGGGGATTTCCTACATTTACAAGGATTTCCCCTTGGTTTCCTTCTTTTAAGGAGCAATGTTGTTCCCTGCTCAGTGGGCTCCATTCCTCATTCTAATCCTTCTCTAGGCTGAGTAAGGCTGAGGAAGCACTGGGCTGGTACTCAGCAGTCCTGTTATTCAGACCACCCATCTCTTGTTAGTTGAACTCCCCTCAGAACACAGAATAACCAGTGGGAGAACAGTCTGGACCATTAACAGAGGCAGTGAGCCTTTGGCCACTACAAGTTTGTATCATGACACTGACAGCCAGCGAGTTTCATTCAATAATGTGATACTGGTAAAAATTAATTCTTTATGCCCTTTACCTTTATTTTAATTGAATACTGAGCAAACAAATCCCATAGGAGCAGACAGTGTTTGGAAAGATCTGAATACCCTGTTGGATACATTTCTGAGATGTGCCTACTTGAGGTGGTAATAATCCCAATGTCTATTTTGATATTTCTTCTCCTGTTAAAGAAGTAACTGGCATTAACAGATGCTCTTTTTTAGTTGCTTTTCATTAAGGATTTGCATCTTCACTCTTGTAACCAGTTATTGCTTACAGGATCATTAGTCTTTAGGCTGGAGCAATGATGAATATTTTCCTTAAGTGTGACATGTAATCCAGTAATGTTCCCTTCTTTGAGTTATTTCAGAGGTTTAAATAAATTAGGTGTCTGCCCAGGGTGCCCTGCCCTTTGGCCTGTGACATCATTAATCAAAATGGCTTTCAATTGGTTACAGTGGGACTCGGGCGCCCGTTAACCCCTTGGTGACCGACCCAGAGGTTCCTGCTGGGAGGTTCAGTGTTTACTTCGAGCACTGCCGGGTACTTGGGCAGGCAATCCCTCTGTGCAGCCCTACAGCTGGCAGTGTGGAACTGGAATCCCTAAGCATGGCACTTCTCAGTGCCCATACAGCCTTGTATGGCTTGAGAGTAACTCAGCTGCTCTGTGGAATTTTTTTTAAGAGGCCCAAACATAGTTCAGACCATGAAGTAAAAGTAAAGCTCCTGAAAATTTCAGGCAGACTCTTTTCAATTGTTATAGAGGGCAATAGTTTGGATTTTCAGAGAGAAATTTGCTTTCTGTCTGTATATGTGTGTGTGTGTGTGTGTGTCTGTTAAATATCTATAATATATACAAAATTTAGAATTTGATATGTAGACATAAAACCTGTAAGTGCATATTACCTAGGAATGCTTTCTGTTTGTGGATGGAATATCTAAATCTTTTTTCCCTTCTACACCAGTCAGCATTTTAATTTATTCTCTTAGTGCTTGGACTAAAACCTACACAGGGATGGTAATTTTCTTAACAAACTATTTACTTTTCGAACAATTTTATTTTTCCTTAACCAGCTCAACTGTGGTTCACAACCTGTGCTTCTGGCTGGCTATGAAGATGGATCAGTTGTCCTCTGGAACGTGTCAATGGGAAGAGCATTGAGCCAACTCATTTGCCACCAGGAGCCAGTGATGAGCCTTGACTTTGACTCGGAGAAGGCCAAGGGGATCTCGGGCTCATCTGAAAAGGTGCTTAGCATCTGGAGCCTCAATGAGCAACAGAACCTCCAGGTCAGGATCACTGGCCCTCTAGTGTCATTTATCCCACTTTGCACTAACAGTTTGATAGACTAAAAAAATATTTAGTCATGAAGAGGAGTTGTTGCAGATCTCTAGCTAATTAATCACAGACTGGTTAGAATGTCTGTGCTATGTGACTAGACTTAGCAAAAGATGGTGAGGATTTAAAAAAAAGGACAAACCCCCTCTCTCACATGTTTCTGGTTTTACCAAAGTTGCAACAGGCACACAGGCCTAGCATTACTCAAGCCATTGCCTCTGTATCTTCATTTATCACATTAGTAGTATCCAGCTCTCAGAATGTCCTAAACATTATAAATGAGTTATAAAAATGAGAAACAAAGGATTGCTTTTCCAAAGGTTCTGCTTGAATGGCTGTAGCGAGCTTTCCACTGTGGGAAAGACAGAAGTATTCCATTAAATACTTCACAAACAGAAAGAGTAGGAGTGGCCCAGCTTGCACCAGGAGGACATGAGGTTTAGGCACCCAGCTTCTTTTGGCAGCGACAGGGCCCAGCCGGAGACACAAAATCAGGCAATTGGCTGCCCTGTGTCTGAGCTGGGGTACCGTGAGTGGCTGGGGTGGAAGGAGGTTGTGTAATCCCCAGCTCAGGCTGGGCTAGGGAATGGCTGGGAATACTCCTTTCATCTGGACAACTTCAGCAACTGTTCCAACAGTGCCGAGGCGTTCAGTCTGACCTGGAAATGTAGGCGTGAAAATAAAGTGCAAAAAGGCTCATGAAAATGGCCCATGCACAGCCTCTCCTCTGCTGAGTGCTTTCACCTTTTTAAAGTGGCACTTGTCCCATGAACAATGGAGAGGGCCTGAATCAGCCCCTGTTGTGCCCATGTCATCCTTGAGTAGTTCATGGGAGAACAATAATTGCTGTTCTTGCAGCTTTTATGGAGGTGTTTTTTTTAGGTTAATGCTGTTTTCTGAATGGTGCTACAGAAGAAAAGCACATGCTGGGACATCCAGTGGTGACTCATCACCTGGGGGACACTCGAAAGGTGGCGAATCTGTGAGGCATCACCACAGCACCTGCATTTCTGAGGTGGCAGGGCACTAAGTGTGGTGCAAACACATCCAACCCAGGTGAAGTTTGGAGAACATGGCACTCACTGAGGAGGCAGCTGAACCTTAATACACAATACAACATGACATGAAAGAGGCACTCTACGCTCTGAACAAGCAATGAAGGTGTTAGAAGCCACAGGTCTGATACACAGTTGTAATGGCTTGAGTTTGTTGGGGTTTTGGTCATGTTTGCCCTCCCCCTGCCCAGCCTCCCCCTGCTTGTCACCATCTGCACCAGGTGTCCTTAACTCAGGGAAGTGGAAGGAAGATGAGCAATCCCAGGATGGAACTTGGTATTGAGACTCGTTCTCTAAGGTCAAGGTGACACAAATCTGACATCATGACAGGCTTCTTAAATTTTCAAATATTCTCGTGGTGGAGAGAAAGCTGTTCTTTCATAGTAATTATAGCAAAACTTTTTTCCTAAATTCAAAGAAAATACTGTTCTTTACAGCACATTTCACTTATGAGTAGCAGGGCTACAGGTACAACTCATGGGAAAAACAGTTTTTCACCTGAAATACTCCAAGTATTGTTTTTCACAAGGTATTCCCACTCCCAGGGGAATGTGGGATTTAACTACACCTTCAGCACCTCGCACTAAGAAGGTTTCCTCAGAAGAAATTTAAATGCCAAGTATTATAAACTACAAGCAATATTCCTGTGCTTCATGGGAGCATGAATGCCCTAAAAAAATGCATCTTTCATGTGAGCACTAGAGATTGTCAAGGACATAGATTAAGTTTTTTTCCACTATTGCATTAATAATATAAACCAGATGGGGATTTTTTTCTCCCTGACATTCCAGGTACCTGAGGTAATGGTAGACGTTGGAAAGCCACTCAGTGGCACATTATTTTTATTCTGCAAGGCTTTAATAAGTAACCGTGGTGCGCAGCTATCTGCTGTTGGAGAGGCGGTGACGCAATGATGGTACTGCAGCTCTGTTTGAAGTGGCAGGGTTCCAGTGTGTCAATGAATAGATGATGAAGGTAACTGCAGAGTTTATTGCTATGGGGAAAGTTTGGTGTATTGTCTTCTGCAAGGAAAGTTGCTGAAATCATCACTGTTAGCAAATGATGGGATGGTTATGAGCCTTCTGATTTGGATGAGATAGTGTAATTATGTGATGATGTTTATGGTAGAATGTAGGAGGTAAACAGCTCCTGCAGGTGAATAAACAAAGCAGAACTAAAAAAATCTGATAACCACAGAAGTTTCTTTTCATATAACAAGAGAAAAAATCCTATAAGCTGTAATGTAAGTTTTGTTGGTTCAGTTACTGAAGCTTTTCCCCAAAATGCTGAAGCTTGGTCTGCTGCTATTTTGGCTATTTTCCTAATAAGCAGAGAGCTTAAATACATGCTTTGGGTGTAGGTGCAAGTGTCCTTGGTCGTGACTGGCTGAAAGCAGCTCACCTGTTTTTACCTCTTTGTTTTCTTAATTACAAGTTGGTTTTCTGGTTAGGAAATTATGTTGGTATTTGACTGCTGTAGTTAGTGACTTACTGTAATAAGTCCTGGAATGGCACAAATCCTGGCAGTAGGATTACACCTGGCTGCATATACCTTGAGCAAGTTTTCTCCTTTGTGTTGCTTTTCTCTCTCACTCTTGTATTTGCAGATCATGCACAAATGCCCACTGTTCCCTCATGTTCCATAGCCAAAAGGCATCACCATTACAGGCTTCCTTTTCAAGTTGTAGCTTGCTGAGGACATGCCATTTCTCCAGTCGCCCTGATTTTGCTGTATGGATCTTGCCCACATAATTGACAGTAATGATGGGAGCACCACGCCCAGGATTGGTTATAGCCATTAGCTAATGATCTCAGTTACAGAGCAAGGCCCATCCTACATTTGCCAGGCTGGTGATGTAAGGAATAAATCCTTCCCTTGCCAGGACATTTACACCAACTAAAATTCCACTGAGGCCATGCTGCATTAGACCTACCCTGGGGAGTTTGAAACAGAGGTACTAACAAAAAGCACAGGTTTTACAGTAGTAGCCCCACAAAAAAGTGCCCATACAGCCTCCTATTTTTCATTAAGCTTGAGCAAAACTTGCTGTCCCCTGTTCTGAATTCATTGTAGACACATTCTTCAGGTCCTCTTTAAAAAAGAAATGTGTAGAGTATGTAAGAAGCATGTCAAGTTTCATTCAACCTTTTGTCTTATTGACCTGCACAGCTCTTGCTGTTTGAGTAGGTAGCTGGGCAGTTCTTACATAGTTGAAAAATAATTGCTTATGGCTTTGTGCCTGTAAGGTTCCAAGATGTGTTCAGCTGCATCTGAAACCAGCCTTGACCAACATCTCTGGAGTTTTCTACATCTCATATAAAGGTTAAAATTATTTGCAATAATATGTCTTTATAACCAGCTTTAGGAACTATCTTGCATTATTGGAATGTCCTGCAAGGAGGAAAGCTGCTCAGGTGTAATGTGCTTGTCAATCCCATCCTGCCTCAGACACACAGTAAACACCACACAGTGAATTAAAATGGACACCAGATGATACTCAGCTTTGGTACAGGACAGCTACAGACTCAGGCTTAAGGAGACAGTGGCATTAACGTGTCATTTCCAGTTGCACTTACAAACAGCAGCAGTTCAGGGCCAGCTTTATAAGCCGAAGGTATTTTCCCCATTGTGACAGAAGCTGAGCTGTTCCAGTACACACACACTTGTGTGCATATTCTGCATGTGTTTCAGAGGCAGACTGCTCACTCATACCAGTTACCTGAGGTAAGAACAGCAGAGCCGTGTTCTTCTGAGCTTTGTGCTTCAAGAGAAACTCAGGCCAGTGAAGTGAAAACTTTTCTTTCCAGGGGCTAAGTCCTGTGCAGCCCCAGTGCCTCCTGAAGGAAGCCAAGTGCCTCCCAATTTAATTGTGCCCCTCTGAAACGTGTGCCCCAGTAGTCTCCAAACAGTAACAAAAGGCTTCCAAGACTGAAATCAGTAACTTAGCCATAATCCCCTCCTTGGATTTGGTGTAAATAGAAGTCTCTTGGGAAGGAGTGCTAGAAATACAGATTTCCTGACACTGTAACCCAATTCCTGGAAGCATTCCTTTCTCAAGACTGAGGTAAATGCTACAACAGCTTATTGGGGAGTTTGTGAGGGGCCACAGTAGTAGAAGTGAGTAGCAGGTAGCTTAAACATCAGCTCAGAAAGGTCTCAGCCTGGCAATATTGCAGAAACACGGAAAATACATGGCCTTAACTCTGAACGTTGCAGCTTATACAAGTATAGCTGGAAGAAAAGGGCAAATGCACTCAAAACCTTGACTCAGCTTCACTTGTGACAGAATATATATGGCTTTAAATGCAAAATAAACTAAAAGCATATGAGGGTTGGGTCTACTTTGTGAAAATTGCTCTGGAGATAGGAAGCTCAAGTTAAGGTGTTTTCTGTCTCTGTTGTTCTCACTAAGCCCCATCCACCACATGGTGAAAAGCTCCACACTCCCCGTGTGACTCTGGTGTGTTGGGTGGGCACTACACCTGCTAAAGTACCAAAAGGTTACTTTTTCTTCTGTTCTGAACAATTAGAGCTCATCAGTAACTTTTCCCCAAAGGTTTACAAAACACACGAACTTGTCAACGCTGGCATATCTGATGTCACCATCCGTCCAGACAGGAAGATTTTGGCAACCGCAGGGTGGGATCATCGCATCAGGATCTTTGGCTGGAAGAAGCTGAAGCCCTTAGCAGTGCTGGACTATCACACAGCAACCGTGCACTGCGTGTCCTTCTCAGATCACAGCAACCCCCAGCAGAGACTGCTGGCAGCTGGCTCCAAAGATCAGCGCATCAGTGTCTGGTCCATATATGCTCAGACGTGACACGTTCTGCACTGCCATGGACCAGGAAACAGGACTGGAGAAGCAATTCCTAACACTGGAATTCAAATGTGCATGTGGGGAAGTGGTAGAATCTGTCTCCAGGCTGCAGTGAGTCCTAGGTTAATTCTTATGCTGCTTGTGAAGCTGTAAGTTTTGTGTTCCAGAGAGGAAAGTGGATTTTTAAAATCCATAACAAGCAGAACAAGGCCAGTCACAAACAAAGATGCAGAACAAGTTGCTTTGGGTTCTGCTACAGGTTTTGCAACACCTTTCCCTTGGCAGGTTGCTGACATAACTTGTGCCAGTATCTTTTGTAAAAATGGCCTGGAATCCCTCAAACTGCAGTGGGGGCAGAATATGTCTGTTTGTAAGTCATTTATACATCCAAGAATCTGAATCAGTGTAAAATATCACTCTTTCTTGAAAATTTATACCCATTAACCCACCTCCAGTGGTTTCTCATTGTCAGTTACTTTTTCTTCCTAGTAATTGAAAGGCTATCAGAACACCCTTGATTTGTTCACACTTCTGTCAGTTTCTAACTTAAACCAACAGCCAGGAATGTGACTAGGGACGGCCTTTGGCATTTATGAATTTCATTATGTCTCCTGTCACCTCAAGCCTCACAATTAATCACAAGAAAGAAAGGGAAAAAATTTCCCCAGCACTGCACTGCAAAGCTATGTAAAGCCTTTTACAGAGCCAGTGCTAAATCCTTTCCATAGACTGATGAGCTGAAGGATTTAAACTCGGCAATCCAATTAGCGCCCTTCTCCTTGGAGAGTTAGGGGTAAGTTTCAGTGTGGCAAGTCTGGGATTCAGCTGCACAACTCCCATTAACATTTAGGGGAATTGTATGGGTAAAACCTTATCCACACAGTGTGAATGGCTCCATTAACTTGTCATCTCTACAGTCATGGAAGCTGAAATTCATTCATGAAGGATTTTTTTGTTTGACTCACGAAGCAGCATTTGCATTCCTCTAAAGCATATTAGACACACACCAGTGTGCTGAGAGCCAGGGTACTGCTGGATTCAGTCACAGAGCTGCAGTGACAACTGTGTCCAGGCTGTGCAGTGTTGATGCTTTATTGTAAATAATTATTTCTGCTCTGTAGAGAGGTGGAAATCAAAGAAAAAGTGGCCAAAAGTGAACAACAACTTCAAAGACTTTAGAAATTATTTCAGGAAAAACACACATGCAAATTAAGATCTGGGTCTGTTATCCAGCTTTGCCTTGCAGACAGATAATACTGCTGGACTGAAAGCCTTAAGCACCCAGCCTGATGTTCTTTACATTAAAACACAGAATCAGGATACTGTTGCCAGGCTTTTCTAAATAAAACTTGGACTTACACATTTTAGAATGTGATGACACTTTAAATAATGCATTTCTTTGATTATTTCTTTACTATTCAGTAGCTGCGTGGAGGATCACATTGCAGTTGAAAGTTAAAGCCTAATTTTGAGTGATCCCAAGTCGAGGGGAGGTGATGGTGTTCATTACATGTACCAGACAGAGTTGCACATCTCCACCCATCATCCACCTCCCACACAGTAGAGGAGCTGCCCCCACTGTACAACAGCTCCTGCCACAGCCTTGTGAAATGAGATGAGGTCGTTCTCCACAAACCTGCTGCTGGAAGAAACCTTTTCTTTTGTTCTTTCTCCCCTCTGTTAAATAGATCAGCATTGACATAAAGAAACACTGAAATAAATAAATGGAGGAAGCGTTGTTGCACGTGGTCCAAGGACCTGTTCTAAGGAGCTTGCAGAGATTGCTTTTGCCTGTGCTGAATGGTACAACACCACATGAGGCCCAGAGGGTGCCAGCATTCCTTTTCTCCATGGCAGCAAACAGCAGCCTGCACTGCTGAGCAGTTTACACAGAATTGAGCTGTAGGTTTAATGCTCATCCAGCAGGAAAGCAGATCCAGGGCTCATCCATCTTGGGTGAATGGCTAGTGTAGGGAACAATTTTTGATGCAAATACTCTGGTATTGGCATCCCTCTGGAAAGAAAGGATTAATACCCCATGCCTTATTAAGAGAACCCTTCGATCAGAGCCTGAAAGTTAGGAATTCTTGAGTATATTTTCTCTGAAAATTGCCATTTACTGTCAACTGTGTCTAAAGTAGTTAGGGAGACTCATAAGGGATGTTTAGATTTACAAATGGGTCTTTTGGAAAATACCCTAAGGATTACTGGGTGCTTACATCTAACTGCCTTTTGCTGGCAGTTAAATATATATGTTTGTCTGATTAGGTAGATTTAAAAACAAACTTAGTCATGCAAGTAAAAATTGAAAATGAGGACATGAACTGCATCTCAGCAGACACACAGGTGAGAATTTCATCAGCTTCAAGAGGAAGGACACAGGTTGCAGGGCTGCTTGGAGGAACAGACCCATCCTTTACTTCATTACCAAAGCACTATCCATAACATACTTTTTCACAATACAATTAATTCATTAACACTTTATATCACCACTGATTTTATTTAAACACACAGTAAACAGATTTTTCTTTCATATTATAGTTTCTTTGAAATGAGCAACCAGACAACACTAGTTTGATTTAGAGTTGACCCTAAATGCCATAGTTTGATTGTGAATTACAGTCTTCTAACAGTTTATTTGCTTAAGGAACTAACCTGCACTTCCCCAAAGAAGAATGGTTTCCAACAGGAAGGACAGTCTGTATTAGCATAGACTGTAAAACACAGTTGTCTGACTGTAACTGTAAAATACAGATGTCTGATTGAATATAAGAAATTAACTTTTTTTAATTAAAAAAGTTAAAGCTCTTTACAATTGTGCCATGAGCATGATTATCACTCAAGATTTCCACTGACTTGCCTGCCAGCAGAAGGTTGTGAGCGAAGAGCCACCTTAAGGTGCTGGAGTTAGCTCTGAAATCTCACCTGCCAGAAAGGAACAGGGCTAGCCTGTACCTGGCCTAGAGGATTCAGGAGTGAAGGTGATGACAGCTAAATTATTACAAAAGGCTTCCTCCCAAGAATCACCGTCTTTGGCACCATGAGAGGGAAGAAAGCAACCGGCATTCGTAAAGTAATAGAAATAAATCCTAAACACCAGCAATTACATGGAATATTTATCACCACTGGAATGAATGGTGATCTCTGACCCTCTAACATTATTCGCAAATGAATCCATTAGTTACAACTTCTTTCTCTTATCAGTACATGAGCCATAAAGCATTGAAGTCCTTAGTGCAGATGAGCAAGGAAAGAGGAGATTAATTGTGTTTGTAGTAATGAGTGAAAAAGGAAGTAGGCTGGGGGCATGCAATGAGACAGTTGTTAAATTTAGTCCTTTAGAATGCAATTGCTACAGCAAGCCAAAAAATTACTCTGCAGCTTGACTTGGACTGTTGCAAAAGTTTGAGTTTAAAAGAGCAGATTTTTATAGTTAAGTCAGTACTGGCTTCTGGACTGCTTTTGTTTTTAGCATATTTAAGATGCATCTACAAAGCCAACTTACAAATTAATAAATCTTTCCTTTAATTCAGTCTGCCAAGAACAAAGATAGAGCACTGACTACTGCAGGAGCCATGTTAGTGATGTAAACCAAAGGACTGGGGATTAAACAGGGATTACTGAGCGCTAAATCAATGTGTTTCCTTTTCTGGCTGTGTGTCTGTGGTGTGAAAGTGTGGATCATTACACAAAACATGGCACATGACTGCCTGGATTAATACTAGACAATTGTTACGGCACTGGTGAGACACACAGTTTGATGTTTAAGCATGACCACCAGGCTACCAGGAAAGTGACAGCCATAACTCAGGAAGAAGGCAGGGAGGTTTCTGCTATGAGTAATATTCTGAAAGTCCAGCCTGGATCCCCCTGCTATAGCTTTTCCAAGTAAATCTGGCTGTGTTTGTCTATGTCCTACTCTTCTGGAACATGCTGGAGGTTTCTTTTATAATGTGAAAGAAGCTATCCAGAATTAAGATCATACTGGGGAGAAATTGGCAATTCATGCAAGGATCTCACAGTATCAAATGAAATGAAAATATAACCTCTCAGTTGTGAAAGTTTTGCTCACCTGATTAATGATCTGAACTATAGCTGTACATCCTATCAGCAGTGCTGTGGACTGCTTTATTCTGACCTCAGAGGAATTTGACTTGCAGTTTGGTTTGTAAGAAGGGGAGGGAGGGGGTAAATCAAAACAAAGCAGCAACTTGTCCCTCTGAGTTAGGTGATGAGAAGACTGTGGAAGGTATGAAGGGCCTTGGAGCGAACCACCAGCAGTGGCCAAATCCTTTATGGGAGAGGGACAAGATGGCAGGAAAGGTACCTGGTGGAACCATACAGTGATAGGTCTGGCGTCTGACACTCATTATTAGCAACACCAGCTTCTTTTAGTCTCAGACATACTTGCTTTACCTTCCCCAGCATCCTCTCTTAAAGGTGTTGGTACACTAGAAAATCCTGCAGACCACAATCTACACCTCTAAATAAGCCTGTGTTCACCCAGAGGAGAGTGTATTTATTTCTCTGCTATGAAGAGTCGTAAAACCAGAAGCTGCAGTGCCACAGGGGACAGCAGGGGAAGGACTGAGGTCCTGAAGCAGCCATGTGCACTGCAGGAGAACCACCCTGGAGTATTAACTATCTCCTCACAGGAGAGTGACAAGGCAGTGAAAAAAATGTTAATTCTAATAATTCTCCATTACAATCTGAAGTTCTAATAGTTAAATAAATAAAAGGGAACATAAAAAGCTGTTAAATTTACTTGAGATTACAGCTAGATGCTGTTTCCCTCTAGTTTTTAGTCTCAGTATACATAAACTAGGGCAGCAAAAAACCATAAAAATCCTCAGGTGCTTTCTGGACAGCAGTGATCTCTCTTTTTCCTGGCAGTGGCAGGATTGATTGAGCCTGATTATGTCCAGATCAGGGAATCTAGTGAGGATGTTTGAATGCTGGGCCATTATTCTGCTCTATAGCTCTGGCATCTCACACAGGCAAAAGTACATTTTCCAGGCCCCCATGGCACTGCTTGCTATAAACATGTTCTGACACAGGTAAGAAGGCAGCGGCTGAGCTGGGCCTGTGGAATAACTTTAAACGTGACAGAGAATGTGGCTATGGCATTTGTCCTGATGGTAATTTTAAAAATTGCTGATAGAAAATCTCAGTGATTCGTGGATGCATTGTTTGTGTTCATGGAAAAGCATGTAGGCTGCTCTTAACACTTACAGTAAGTATTGTCTATTCAGATTTTTTGCCTCAGATATTTTGATGGCATGCAGACTTGGCATCCTGCTAAATAGAGACATTGAGTCTTTATAGTTTTATCTCTTGAGCCCATCTGGTTCGAAGTAGTTGACAACAAGCAGGAAAGGGAATAGAATGAAAGACTCACTTCATGTTTGCTGAAATAAAAGAAATGTGCAAGGCAGTGCTCAAACAGAACCAGCCTGGGAGAAGGGCTGCCTCTCCCCACCCCTCTGTCCTTTCCAGATGATGGCTTTGCCTGCAGCCCCTGCACTCTCAGTGCTGGCTCTTGCTGTCCAAGGTTGGAGCTCACATCCCAGACAAAGGGCAGCTGAAGAAGCCAGGCTGCAGCACCGAGAGAAGGGGAACCATTGTCCCCTGGAACGAGAAACAATGGGAGCATGAAGCAAGTGGAGTAAAAAAGCAAACAAAAATGCCAAGCCCCTGTCCATCATCCAAGCTAAAATCACTGATAGAAGTGATAGTGCAAACACCTCACACTAAGGTTCTTCTGTAAGTTTTACATGTTGTTTATTCCATCTTTCACTTCTTTTTTAGTATTTAAAGCCCAAGGACATCAGTCTGAGTCCCTGAGCACTTGTGTGGTCAGTCCTGTGAAGGCAGGTACTGAGCACAGCAGTGGCACCTGATGTGCCCTGCCCTGCCCTGCCCTGCCCACTGAGGCACCCGCTGGCTGCCAGGAGCATCAGGGAGGAGGAGTACACTGCAAGAAAACCTTCCCTTTCCTTCTCCATCTCCCAGGGACCACTAAGAGCTGTTCACAGAGGTGCAGAATGCAGGCTGGAGTGGACATTCCTTGCTCTTGCAGAGAGGATGAGAGGCTGTCCTTTGGCAGCTCCTGTCGCGCCAGGAGCAGGAGATGGAAGTCGCAACACGGAGCAGCGAGCCTGGAAAACGTGTAGGGCCTCCTCTATCTGTGCTGCTCAATCTCCTCTTAGAATTAGGTTCTAAATGTGACTTTTCTGGCTCTTGTTCTTAATCACTTTGTTACTACTTCAAATTTATAATTTTAACCTAAATAGAAGTGAGTGATTTATTGTAATTATTTTGTATAGGCTGCTCTTAATAAACTTTTTTTTTTTTAAATCTGGAAAAACATTTAATTTCCCATATGGAAAGAACACATTTATCATACTTTACTTGGATATACTTGGCCAACTATTGCACATATATGCAAAACATATGTGACAAATTCAAGGCTGAATTTCATAAAACAGAAATGCTGTGAAATGTGATATAATAAATATATTACACAGACATATGTGGCCAATTTATAAAACTACAATATCTTTGGTAAATTTATAATAGGTCATTTCTATTAATGGGGGGAATGAGTGCGTTTTTTCTGGCATATGCAACACATCTAGTACTTTACACAGCCCTCCTGAAGGACAGTGGGCCTTTGGAGAGAAGACCTGCACATGTACACACATTGTGTATATGGGACATGTCTGTGTGTGCAACATACTGGGCAGAAAAAAGAAGTATAAAATACTGTTCTTCGAGATTTGCAAACCTCTGATACACTATCTAGATTTCCACCAACAATGGGTGTCTTACTGGAACAGACAGCACGTTTTACGTGCACATGCTGAGCTCATGATAATGGCAATAACAAATCTTTGGGTACAGTCACTTTCATCTAGTTCTGTCAATTTGTGTAGATTGTGTATCTTACCAATCAATTGAATTGGAATGATTAAACGAAGAACTAAATGCATGTGTTTAGAAAAATGTTGCATCCATACACAATACTGGCCTCTACACTCCCAGACTGGACTCTTAATAAACCAGCTTAGAGCAACGGCTGAACCATTGCTGGCTGAGTATCCTCAAATTATAACTCACAGGTGACTGCCCCTTCTTATTTATGCCAGAGTGTTTCAAAGATCGAATCTTTGCTTTAAACCCCAAACCTATATTTTCTTCTCAGATCGCGAATTTCCCAGCTCCGAAGATGAAGTTCCTCTCGTTTTCCGCGCGTGCCGGATCCACCGCGTGCCATGCCCGGCTCTTCCCTCTGGAGGGAGCCGGCTCTTCAGGCAGGGCCGGCCGGCTGCGCGCAGCATCTTCCTCTTCCTCCTCCACCGCGGCCGCGGGGCAGCGATACCTGAGGGGACCCCTCGCGAGGCACGCTGGGGGTGGTCCCTGCCCACCGGCAGTTCCACACAAACGGCGGGTCAGGAAAAAGCACCCCCGGTCTCAATGCACTGTAGCAAAACCACGTTTGGTTTCAACCCATCAGGAAACCGAACAACAGAAGAAGGCAAAGCACAAAGAACCAAAACACGTATGTGCACACACGCTCTTCTTCCACCTTCCAGCCCAGCCGTGTTCAACAGGCTCACGGCAGTTTTCTGAGCTCTTTGGGGATGGTGCTGAAACCTGCTCTGCAGATACTGCTGCGTTTGCTCTTCAGCCTCCTCCAGGCAGCAGGGCTCAGCTTCCGCCCCCCAGCCGAGCCCGTGGGTGCCTGACTTGTTTCTAGCGGCTACAGGGATCCCTTTACACAGGCAGAACGTCACATAGCACGAGTGAACCCGCTTTTCTTATTCCTTACAGATCAAGGCACAAATGCCCCTTGGTGAGGGATCATCCCAGGCTGAAATCCACTTGCTGGAGAGGAGTGTTTGGCAGGAAAGGAAAGTGCCCCAGCCGAGGTGGCCCTGAGCCATATAGCCCAGTAGCCATGGCTCCTTGTAGAGATACACTGGAAGCCCTTAGCTCATGGGAGACCCACACTGTCCCCCAGCAGCTTGCAGAACGTCTTTCTATACCTACTACAGTCCTTGGGTCATTCTCCAGCCTGCAAGCCACTGTTACACTGTAGCAGGAAGGAAGCCAAAGCAGTTGCTCCCCTGGCCATGGCCATGTGTACATGTGCCTGAGACTGACTGAAGAGATGCCAACATCCCGGGACGCTGAGGCAGCTGCTGGGGAGTACCTGCACAGTTCTAGCCAGAGACTTGCAGGGCCTCCCTGAATAGAAGGAAAGACTAAAGAGAACATCTATGAAATGTGTAAAGAGTGTGCATGAACACCGCAAACCCACAGAGGTCTCATCCCCATGCTCCTATTCTACACTGAATTTAGTCAATTCCACTAGTAAGGAAAAAATAAAATCAACTGCAAAAAACCATTTCTGAAAACTGGAGTTATCCCCAGTGTTTGGGTTAAGTGATTAAGCAAAGGCTGCCCTTGTTCCACTTGTGTATGCCTAATCCTGGATTTATCCACTGAGCTAAGTGATGTGTTTTTCAGACCTCTGAAGCAATCACTGAACTCAGCCTGTACCTCTGGAAAATAGAGCTAGATGGCTAATTTATTCTCTAGCCCTATTTGGAAGAGACAAAGGGTGCTTGTAACCTCCTTGCTCAGGCCTGTTTTACAGCAGCTTTTAAATACACTTTGTGGGTAAGTGCTTCATGTGACTTGAGGTGACCACAGGTGGAAGCATTGCCTGGAAATGGGGCCACCATTCCCAGGATGTGCTGTGGACCTTGGTGACAGCACGGGCTGAGTGAAGTTAACCAGACATGTAATCAAATCATACAAAGTCTTTTGTCAATTGAATCTACAATACATACATAATGCATAGCCTATACATGATATATCCTGACTAACAGACATTAAAGTGTTACAGATTTTCTCTGCTTTCCAAAAGGCTTCTATTAGTCAACCTGCAGCATTATAGGGGGGGTTTCATGTGGATTTTTTCTTGTGATAGAAAAAGAATCATTTTTGGTTTCCATATCCATAACACTCCCATCCAGTGAAACAGACATTGCCATGGAAGGAGGAACACCAATCAAAGCCCTGAGGAATCTTGATTTAAGGATTAAAACACGACGTGAACTGGACTGTTCACATGCTTCATGTGAACACGTCTAAGCACCTTTCATGCTGATGGACTAAATGCATGGTTCAAAATACCATTTTCATAGACTGTAGCCTTGACACAGCTGCATGGTCTCCTTCCCATTCAGCCTCAGGACCTCTGCAGGGGTTCTTTAGCACAGAACACAGACTGGTGATCCTTAGGGCCCACAGCCATAGCTTGAAGTTCTGTGATATTCTCTTCTTCTAACCAATATAAAATTGAAATTCCTGCAGTCAAAGCAAGGACCTTGAGCCACTTTCATTAAGGGCACAGTTTAGTCCTGGCAACTTGGGTCATTCTGTGTGTGCCTAAAGAGAACAGGTGCTTACCAATACAAACAGATCTGTTTTCACCTGGGAACCCCAACCTTGCAAACTGTTGTATTGTGGTGGATTACCACTACCACGGGCACCTGCAGCAACCAGGGACAGAAGGGAAGGAGCAATCACCTATGGAGAGCCACTGTTTGCTCAGACTAAGAACCCTCCTTATTCAAATAACCTCATTTTGTAGGAGAGGCTTAGACTTCAGGGCAGAAAAACTGACAAATATACACAAATAATCAAACAAGAAATGAAGGAAAGAAAGAAGAGGAAAAATATTTATAAATGTCACTGTCCAATGTCTTTTCAATTTAAATGAAATAAGGTTATCTACATATATCTACAAATATCTACATGTATCTACACTCTTTGCAGGTATGATTCTTTGGTTGTCTTCATTTTTTTTCTACACTGCAGCTATCAAGAAAAAAAAGTGTTTGTATAATCTTTGAAGGAAATAATAAATATAACAACTTCATTAAACGTTTGACCAAAGCTTTGGCACTAATCAGTTTACAGATAACAAATCATACTGAAAACTCTGAAATAACAGCGGCAAAGCAATAGCAATAGCACATCCAAGAGCCATTTCCCACTGACTAATAATGAGCACAAGGCTATTTTACATCAGCCTTTCTGAGAACATTAATTATGGTTTAGTCAGACACTAAGAATCTCACAATTCACTGCAAATGTCAAATAAAATACATATTTCTTGCACAAGTTCTTTTTTACGGATCCAGATATATTTTTTAACAGAAAAAAAATTACATAAAATATTCATGGTAGCCTGTACCCCTTCTTAAACCTTTCCAAAAAGGTTTTGGAAGCCCAAAGCCCACTGCCAGAGACAAAATAAACATTGCTATTAACACTGCCACCTGCACAAGGGAAAGAACATGTTTTAAAGGGTTTGTAATGAAAATGCACAAACATGTATGAATAGGTGACTTTAGAAGAAATTACCCCCATCTTTTAATGGAGTCATGTGGAAGAATGGGAAAAGTGTTCATAATACTGTATACCAACACAGCTAAAGAGCTGCTTAATACCTTCTCTGAACACAAAGGGACTGCCTTTGGCAAGCATCTGACAAAAACACAAGCCAGCTATTCCAAACATATCACTGGAGAAACTGTGATGAACAAGGCCATCTTTTTAACAGTAAGGACCAACTACCGAATGAAGATATTAAAGGAAAAAGAAAAAAGTACTTACCAGCATTAAGAGGGAAGATGCAGCAAGCAGGTAATGCCAAATAGGTGCTTTAGGACTATTGCAGTTTGGGTCAGCCAAATATAAGGGGTGAGCTAGTCTGAGACAAAAACCCCTGAAGTCCCTTTGAAAGGCACCTCCACGGAGAGCATTTAAGAGCTCGGGAGAGGATGCAGGAAGGCAGGACTGTGTGAGGCTGCCTAGGAAGCAGGTGAGAACACACAGCCTGAACTCTGCAGATATTCCCCCCGCCCCAGGCTGGTTTTTAAACCTTTGCAGGCATTGTTGGGAAAACAAGATGCAAACACAGCTGCACGTGCCTGTGCTCTTGGCCATAGGCCCTTTTCAATAGCTCCAGAAAATGCTGTTATGGTTAAGGCATCCCAGTGAACCCCAAAACTTACGAGTGGGTCAGGGCCGGAGGAGAAGTGGTAAATTTGTTCTGGCAGTGAGGATTCAAAGCGTTCCCTTAAACTAAACTCTGCTTCCCCCAAGAATCTCCTCAGAGAACCACCTGAGCCACCTGTGAACGAGGTCTCGGTGTGCCCCGGGTTGGGAGAGACGGACACCGACATGTGCAGGACGACACACGGCTCACGGCCGGCCCCACAGCCCCTGCTCGGTGCTCACGTACAGGCCCTGTGGGCAGGAACCACCCGTGGGCACCGCCAACACCGGCGGTAACACCAAACCTGCGTCAGAAGACCCGGCGGGCGAGTGAGAGGGGACAAGTCACTTCACCGCTGCTGCCTCCCCGTCCTCCCACCGCATCCCAGCCGCCCGACGGTCCTCGGTGCCCGGCACGAACGGAGGAGCGGGGGAAATAGGGAGATAAGGACATATGGCTTCATTTATCAAAGTGCAGCCGCGGGTCACACCGCGACGGAGCTCCCGGCACCGCCGCCCTCACAGCCCCCTCAGGGCGGGGCGCGGGGCGGGGCCCGGCTGCCGGCGATTGGGCTGTCCGGCTGTCGATCAGGTCAAGCTGGCCAATCAGCTCACTCGTAAGGCGGGAGGTGAGGGAAAGGCGGGAAGGGGGAGGGCGGTGTCTCTCGTGCCGCCGCTGCTCCGTTACCGGGGCCCGTAGTCGTAGCCGGCGGGGGCCCCGGCTGGCGAGTACATATT
>VZRX01009170.1:158347-204355 GCA_013398075.1 Notiomystis cincta | reverse complement strand
AGGAAGGAAGGAAGGAAAGGAATTATATGTGTCTTCAATATAAGGGATTTTTAAAATTATTTTAATCCTTGCACTGAGAAATTCAGGGCACAATTTCTTCTTTCTGTTTTCTTGGTGGTGAATTGGAAAGATCTGACTTATTACTTATTAGATGTGGGAGTTCCTAGGAAGAGACAGGGAAATAATTTGCTGAGATAGGGGAGACTGTCTGTAGGTAAAATAACTGAAGTTTGCAAAAGGTGGAGAAGGCTCTTGGCAACAAACAAGGACAGGAACACAGTGAGATTCAAGAATCATTGAGGAATCACCAAGTATCATGAGCACAGCTGTATACAAACAACATGAAGCAGCTTCTGAGGATTTGAGTGGCTGGAAATATCTTTATCTCAGCTATAAACACTTTCCCTCCACATTCTCCATCTTTTGTACTACTAAAGTATAATTCACTGAATTTATTAGTAAAGGTTTGGGGCATTTTTTTGGGGAGGTTGTGTTTTTTTTTTTAATTTATATAAATTTTGTATTTACTGCTTAATAGAGTTGCCATTTTCAGAAGAAAAGGCACTGTCATTTTCAAGGGTCTGAAAACCTAAGGGGAAGAGTAATACTTTAATGGAAATATCTACAAGTTGTCTGTCTGTTCCCTACTGTAGGGAAAAAATTGTCATATTCTAAGATGAGATTTAGACTAGAAACCAATGCGACAGGAACAAATACACAGAAAAGTCACACAAAAAAATCAGAGTAGGGGGAAAAAGGCAACAGAAGCAACTTAACTAGAAAAGGATTCTAAAAGACAAATGCATCTACAAGATGGGATCTGTCTTCACTGTGGGTAGCAAAGGAAGGAAGTTAATCTAAGAATGAATGCTGATCTGTTGAGTAGCTGTCTAGACTGTTGATCTGACCTTAAAAATATATGACTAAAGATTTATTCCCATGATATCTTAGGCTCCAGGGAAGAGCCCAAATATTAACAATATAGTCCCATCCAAGTCCAAACCATAAAAATATGTGCTTATATGTGTGTTTTTATTTTTTTCTCTGATAAGGCAAATGGACTTTATAAAGTCTTATTAAATAATTTTTTTTAAATGTTGCCCAGAGGATTTGATACAAGCAACTATCACTATTCTGAATGCATCACTCTAAGGGATGAATAACTATCATATAACCAGAGCTTGACGCAGTGCATTTTGTCTCTGAAAACAATACAGAGACGAATACATTATATTAATTTGCATGAGAGAAGGCAAAGCAGAATAAGGTTTGTTCTTGCCAAAAATGAAGCCTGAAGTTTTATTTTAGGTTCTCTGAACCCTAAAAAATCCCAAGAAGAAGAGAAGGATGAAATAGCTTTTTCTCTGCTGAAGAGTACTTCGTTCTAGTCCTAGGAGTTCTTTTGACTACTACAGTCAAGACATTCTGATTAAAAGAGTCTTTTTTTATTCTCAGACAAATGAATTACTGGTCTCATTACCATTGTAAAAACCCTTGAGGAAAAACAATATTAACTCTCTTGATGCAGGGTTTCTTTCCAGAGCTAATTACTTTGCACAGAGTCTGGGACTTGCTTTGTGAACAATAGTTCAAAAAACACTTACTGCTTAAAGCAGTTACACATGCTAAGAACCCATTTTATCCAGGACTTTAACTCTTAAAGCTTGTTCTGAAATGGATATCAGGAGATGTCTAATCTCAGGTTAAATGGAGACACCGGCAGCCCTTTAAAATATTATTGTGACTATTGTGCTATGGCCTCTATTTCTGCCTAGCCACTATTAGGCTGAGATTGCTGATTTGACAAAAAAAAAAGTGTGAAGTGTTGCATGAGGCAATTCTCCCTGTATTGACTGTACCATTAGGGTTAACATTGACTTATTTGGTAGGAGAAGGGACTCTGCTGATGAATTAGGCTGTAAGCAACCCCATTTGCCATCTTCTAGTCTTTTTATAACAGTGGAACTTGCATAAGGTAGTGAATCACTGTATCAACAACCTCCTATTGAATTTATCCCAGCAGGGACAGCTTTCACTCGAACCTCTCTGTTCTCCACAGGACATAATTTCTTTTTGTAATGGAAACTAAGCATCTTCTATACTCTTTATATGTTAAAGGAGAGCCAGTTAGGGGATTCCAGACTTTCTCCTCACCTAAAATAGATTTGAGATGGTCATGGAAAGTAGCAGACAAATTTTGACAAACCAAAAAGAAGTTACCAAGGTAGGGTGAAAACTAATAATTTTAACAGGAAGAGATGACAGCTGGCACAAATTGGTTGTCCTTGAAGATCAATAAACTGCTGAATGAAAAAAAGAATCCATTTTCACATAATGTGGTCTCTCACATGACTGTGTAGCTGTTTGCACTTGAGTGGCAGAAAAAGAGTAGCAATGAAAACAGTGGCAATTTTTGTGTTGGAGCAAATGGACAAAGGGATAGCTATCCTAATTATGAACCTCTCTAAAAAAATAGAGGAATATTAAAACTTCTTCACAGTTATAAAGTGAGAGAAAGTGTGAGAGATGGAGGAAATATACATACAGAGAATATGGGGGGCCCACCATATGGAGAAATGGGAGTAAATGGGCTTTTGTTACATATCCTTTGAGATATTGTCAGGCAGGTTACAACTGCTAATCCAATTTCTCACACCAGATTCTCTTCATAGATATGAATAATTTTTGAAATTTTGAAGTGGACAACAATATCTAAGAATTTCAATAGCTCACTCAGTCATAAAACTATAATAAAAACCAAGTAGATGTTTCTTCAATAGTTAGAAAATAGACATTAGGAAACAGAAAAAAATAAGAACTAAAGAAAAAAAGCAAAAAAGAGAAAATAGTATAAATTAATTAAGTAAAAAATTAAAGGTAACTGTAAAACATTTTCTCTTTCAACAGCGTTGCATTTCCCTCCCCTAAAATTAAAACTATTTGTTTTCTACTGACATAAGGTACTTTACTGGAACCAGGTATATTTATACTTTAGAAGTGTTATAAAAGTGAGTACAAAGAAATAAATACCTCCAATTAACTCTCGTCATCAGAAAGAGTAGGCAGACAGGAAAAAGTTAGTGGTGAATTCAGATAAAAGATCAACTTTTTATCAGCCTTACATTTGAAAAGTAGCTGTGGGCATATTTATGCCTATGGTTTATCTAAATAAAAACAAGGATTTTTAACTAAATTCAGAGTATTTCTCTAAACCTTTATAAGAAAATTGATAAATTAGAACCATATCTTTTTACTCTTTCAGGTCACAGCTGTAAATGTGGGTAGCATTGTATGAAGACTTAAAACATGACCTATTCTATCCCACATTTCTTTGTATACATTTTGTTTTAGGGACAAAAAATTCTGGAAATCAATGTTCTGCCTTTAACAGTCAGACTTTCCTCCCATTTGGTTGTGAATAAATAAAATGTTCCTGGATTATTTCACAATATTCTCTGTGTACACTGATCTGCTGTAAATTCCCTAAGGAAAAGAAAAAAAGGAATTTAATGAAGCAGCCAGTATTTATGACAAGAGGAAAAAACAATAAAGGAATATAATGTACCCATAGGTTTAAATGTGCAGCTTTTCAAAGCAATACTTTTCAAGAATGCAGCACAGAGTTTAATTGTGTTTTACTCTGTGAGAGTTGGAAGGAAAGAATTTGCAGAAGAGAAAGCTCATTCTCTCCTATGTATCTTCTGTATTTGTGGTGGTCCTACCTGGCCAAGAGCTAACATCCATATAACTGTTTACTTCTCAGTCATAGGGCAGGGGGAAAACAGAAGGAAGGCAAAACTACCTGTGGATCAAGACTTTGATAGTTTAACAAGGAAAGAAGAAGCTGTTCATGGGAGCAAAGCAGAAAGAGGATTCACCACTTATCAGCAGGCAGATGTTTAGCCCTTCCTGGAAGGGAGGCTCTCCACAGAAAGATTGCTTGGGAAGAAAATTCCTTAACCACAAAATTCCCCTCTGTCCTTCTTTCCCTGAGATTTGAATGCAATATAGTATCAAATACTCCTTCAGTCAGTTTGTGTCTGTTGTCCTGAATGTGTTCCCTCCCAGACTCTTACCCACACCCAGCCTTTTCCTGTGGGGAAGTTTAGTGGTGTAGCTTAACCCCAAAAGGCAGCTCAATCCCCTCAGCTGCCCACTGACTCCCCTCAAGTGGGTTGGATGAGCAAATCAGAAAGGTCAAAGTGAGAAAACTCATGTGTTGAGATAGACATAGTTTTATGGATAAAGCAAAACCTGTGCGTACAAACAAAGCAAACAGGGAATTCATTCACCACTTCCCATGGGCAGACAGATGTTCAGCCTGATTAGGAAAGTCAGGCTTCATCATGCATAGTGGTTATTTGGGAAGACAACTCCATAACTTCCTCCTTGCCCCAGCTTTTATTTCTGACCATGAAATGTTTTATGGTATGGAATATCCCTTTCCTCAGCTGGGATCAACTGTCACAGCCGTGTCCTCATCCCAGCTTCTTGCTCACCCCCAGTCTACTCACTTGTGGGGCAGTGAGAGAAGCAGAAAATGCCTTGATTTTTATAAACACTGTTCAGCAATAAGTAAGACATCAAAATATTATTGGCCCTGGTTTTGTCACAAATCCAAACACAGCATGAAACTATTTTCTATGAAGAAAATTCACTCCATCTCAGACAGAACCCACTCAAGGGGTAGTGCACAGTGAAAAGAGAAAATGCCTTGATATTTTGCAAGCACTCTTCAGAAATAATGAAAACAGAGATGCATTACCAACACTGCTTTAGTTACAAATACAAAGCACACAACCATACAGGCTAATGTGAAGAAAGTATACTCCATTCCAGCCAGGCATAATAATTCTTTTTCATGTGAACTTCTAAGATGTCTCTATGGTAAATTGTTATTCAGCCATCAACTCTTTTCCAGGAGAACATTCCATAATCACCCTTGTCACTGTTAATGAGACAATGTTTTATATTTTTAATGGTGATATGAAAGAGGAGTTCCACACTTCAGAGGTTAAAGTAGTCGTAAAATTTTAAATGATCATGTAGCACTTACTTTTTCTGAAGTGTCCCACTGGTAGACTTTAAGTTGTGCTTCATCTTTGTCCCACAGCCAGGCATTTAAAAATCAGAAAGGAAATTATATTTTTAAGTACATATTTCACTCACAATGGATAAAAAGACCAACTTTAAAATTATTTTAATATTTCAGGTATTGTCAGATACTTTTGATTCCATTTCTTCATCAGAATACAAAATTATTCTGAAGCAATAGCGATGTTTAATATGAAAGGAAATTAAACTATATCAATAATGAAAGAAGTGTTTGAGGTTAGCACGATCCAGTATTAAAGAAGAGATCATAAAAGACCATCAAAGAATTTGAACAACACAAGATCAACAAGGTTAAATAATGAATAACCAGCAAGGAAGAAACAAGAAACACATGGAAAGAGAGAAAGACAAGCAGTCCAGTAAAACAAAATAAAATAACGATAGAAGAGAAAAATGTTGAAGAAACAGAATATAAAGTAAGGATTTATATAAAAAACTTGGAAAATTTAAGTAAGCTTATTTCAAATGGTAGAAACTCTGATTTTCTTATTAAAAAATTCAACTCATTTAAGGTCGCCACACAAAGGATTAAGAATTGAAAATACCCAAAAAACTAACAACAAAGAAAACCCCCTGCAGCATATCTGAGTCACTTCGAAGATCCTGACCTACATGCTTATCTATTCTTTCCTCAGCCAGTTATGCCGTGTTCTTAAAGATCATACCACAAATCTAAATATTGCATTGGAGAGCACGCACCAACTGAAATTTGGGTGATCCTTTGGTTTATTTTCTTGAACTGAGAATATTTGAAGAGATTCCTTTTAAGTGTTGTAATTAAAGGAGCAGAATTTCCAAAAATCTTAAGCTACACAGAGAAATAATTTTGGAATCCAGAACAAAAGAACAAAAATAATATAGAATTGTAGTCATCCCTTACTTATGTTTAAGTACAACTTCAGTATCCAGGCTGTGGATTCAGAGTTTCAAGTGTAGCTTTTGAAGAAGCAATTCATCTATGTGTCCTCCTTAATCTTAGATCTTGAAAGATAATTTTTAATGATTGGAGGGTGGTAGTTTCTGTTTTGTTCGTTTGTTGTGTGTGTGGGTTTTTGGTAAGTAAAAAGGAAATCCTTCCTCCCCCTTTCTGCCTCCCTCCATTTAGTATCAGTGTGTTTGTAGCAATGTGTCTTTCATTTTAACAAGGCTGGTATTTCTTTGTCAGCCACAGCCAATAGCCAATCTCTGCTCATTAGCATAGCAGCAGGTTATCAGTTAAAAAAAAAGACAGGAGATCTGTATCATCATCCAGAGGAAACATCTTCTACACTTAGCATGAGGTTGCACCAGTCAGTTTCTCTTACCTAATGAAATTTGTTTAGCTGAAACACAAGGTGAGAATCTCTGATAAATAACTGACAGCTTCTGAGAAAATCCTCTGCATATCCAAGACATTACACTGGAAATTTAAAAAATAACCAGCTTTTTAGTGATTTTGTTCCTACAAATAAAACACATTTTAAAGAACAATCTTATCCTTGGAGGAAAAACCCAAACTAATATAAAACTCCTGTTTTGAAATTATGAATTGAAGGTTGAATTAATTTTATTACAGGGATAAATATAAATAAAAACGTAACCCCTTACAAAGCATATTGATTGAAACCAACATTTCTGTTCAACCAGAAGTATCTAATAATCTTAAAACATTCCACATTAATTCCTCAATTATTACTCAATTCTAAAAAAAGCAGAGATTCCCATAATATGCTCTAGAGCTACATTCCCTGTCTTGTCCATCCATTGTGTGTTCCCACTGGAATATAGTGTGACCAATTTTCATTCACTATATATAGGTATGTTTGGCCCATTGCTTCAAGATAAATTGCTTCTGTTCTGTTTTTCAAGACAAAAGGGTAATCTCTGGAAGAATAGAAACATCTAATAATCATATTAAAATAATTTTTAATTCCTCATCTTCTGTGAATCACATTAATTTACTAAAAAAGCCAGGAATATATGTTCATGATGATGAATATTTATAGGATAGTTATTCTAGTTGATTAAATTAGAAGATAACAGTGATCATTATACTATTTAAATAATATTAAAACTAGCCTACTACACAGGTTTAGTTTATTACTCATGTCAAGATTTACTGATATTAAATTCAACCTAAAGTTATGTCTCTTCTGTATAGAGATATAAATGTCAAAACTTCTACAGCAACAGGCTATAAAACTAGCTAACCAAAACTGGCAGTAGCAGCTTCTCACTCTAAAATATAGTGCAGTTAATCAAGCTAGTAAAGGTCATGTTTAAAGAAACAGAGTAAGCAGCATTAGTGAGAACTAACATATTTTAGTAAATATAAATTTAACAACTAGGAAAACACAGTAAAAGAACTCAATATGTTTCTCTCCAATTACTTTCACTAAGAGTGGCATTCATTTACTGTTTTTTGCAATTTATTTTAAAAAAATTAATTGTGGCATAATAGGGGTAGAATTTTTAGATTTACCGATGTTAAAAATGAACAATATTTACTTCAGAAAATGTTTTTCCTCTCATGTGTCATCTTGTTACAACATTTACATAATCATGGAAAGTAGCAGAAATTTCAAAATTCTCAAACCTCTCCTTTAAATAATATGAAGTCATAGGATTATTAGGGCAGTTGTGATAATATACTCTACTCCCTTCACATATTAGTGGACATAGTGTAATGAATAGAGGATAATTTAAAGTTTTCAAATGCAGCAGTGTTGATGGTTAAAGATAAATATGACAAAATATGCAGAATGGAGCAGATAATCAAAATGACAGATTCCAACCATGGTCATGATATTCTGATTCATGTTATAAAGTTCAGTTTGTCACACTTGAGTTCAGTGCTCTTGGAGTAAAATGTGATTTCACAGAAGCAAAGCACCACAAAACAGCTAATTCTGTGGTGACAAATTGTCAGGTTTCACACAGTACTTCTGGCATTAATTATTGCCACTATCCCAGCCAGAAAATGACTTTATCACCCCAGCTGGGACTGGGCAAGATTAGATGTGTCACTTTCTGAGGTTGCAATTAGTGTGGTTATTAGTAGGGTAACACCTCCAGGCACTGAGGTGGGTAATTCAGCATTTTGGAGAGAAGCACAAGATTTCCTGTTGTGGAATCACAGTGTCTTGCACAACACTAACTAACATTTTTTTAATAGAGTTTTATAATGACAATTTGTACTTCAAAGTAATATCCAAAGCTCCCTAGCCCAAAGCCACTGCTTCTTTATAAATATATCTCCCTTCAGCATTGAATACTGTGACTGCCACTTGCAGTGGCATGGCCATGTCATACAGAGCGAGTAGCTCATGACTAGATGTTACAGAAAAACATAATTAGCCATGAAATTTTAATATTGTCAAATATGTTCTTAATTATATATTCCCATGTGCATGATATGTTTATCTTTTAATAGGCATTCTTCAGGGTTCAAAACTCTTTAATGTTTTTGAAGGTTGAACTCAATCTTCTTTCACCAGTCTCAAAGTCTAAATGAATTCTTTATTTTCTTTGAGTTTCCAAATATTTTGGAAAGTTGAAGAAAATTAAAGTATGCCTGATTCAGCATGGTGATTAAAAATGTAGTGCACCTTGTCTAGTTCACAGAATGATGGAATCACTGAGGGAGGAAAAGGCCATAAAGATCACCAAGTCCGGTTACCAACCTTGCACCTCTACCATGTTCAACTTTAAACCATGTCCTTAAGTGCCATATCCACTGGTTCTCTGAACACTTACAGGGATGGTGACTCCACCACTACCCTGAGCAATCTATTCCAATGATATACAATGCTTTCTATGATTTTTTTCCACCTAATATCCAATCTAAACCTTTCTTGGTACAACTTGAGGCCAATTCCTCTCATCCTCTCACTTCCTACCTGGGACAAGAGAGTGACCCCACCTGTCTACAACCTCCCTCTAGGTATTTGTGGAGAGTGATAAGGTCCCCTCTGAGCCACCTTTTCTCCAGGTTAAACAACCCCAGCTCCCTCAGGCACTCTTCAGAAGATTTCTGCTCCAGACTCTTCACCAGCCCATCTCTGGACCCATCCCAGCCCCTCAGTGTCCTTCTTGTAGTGAGGGCCCAGAACTGAACACAGCACTCGAGGAGAGGCCTCACCAGTGCCAAATACAGGGGTCCAATCCCTGCCCTGGTCCTGCTGGCCACACTATTGCTTACACAGGCCAGGATGCCATTGGCCACCTGGGCACACTGCTGTTTTTCAGTATGAATTTCTTTGGCATATTGTGATTTAAAAATACATTTTTTTTTTCTCTCCTGGCCCTTGGTCCCTGTAGTCTTTCTCAACTGATTTTATGAAAACCACACATTTTTTTTCAGACACATATTAAATAAAAAAATTATAATTAAATATTAATGTTAAACAACAACAACAAAGAAATTATACTAAAAATAATATTTAGACTACTTTTAAAATAACAAGATTATTTTACTCTTTACAGCAATAAGTGTTTATTTGCATTTATTAGGTAGTTTTTGCATTTGATCACCAGATAAGAAATCTGAGATTATTCACCTATAAAAGCAAAAGAGCCAGAAAACCCACTATTTCACTAGGATTGTGTAGGTAACTGGTTTTTTGGTAAGAGTGTTTGTTTGCTGCTGTTGGCCTTTTTTATTTTTTNATAAAAGCAAAAGAGCCAGAAAACCCACTATTTCACTAGGATTGTGTAGGTAACTGGTTTTTTGGTAAGAGTGTTTGTTTGCTGCTGTTGGCCTTTTTTATTTTTTTTTTTAATTTCAAAGATTAATAATACACTGAGATTTTGCAAAATTAATTTTGCAAAAACCATAGTAGTTAAGAAGATTATGTGGATCACCAAAAATCAAATACTTCTAATTATCATAAGATTATTGCCAAGTTTTTGGAAAAAAGCATTATAACGTCTGGATTATTCTTTTCAGTAGATTGACTTTGCTGGTTTTGGCTGAGGTACAGGTATCTTTCTTCACAGTATAATAATTTATTTATTTATCTCCATGTTTTGAAGACTTGAAGTGGCAAAAGATTTTTAGCTCTCAGTTAGTATTATAGAATTATGACAAAGCTTAGAATTTTCTCATAGCTGTGGCTTAAATATATTCTTTGCTTCTTGAAAATATTGCATATTTTTACATAAATCATATATGTTTCCAACTTCAGCAATAATCTAACTAGCTACCTGCATCAGCTCCTTTGATTTATTTCTAATTCATAGTATGGTTAATAGTGAAATCTAAATTTGTATTTAAATACTGAAGAATTTTTAAATTTTTGTCTCTGAAACTGAAAAATCTGATGTCAATATTTAGGTTGTGATCAAAGCAGTGGAATACAAATTCTTATGTGCTACAGATGCAATTATGGACTGCATAAAAGATGAATCCTGAACTTACATATACAATCAAATTTCACTTAGAATGCTATTTGTAGCAGACAAGAGAACTTAGAATGACTTTTGAATCATTATCTCTTTAAAACATAGTTGAACTAAAACTGGATTGCAGAATATATTTCAATATCCTACCTGATTATATGGGAAACACTGGCTGTACTTAGTGCTGCTGACATAGATTTAGGTACACATTCATTTAAATTTTATATTGCTGTAACAGACATAGACATGGTCACTTAATAACAAATGTATGTCTTGAAATAATTTCTCTCCTCTCTTCTGTCACAGAGGATAGAAGCCTGTGTCCCTCTCCGAGGCTGTCTGCCAATTTATCAGTGGTAAGCATCATGTTTATTTCATCACACACAAGAAACTGCAACCAGGGAAGCTCACTCAAGGTATCTATGCCCTCCACAAAACCAGAGTCTTTATAGGTAAGTCATAAAACACCTCGGTTCAGAGCAGAATATAATGACTAGTTAAGATGTTCTTTCTGATACTGCTTTTTTTCCTACACTGTAGGGTTAGAATTTTTTTTAAATTTTTTTTTTGTTGACATGATGTTTGTTGTAAACCTTTTATTTTTTTTTTTTCATCTAGGAAGAAAAATGGTCTTTGTGAAAGCAACCCCATTGCTCATGGGAGCTGTCTCATTTTTAGGAACTGCTGACAAAATAGATTCTCAGCATGGGCTATGGAGGGAATTTTGAGTCAGGCACACCATCTTGTATGTCCTAAGCTACTTTTCATGTCAGGCCATCCAAGCAGACATCAGGTGAGATTCTGATGACTTGCAGTTAATGTGTAGAGCCATCCACACTCCGTTTTACAGGAGAATACATAATCCTGGAACCTACTGATGTGAACAGAGATATACCTGGATATTGCAAATCCCAAACAGCATCACTTCTAGGCATTATATATTGCATCCTATGCAATTGAAGGGTAGTATATTCAGTACTCCTTCTCTTTTCTGTTGTTGGGCTTTCAAGTAACTCATATACCCAGTAATGTTAGTTGCCCTTAGAAATTATGCATCCAGCAGCTCCTCCTTGGTCTCCTGGACTGAGAAGTGTGACACTTTCAAACATTCCTGGGTCCACTCCTTCAGAGCAGACCTTCAGAAAACTCCTGTTTTCTCCTTCAGCCTTTGCTGACTTGTTCAAGCAAGACAGACGTCCCCAGACAAGTGACAGACACCTAAAAGTACTGCCTTAGGCTCCTCAGGATGACCTTCTTTACTCTGATGAAGAAAAACATACAACATCAATACTTTCCTTTTTAGCCTTTCTTTGGCTCTTAAAAATTGTTAAATCTCAGTTTTCAAAGTAGAGGTTTTGAGGAGTCTACTATGATCCTCCTGCTTGGGCAGTATTATTCAGCTGCTACTAGCTTGCAGCCTACAGGAAAGAAACTACTTGTCTAGCCTTTCATGAAAAACCCTATACTCAAAAACTACTTTCCTTTCTTAGAGCTTACAGATGTGCTTTCATTCTCTGAATTTAAAGAATTGCTCCATTTTGGCACACAGTTTAGGCTTCATATGCCTATTACAGTATATAGAGCTGAAAAGCAGCTGGTGCTTCACTGCACAACTGAAGTTTTAGGTAGTAAAGAAATACAGTTTCCTAGAACCATGGGGCACTACTGTTCATTTCAGTTCACAGTGTATTAGAGGCCAGAAACAAGGATCTATAATTTTAAGTGAAAATAAATAAAATAACAATAAAAATATTACCATTATACCATACAGAATAAAGATGACCGTGGTGCATTTTGAATGAATAAGGACTGATTAACACTGCATAAATATAAGCATAAGAATCTTAGCAATGTTTAACCATTGTTCCCATTATCCACTTCTATTTTTTATGCTATTCTTCTAAGTATATAAAATACTTCAGTGTTGCTATCATCAGAATGATCAGTTTTTCCAAATTTAACTCATTGTTATATATCACCAGCCCAGAATAGTTCATTCAATCATCAAGCTTGTCCAAAAACTGGTTCATTTACATAATCTTTCATACATTCCTTGGTGCATATCAGTAAGTAATTTGTAGAAAAATTAGTTTGTCTAATGGAAATTATTTACTTTTTAATGTGGATTTACCCAGCTGAATCTTACATAACAAGATGAAAACACAGGAATTTTTATTACACAAGAATTTAAATTGTAAAATAAATGACAAAGAAATAATGAATTAATTATTTATTAGTAGGAGTGCACTTTGTCTTCTCTGTGTATATTATTATATATATAAAGGAAAAATTTGAAGAAGAAAAAAGAAGTATTTTGCAGGATAGAGAAGTTTAAAACAATATTTTTTTTCCTTTTGTGAGATAATTTAGATGGTGTGAATATCAAGATAAAATTATGACCTCATTAAAATTGATATGTTTTGCCATTAACTTCAGTATAATTGAGATTTAACCTAATAATAATAAAAGAATAAATGAAAGGCTTTCTTTAGAAGTTGAAATATGATCTACTTTTAAAGATTAGTAAAAACATATTGAGTGAATAATACAGTCCAAACCAATTGTTCATCAAATATTTACATGACATTTTACTCCTTGGTAGCAAAAACATGAAGGAGAGTCTCCAAAGTATCAAATTTCTGAAGAAATAAAACTGATGGCTGCTGTTCCCATCCTAAGGAATGAACCTCCTCACAGGGAACTATAAGAAAATAATTTAGGGCTTGAACTTCAGTTGGGAGATAGGGACAGGCAACAGAATTACATAGCAATATACAAGTTTGCAAAAGACATAAATAGAGGCCTGTCCCCAAAAAAGAAGTATAACATGGCTAAGAAAAAAAATAGAAAATTTTAATTGTTGAATAAGAAAGATGGATAGAAATTAACTTTCTTTCTATGTGACTTCTGGGTTAGGAAAATGTAGGAGGTCTCTTTGTTTTATAATGTCATTATTGGAGCTCTCTTCCTCTCCCTAAGAGGGAAATATCAGTTCTTCCCTGCAGGAGAATATGATTAATTCCAGCATTAGATAACAAGAATCATTATGTTTCAGGAGTTATCAAGCTCTCCACAGAAGCCAGAGTAGTTTTCCTGATGGTGTATCAGTATATACTAACCTGTGTAAGATTGATTAGTCAACTGCATTTCCTGATCATTGGAGCACAGACACAGACTTGAAGAAGTCAAGCCTTTTGTTTGCACTGCGTGTTCAGATCTAGTACTCAAATCTTTAAATCTCTTTAGATGCAATTTTCTCCTCCTGCCAATATTCTATGAACTATTATTTTATTTTCTGAGCAGCAAGGATGGACTAGCAAGGTATTAGGAAAAATTTTAGAAGGCAAGTTTTTTTGTTTGTGAATATATTGCTAGGTCTCCAGGAAGTGCCTTTGTAAATTTGAAATTAAATTTGGAATGTGTATATCTCTGCAGCTCTAAATGGAGTAGGCCATAGGCTGTCAGAGGAGTGCAGAGGAGATTCAGAGACTGCAGGAAGCCCATCCGTCCTGTGCCTCAGCCTACCACTAAAGGCTTCCAGCTGAGGAACACTAATTGACTGGCTGAGCAGGTCTAGGCTGAAAATAAAATTGAATTTATTAGCTTAAGTTACCAAAAATGAAGGACCTAGAAGTGCTAATGTGGTTGCTCCCAGCAGATGGTTTTCACTCTCCCAGTAGGCACTAGGAGCCTACCAAAAGGAGCTCTAATTCATTGGCATACACAGGTCTGGGGAAAAAAATACCAATGGTAAACCAAGATATAAATATTAGGCAATCTGAAAAGGATACAGAGCTACAGTTTTCAAACTATTTTGAAGGCTTAGTAATTATTCAAGTAACTGTGCTTTCTTAAATTAATTTCTAGTGTTCTTTGAATTTGTTTAACTCAGTTTTCTGGAGCAAGCAGCTAGGTAAATTAGCAAATAGTTGAGGGGTGGGGTAAGGAATGAATCTTCAAAGAAAAGTAACATAAAGTTCCAGGGCGAATCAACACACAATTTTATTAGGATGTCAACCACTAATCCTGTTTTCCACGTGCATGAAATAGATAAGCAATTTCACAAAATGAAGGAGGAAGTATTCCTTTTAAACTATAGAAATTACCTTTCTATAAATGTGTTTACATGGCAAGGCTCCTTGTGTTTTCTGCTGTTGTCAAGTGTATGTAAAACACTCATCTAGTCATTTTGGTTCATCCAAGTTCTGTGCTGAAAGGAATAATTTGAACACTTAACTGAGGCAGAAGGAGAGAGAGTGTGTACATATCTTTAAGGATCCCTAAAAATCCTTCTCACGCTTGCCTCTTATGACAGTGCCTTTTCCAATATTTTTGTTATGCTCTATGCATGGAAAGTTTGAAATGTTGGATGGGATAGCAGAATACAGAGTTGGCAGTCTTCATTACTTTTAAAAAAGGTTTTGTGTTTTTACCTGAAAAGCATGTTGGTTTTCATGTTGCTATTTTTTTTCCTGAGGGAAGATAAAAATGTATTCTAATGTAATGATTATATGAAAACTGAAACCTGATAGCTAGATTTCAGGCTAAATGGGGGAAGACTTGGGGAAGAAAAAAATCATTCAGACCTGCGTGGATTTCTAGCACCTTTGCCCTCAATTCTAATACTTGACTACTTACATTCTTAAAGTACTTTAGGGTTTAGTATAAAATCCCCAACAAGTTTCAGAAATTCAAAGACACAAAGGAAAATAAACCACAAAACTTTATATGCCATATTCCCTAAGTTTTTTTACTTAAACATTTTTTGTTAAAAGAACTCTGAATAACCTCAAAAAAAATCCCTGACGATTTTCCGATTCAAATTTCAACTCAAACACTGCTCATTATGGCTAAAATAAAAGTAACCAAATAAATGTCCTTTGTGTTTTTTAGTCATCCCTTAGGTTGCTAGTGATGACCTAGAAAAGATAAACTCATTTTCATTTGTTGCAGCCACAAGGAAGGAGAAGAGCAAGGTAAACAAAATAGAAAAAAATTCTTGCAAAAAGATAAAGTAAGTTGATTGAACTAAACCAGCAATAGTTCCCTACTACAGGGCTTTGGGGGTTTTGTCTGTTTGGTTTTTAAGGTTTTGTGGATTTTTTTTAAGTATTAGCATTTGAAGCCAATGGAGAATTTCATTTAAGCCTCTCAATTACTCTTTGAGAACAATAATTGAACATGACATCAATGAGAGAACTAACTTATTTATACTCCTTTGGGATAATTTTAAACCAGAAAGTGCTGCATAATATTCTGGCTTTTAGTTTGCAGAAAATGGTAATGACTGCATTTTCCTGTCAGGCACTTGGTGTTCTGCAAGAGGGCACAGGGAAAGGAGAGCGGGATGTTGTGCAGGGCTATTTGGAATTTCAGTAGGGGACAACTGACAACACATGGCATAAAGATAGAATAAAAAGAGGAATATAGACAGGAAGGGAAATGCCTCTGTGGATGATAGGAGCCCAGCTTTTGTGCAGCATTGAGCAGGTCTGATGGATTTCCCCATGGCAGGATGCACAGATTCCATCCATGCAGAGGTTCAGCCTCCTTCCCATACGTTCCCATGTCATCTTGGATAAAACCCCAAACTATCTATCTTGTTTTTATGGCTGGAATGCCATCTCTGCCATGACATCCAGCAGTGTGCAGTGCAGGATGAAACAAGGCACTTCAATACATCTCCTTACAGCGGCTGCTCATTCCAGCACAGGAGCTTTGTAGCCCCAGCAGAGCTGACATGTCTGGCCCAGGGTCACCAACTGCTTGAATACAAGGTCTTCTTAAAGGCTTCCTGTACATAAGATTGAAGCATTGCTTATTTCAAAAGCTGTTGCAAACCCAGAGGTTCATGTAATTTTTGTTGTCCATAGAGTAACTATACATTAATTTGAACCATACAGTTGCCTGATCAGCAGTAGCAGGTAAAAAAAACTAAACTAGCTGAATTATAATTTGAAGGTACAAATGCAATGCTTCTTTAGAGGAAAAGAAAACCTTCAAGATAAAACAGGAACAGAATATTTAGTAGGTATATAAATACATAAAAAAAGCCTGTAAAGGCTCTGAAAAAATGAATGCTGTGTTAAAATGCATAAAAATCCAGAGCATTTATTCATAAAGAATTTGAATTCAAACACTACTGCCTGATGAAAGCTTCAGCAATGTCTGAAAAAACTTCAGATAAAATTTCAATCAGCAAGGCAACAGCTTGAATTCATGGTGCAAGTTTTGGGAGATTAGAAGCATTTCTATTTTCATTCTTTTTTCCTTCCCTGTACATTCTTGAAGTGGTGTCTGTACAAAGATAAGTGCATTTGACTTTATACCCACATAGTTTGTATAAGTGGTCATTTTCCTACTCCCTAAATGTGCTGCAATGACATAAACAGGACTGAATAAAAAAAGTATTCTTTCAAGGTTTTTGAGAAAAACTTTTTGTGTTTGTGCATTGCACCATTTTGCATCAACTTAAAATGTGCTTTTCTGAAAAATACTTCAGAAGAACTTTTGAAGTTTTGTGGAGGAATCAGAGCTATTGCTCTGGAACTTATGTATCTTACCAATTTATTTTTTTCCTTTTCCTGCCTCTATGATAGGTAAAAAAGCCAGATTTTTTTCACTTTGGATTTTGAAAACTCATACACTGCATCTGTTTGGAATACCTTGATCTTGTATTCTATCACTGCTAGCATTTATATAAGAAAAACTTTTAGAATAGTTACATTTTTCAATTTTAGTTGCACATAGCATTCCAGTACAGACAGAACCACCGACATTTAAAAGCAAACCAAAGCAAAGCCAACTGAAAATTTTACTCACACTCTACTTTGGTTTTGGGGTTTACATAAAAAAAACCCCACTCTGATTCACAATGCTAGAACATTTTTTGTCTTTCAGTATACTTTCAATAAATCACAAATAACTAAATTTTCAGACACCCTTCAGGAAATATGCATGAGCATTTATGCTCATTTTTATGCTAAAATATATATTTGTTCCTCAAAGTTAATGAATTAAAAGTTCGTAAGTATTTCATTAAGGAGTTCATGATTACTCATAGAGGTATATACCTAAAATGTCTCATTCTATTTTCATCTTATAATAAATATGTCTGAATAGATCACATGGAGGTATAGTGCCAGTTTAGCTAACAATAAGGTATTTATTGGTCACATAATAGTACATTACAAGATAAAACATATTTATCTTTTACTTTAATACACAACTGATATTGTTACTTGTCTTGGTTCTGACCTTCAGTGAGTACTGGTGAAATACCTTAAAATGCTTTGAATGGTTTATTACACTATGCCTTGCTTTCTCATTGTCTTGTAATGAATTGAAATTAAATTATATCTAACGTATCATTTGTTGATACCAAATAATAAAGGGCTGCTTTAAGTCTGCACATCGTGTTGCAGCTTGCACGTACCTCATAGAGGCAAAATAAACAGAAACCCAAATGAGGCTCAAAATTAATGATATTAGTCAACTTCACTAACTTAACTCATCTGGGAATTATCCAGATGTTGCACACAGCTGAGGTCAACACAACTTCTTAAACTACTCCTAATCCATTCTGTTTGTAAGGGGCATAATTTAGCACTTTAAAGATAATGTTTTAGACATCATGGTCTTATTTTAAACAAAGGCTAAAGACTTAGAAAAGACAAGTTTTCTCAACACCATGACAGATTTTAGGAGGTTTAACTCTTCATAGCACCTTTATGTTATTCTACTTCCAAATTTAATTTTTCTGTGGTGGCACAAAATCCTTAACCTGACATCTACCAGAAAAGGTTTTGTGTTATTTGTTCAATTTTCTTGCCCAACAGAGATAAAAGTGCATGTGTTCAACACTCCAATTTAACCAATTGAGCCTTGCAAATTTGAAGTTACTGTGTTCTAATATATCCTTACCTGCATGCAGATATCACTAGAAACCACCAAGAACCAAGGTCTCCTGTTCAGCACATTCACTGAGATCAGACTACATAAATCAGGTGCTCTCTTCTCTAGAGTCACCTATGCTTTAAACAGCTTTTTGGTCACCAGATGCTAATCCAGGTGGACATTCTTGGCTCGAGATTCTTTCTCTTAGGAAGTTTAATAAACATCCATTGGGGAGAAATAATTATAAGCAAAAACCCAACACATTCATAAACAAATAACCCTTGTATAAGTTTCAAAAGATACTAAAATTCTTAGCAAGCAGCATAAAGATTGGTACAAAAGCAGTAATATTTTCTCTCTACCATTTTCTTATTAGCTATGGGAATTTGAGACATAAGCTCAGAACTCTGATTTAGAAACCTTGTGCCTGCATTTGGAATTACAAGTTTTGCTAACAGTACTTTCCTCTTCAATCCTAAATACTCCTGAAAAGCAACAGTCCTTCCTCTGGAAGTCTCATTTTCCTGCATTTTCCACTCAAAAGTTTTTGAACGTCTCCTCTATCCTTTGCTTTTTGTTTTTTTTGCTTTTTTTCTTGGAATGTTCATTCCCAAACAACACTCTGCAGGCTGATTCTCTGATTCTTGTATCCATGACCAACAGTTTAATGAATAATGTTTTGCTCTGATTACATAATTTAACAATAATTTAAAATCCCCTCTCTGGGATTTAATGGCTTTCAAAAGCCATTTTCTGATGAATATGCACTGAACTTATTTGTTTTTAGCAAAATGGATACACAAAGACGCTTCAAAAATCAGCAGCATTTGTAAATTAATTCAATAAAGCATCAAACAAAAAAAAGAAAAAGTTCTGTAATCTTCCTGGATTTGTCCAGGAACTTAACAATTTCCAGCAGCAATTATACAAATTTATACATAAATTACTTCTATGATATTTTAGAAGGTTTTATTTTCTCATTTCTGAATATCTTCTTATCCATTTACCTGCAACTAAAGTGAACACTTAGACACCTGGCAGTAGTTTTAATATAGCTACCCAGACTTTTAAGAATCATACTCAAGTGCTTTGAGTATTAATTTCTCTATGCTTCCATGTCCTTAATGAGTAAATACTTGGTTCAGTAAAGTCTATATGAGGAATGTACCAATGCATCATAGTCTTTTCTGAAAGTTGGGAAGTTTGTTGAGTTTCAAAATTCAAAATTAGAATTTGGACATTTTTGAGTACGATTCAGTCAAAAGTGAGAAACTTCCAGAATAGATACTTCAGATAAAAGCTATGTAAAATTAATTTTAATAACAAAAAATAATTAAATAATTAAATAATTAAAATTATTTTTAAATGTTTTTCTTTTAGTTAGTTCATGCATTAACCTTTCTACTATACTTTGGGTTAGGGTTATATATTTCTGTAGAACACTTCAAACAGTATTCAACTGGTGATATTCTTCAACATATAGAATTCCAGTTATTCAGACAAGAGTGTCCAGACAGGGACATACTAATGAAAAAGTAGTAGGAGAATGCAATATGGAATTATATTAATATACTATAATGATAAAATGAGCACTCTTTCCTAGTAATTTTCATGCAAACATTTTGGTATCATAATGTTATCTGGGTCTTTTTATTATAATTAAATTCTAGAAGAGCTATACTTGAATCTTAAGAAGAAATAAAACTTTTCTCTAATGAAGTGTAATGTTTTTTCCAGGTTTCCTTAGCAAGCATGTAATACTTTTTGAGAGTTAGGGAAGCTAGGTACTGCCTGGGAGAGAGGGAGTTCAGTGAAACTCACTCACTCTGTCACAGCCAGAGTATCCAGATGAATCAGCTGCAGCTCTGATGCTGACACTTACCCTTTGCTCCTACTTTGAAGTCTGTGGCAGAAGGGACAGGACTCCCCAGCTGAGCACAGGATCTTGCCCAAGGCAGTCTAAAATGCAACTGGATTTGAGATCGGGCAGCCTGAAAAATTAAACTCAATGAAGTGGGAGCCTCTTCAAACAGGCATTGGAAACTGAATGGGAGGTCAGGGGCATTGCCAGGAGCACCTTCTGAGATGGCAGTGGGAGACCCTCTTAAATGTCTTTGTCAGTCTCTAAGGGCACAGCACTGCCCAGTGATGCTATGCAAGCAATTATTAAGTTCTAAGGATTTGTAGATCTGCAGTTTCAAAAAAAGCTTTCAAGTGGATACATGAATAAAAGGATAAAATGAGAAGGCACAAATTATTATTTCCTCCCCCCTACCCTGTCCCAAATGGCTCAAATATAGTCCATTCCATTGCTGTATCTTGGGCAGCCTGATATTGACACTCACAGTCTCTGTAAAATATACTTTCTTCCCACTGTTCTGTCCTTTGTGGCATTTCTCTATGTGCAAGTTTTTCAAATGAAAGTCCACTCTGTTAGTTTTAAATGCAATGCTTTACATACAAATATATACATAGGTATACAGCATATATGTGTGCTCAAGGGTATGAACTATTGCTAAAATTTCTCAAGACCATTCTTAATAAATAATATTGGATTATCAAATAAGCAGTGATACTTGTTCACCTTAAAATAAGAAATGAATATACTAGCAAGTATTAATAAGAAACAAAAGTGTAGTCTCACAACCAATCAAAAATCAAAAAACCAGAAGTAGTTATTCAAATTACTTACTGAAAAATCTTTTCCTTCACTGAGCTGATTTAGTATTATTATCCTGAAATTGCGGTAGTTGGAACTGTGGATCTTGAGTGTGTCTCATGCTCTTGGTTAAATATTTTTACTTTAAAGGGCCTAGGATTTATATCAGTTTCAGATTTCACTCTAAGTCCTTCTATTTCCTCCTAAATAGGAAACCACCCTCTTTATCAGGATGCAAGTTGCTTTCCTTTGGTGGGGTCCTTTGCAGAAACCACCTCCAGCTTCTGAGTGATTATTAAATTAAATAATTCCACTGATGTAACCAGTGGAATCTGAATGTCTTCTTTCTCTCTTTGGTGACTAGTTGACATCAATCAAGAATGTAGGTTTGGAGTGAATGCTGCCCAATCTCTTTCATGCACATACTGCTGAGGTGCATGCTACAGAGTCTGTAGAATGGATAGTGCTCTAGCTAACCAAAGTTACAGACAAATCTTATTAATTTTCTTGGTCTAAATTTACATATTTAAAGATGTCAGCTCCCCAAATCATGGACAAATGTTGACAGAATGTGCACTGTGTGCCTGGTGCAGGATTTTGCACTGTTGAAGATTGGTATTTTTAAAAGCTATAAGCCCATATTGATACCAAGCTTGTCAGAGACTGATCCAGTTCTTGGCCTCCATTAGAATCTCTCAATGTCATCAATGCATTTTCATTGGTGCAGTGCTTAGAAAGGTGAGCAAAACTCCAGGCAACTGTAGTAAATATTTTTAAATTGTAGAGGATTCTCATGTGTGTCAAAATGTTTTTTCTTAAAGTGGGAAATAATTCTTTCACTCTAAATCATATTTCTAAAATTATTTCTCTCCTAATAACCTCTATTAATTTATGTTGCTGATTTCATTTGCTGAATGAGTCTGGGAATTTGCTTTTGTTTGTTCCATTATATTGACAATAATACTTGAATATACCTTATCTTCCCAGAGTAGAATGTCTTCATGTGCATATTTTTATAATTAATAATTTCATAGTTAATATTTCAGGGTAAATGTCTGTTTTCAAATCAACTCACTTATTCCTACAGAGTATTCATTTGTATGTACTACTACATACTACTTTAAAGGGATAATGCTATATTAGGTTCCCTGTTGTAAGGTGTGATAATCCAAATTCAGATCCTTCAGTGTGCACAAAATGTGAACTCTGTAAAAATTATTTAAAATGTTAAATGCATTATACAGAAGAGACTGAAGTTCACCTATGGATGCAATTCTGGGATCAATATAGCAATGAAAGACATATAGCTTAGAACAAAATAATATATTTGAAACAGAAACATATTTTTCCTTTTCAGATATTTCCAATGACTGAATCTATTTCTGTCTTTGATCACAGCTGAAATCCTTCTAAGATTCATTTCAGGAAGTAAGAGGTTGTTCTGAAATTTGTCTCTGATTTTATATTTGATGAAATCACATTTTGTGAAATCATTCTTGATCATGTGATAACAAAGCTGCCCTTTTAAATAACTGGTCTGGAAATAAGATGAGCCGTCTTGCACCTCTGATTTCTTCATGCAAGAAAAGCAGCATGCTGCCAACTGGTTCTGTTTCAGTACTTGTGCTTTTGATTTCACCTCCCCTCAATGAAAATAAAGAGAAGTAAAAATGAGATAAAGATCATTCCAATTATAATATAATGACTAGAGGGAGAAATTATCTATTAATATTTTTAACGAATCAGAGGAGAAATTATATTTCTTTTTTGTACCCCACTACAACAGCATTTTTGAGAAGGATTGTTTTGCTCATTTAAATGCTCATACATTAATAAGATCAGCAGCAATGGCACAATTTTTTTTAGTAATTAAATTATGCAGATAGGATCTTATTGTGCATTTGGGGTTTTTGTTGCTGAGTGTTTCTTTTGGGAGGAGTGGTTAATGTTTTTGTGGTTTTTTTTCTTCCTTTCACCATCATATATGTAAAATTTTTGCTGTTTGACTGTTGCAGATCACCAGAGCTTGCTACAAAGGATGCCAAAATGAAGCTGGGATCAGCTGCCAATATTGAATTTGTTGTTTGCCAGTTGTTTGTTCTTGTTTGTCAGTTTATGAAGCTTTTTTTGCTAGCTACTTCTTGTTATTTTGTGTACAGTTTACCAGGTGCAGTCAGTACCAAAAAAAAACAAAACAGAGAGAGAATTTTCTGAAGCATCCATGGGAAAGGAGGGCAAATCAAGAACTCAGCTTTTCTTAGCCAGAAATGAAAAATGGTCCAGTGACATTGTATTCTTGTGCATACTCTATGGGCTACAGCATATAGAAACAAATACATGGGAACTTTGTGAGTACCTTAAGTAGATCATAAATGTGAGCCTACAACTTGTATTCCACCCCTGTTTAAACACAGTAATAGGAGAGATATAAAATTCACATATCTGGGTTATGACTTTGATACATCTATTTCCATTGGTGGTCTGCAGGTGTTGCTGAAAGTGTGAGCAATTCTATTACTGTTAAATGATGCATTTTGTAAATTTTTCTTTGTAAATCTTACTGTGAACAAGATTAAAAATTATTATTTTTCATGTCTTTAAGGAAAACCTTGATTCATGTAAAATAGAATACAAGTATTCTGACAATCAGTGGAAATTGCTGTGACTTACTTTCTGCTGAATCTTTAAATACCCTTTAATAGTCTTTTGTACTGCTTGCCTTCAGTTTAAAACTCTTGAGTTTTTGCCTTGAGTGAGCTACATTTCAAACTTTGCTTATTCTTGCCTTTATGAGAAATAGGTCAAGTGCAGAAATTAGCTAATATGGGAACTGAATCTGCTTTCTTCGTTTTCATATTCCATCTGGATTCACTTACCCAAAAGATATTACGAAGTGTTACTGGTATCCATGATCCCAGTAAGAAATAATATCAAAGAAAATAAATGTAATCTCAATTTCTTGTCTTCCTTAATGATGGCCTTCGTGATGTCCTTAATGTTATCATCTTCTAGATCTTTTCTCATTTTTATGACACCTTTTCTATTTTGGAAAATTTGCCTTCAAACCATTATCTTACCTCAACAACCTTTGGATATTTTATATTCATAATTAAAACTTATATAGCGTCTATGTGTAATTAAGTCAAGTGATATTGATATTGAACAGCAATGCAGAAGTATCCAAGCTACAGCTAAAGAGATTTGCTAAATGCTCATAACAGAGTGTAGCACTGGGGAATGTGCTAGAATACACTGGAAAAGAATATAACTTATGGGATTATGTGTCCAGGCCAATAAACTCTACACAACTGTGTTTCATTGCATTTTCCTGAATTTTCACTTCTGAATATAGCCATCGTGGAGCCAATTGCTCTGTTGGTACAGACACAAACTAAATTATCTCATAATGCATCAAATGACACATCAGTTTGGAAGAACTCCAATTTTTTTTTTTTTTTTTATAATTTGCAGAAAGACTGCAAATCTTGAAAAAGCTAACCATCATAAAACATATGGTCAGATTTTATTATTAAGGTCCAGAGTCCAATAATATTATGCACACTACGCTTCACTCTTCTAAGCATCTAATTGGTTTCACTATGAACAAAAGGATATAAAAGTGGCCAATTTATTTGCAAATTTAAAGATGCCACCAATCAATAATCTTTCTCATGTATCTTTTAATGCAACAGGTATATTTTTGAACTCCAGGTATGCAGTTGTACAGTAATTATTTCTAACATGAATGACAACTACAGCCAGAAAGAGAAATGACTTTAGAAACAAACTCCAACCTAAACCAAAATATTCATGATTAACCAGAATTTACACTGTTGACAGTAAAGTTGAAGTAGACTAGCAATTATTTTAAATGGTAATAAAGCCACTCTTTCTGGCTTTAGAGTAAAATTTGAAAGTATGTAAAGTGTGGCTTCAAAAGAGTGACCTGCACAGGAAAAGAAATAGAGATATTTCCCCACATTTGAATTTTATTCTGCTTCTAAGTGAGTATGAATGAATGGTAGCAAAGGTACATTAGTAGGCAATGAGAGGTGAAATGAGAATGCTTTTTCCCTGTTGAGAAACTTGCTGGCAAGTCTCTTATTTTCATTCTCCTAACTGCAGATAATGTGAGGTTTATAAAGTAAGGTGTTTATGCCCGATTCTCTAAGTATAAATTAGTTTCTGCATAGACTGTTTTAATACAGTACCTTATGTCACAGATCAGCTTTTACTCAAGGAGATTTTTCAGATGATACAACTTAGGTGAATTTACAGGAAAAGTTATTATATTAAAAGTATTCTGCTCCTATGACATATAATTTCACAGAGACATTAAAATACGGAGCTGATAACAGTGAAGGTATTTTTGCTGTAAGTGTTGGTGAAGGCAGCGGTAAAAAATAATAATTTCCCATTTTTCTGATAATACAATATTTAAATAAACACATTTTTTTTGGACCTGAGAGAATTAGAGAATAACAGCTGAATGTCAACAGAGTAGACATGCTGGAGAAAGAATACTGAGATAAGATACAAAGGTAACAGATGGATATCTATGAGAACACTTCATATTGAAAGATCTGTAACTGAGATTTTTTATTCAAATAATCAACAAATATACCTGAACTTCTAACTAGTTAAAAAGTCATGGCATTTCTATAGCTCACCTCCTTATCCAAGGTAAAGTAAATTAGTGTTAAGAGTTATTTAGAAGTTTGGTCAGGAGGAAACATATGAAGTAATATTTGACTTCTCAATGATATAGTGATGGAAAGGGTCAACTCAAATAAATTTCTAAAGTTTTTATGTTAATTTCACCTAAATTTGGATAAATTTCTCCAGATGGAGCTGGGGTGAGGCTGAGGCATTCCCTGAACCCCTGAACTCAGACACATTCACTGATCCCCCATGGCCATGGAGATTAGGCAATACAATTGCTCAACTCACCTGTCAAAACATGTGATCAATCATTAAAAATGCCACAAAGTGAGCTTTAATTTCTGTATGAATGACACAGCCTGACTCACCATACTGCAAAGGACATGACATTTGGGGACTTCATAAGAATTAAAGAGAACCCATACCTAAGATTTTAGTAGATATAAACTATTCAGAGGACTTGGTGATAATAACTGGACAATAAAATATAACAAAAATTGCTGAAAATTAAATTCTTACTTAAATAGTTGATTTTATCTCATGTGATTTCTGTTGATTTGAATATTAATCATATCAAAAAATGCAATATCTGTTTTGGTAATCTCTTGAAAGATGATTAGTCCTTACTGCTGGAGGATTCTAACTTTAAAAAAATTTATTGTATTTTCTGGAAGAGAAAAATTTTAGAATTACTTTTTTATTTTCCTTTTTGAACATTGAAAGTATATTTAATTTTTCCAACTTTATCAAAATTATTCTCAAAATAGATACCTGTGCCATATATTTAGATACCAAAACACACTTTTGGTGAGAAACAGCTAAAAAAAAATGCAGTATTTTCAATACTATTTTAAAAATGCTCTTAAATTAATTTTAATAGAAAATTTTCTTCTCCACAGCAAAAAAATTTCTCACCAAAATTTTTTTTAAAATTATTTTCCTTATTATTTCTTAAATACATTACTATTTGCAGTGACCATTTTGTGTTTCATCTCTGAAGCTCCTAGTCTGGGGAGGTTATTGCTTCCCCATCCTGCCTTCACTTGTCTTAGGAACAGCTTAGTACATGCAAAGGGTGGAGAGATACCAGAGACAGGTGTCTCTAGATGATCAGATTGTCCAATTGACAGATGATTGAAAAGATCTTTGCTGAGGTTGGGAAAGCAACCAAACCTTGTCATTTTAAAGCCAAGCCCAGGCTTTTTATTCCTGTTTCTTTATGGAATCACTGGTTGGGTGATAAACCCAGGCTGATACAACTCTGTGATTTGCACTTCTTGCATTTCTCTTACTGGGGATGAGACTTATTGTATAGATGCAGCTTGAACACTCCTTCATGCTGGAGCTGAAAACTGTGCTCTTAGGGCTCATTTCCAATCTTCTCCAGGTATATTCTTTAGCCATTTAATTGTTTATCTATTTACATATTTAAAAACATCAAAAAACCTTTGGCTCTTTCTTAATATTTGTTTTGAAGACCTTTGTTTTGTGGGAGTTATCTATTGATTTCAACACATTCTTAAGAGGGCTGACTACAATTCACAGTAGTGTTTAGCACGTGGCATCAATCACTTCTTGTTTACAGAATTTTTAGACACAAAATCTATACTTTCTGAAATATATTTAAGGAAAGTACAACATAATGGCAGAACAGTGATTTGCTGAGTTTTTAGTTTGATTTCATTTTAAGTTACTATTCAAGCTGCTCTGAGGAAAGTCTGATCAACAGTGAAAAATAATGTCTTTTTAAGCAGCTTTCAGATTCCAGCAAAGCACAAATTTCACAAGAATGAAGCATTATACATAAGAAAAGATTATTAATCCCAAATCACTTCAGAATTTGTCTTGGCTAAACTTTTTTGGGCTACAGTTATCTTATTTTTGTGGATAGAAGGCTAATACTGAGAAATAAAAATAAATAAATTACAAGAAACTATTCATAAAGTAACATTCCTTAAGATCTCACAGCAGAAACTCTTTTACCATCACAAATTTGTGTCTTTAATTTAATTCACAGTATTTCACCTGGGTTTTCTTTCATTTACAAACCCCTTACACTAGGAAAATATTCCTGTTACGAAGTGACACCTTAGCTACATTAAGCAGCTTCCTCCTTCTCATGATGGTCTTATTTTCCTATATCAAGACCTTCAGTAAACTGAGGGTTTTTTTCTGATACCTTATTCCCAGTAGAAAGAGTAATCTACTTTGGGGATGTCCTTGGGAGATGAGGATACAACATATATTGACTAGAAGATATTGTATGCTGTAAAACACTTCCAGTATTATGGTTTGGCTCAATCTATTTGCCATATTCTGTGCAGATCACATGGTTTTTATAAGACCTTATCTTTCCTCAAAACATAACAAATAGCAAAATGCAACTTCAACAAGAAAGAAAATTAGAAGTTCATAAAATGCTGCTAATCCTTCTATTTTTGATAGTGACATAACTTTTAAAGTAGCTGTTCTTATTCAAAATATGGCTATGTGATTGCAAGATGAAAATCCTATTCATAAATTGATTCAGGAATGCAAGGGTTTGGACAAAAATATGAACCACCCAAGGTGACAGTTTTATAGTCACATTTGGGCATGATCTTTAGTCCCATGATAAGTGTGAGTAACTTCAACAGCTTTGAGATGGAAGATGAATTATCTAGAATTACATCACTAACACTGCTGGGTGGGAACCTGCAAAAATTGCAGACAAACAAATGGCATAATTTGTTCTAGGTTATCCTATCGTAACTAATAAAATAAATTTGACCATTAAATTCCTTTTGGTCTCACAAACAAGACAGAAAATAATACTTGAATGCTTTAAAGCAAACACCGAAACTAATGGAAGACTGAAAGGGATCAAAACCATTGCTTCATGTTCTTAGCAAGTCTTACATGAACTCCTTTTCTGGTAGGCAATTTTTAGATCGAACTTGTTTGGGTTTGGTTGTTGTTGTTGTTTTAATTTTAATTTTGGTTGTTGCTTTTTTTTTTCTTTTCTATTTGTGAACACATAAACACCTCCAGTGTCAGTTTGTTAGTCACTTGTCAACACCAGTCAAAGGCACACTAAGAGAGCATGAGGTATGAAAATATGCTTAACTGAAATATGACAAGGACAACAATTTGCTGAATATCTCTGTTAGGTTTATTGTGTTAAAAAAGATATTCTGTTAGATAGCCTACCATGTTTAAAATGCAATCAAGAAGTGTCACTAATGTATGTTTAGACTTAGCTCCTTGTTGATTTTTTTTTTGAACAGGAAAATAACTCTAATATAACAAACACAAAACCAGCTTGTATTGTTATCTCATTGTGTCAAATCATTCTAATATTGCCAGAGTTGGGTTTTTTCCCTGTACTCTCTTTGTATGTTTCACAGTATTTACCAGCAATTTTTAAATGATTATTCAAGCCAAATATAAGCAATCCAAAATTAAAAACATTCTCCAGCTGGCAGTAATATAAACTAATATCACTACTGAACACACTTTCATCCAACTTATGCAATCCAGAATGGAATCATAAAGAATCTTCCACTGAAATCTTTCTTACACCTACATTTTTGCTTTCATTGAAAGTCTTGCTCAGCAAAACTGACTACAGGTCTTAGTTCAATCTAGCACAAGTTTTTCAGTGCTTTGTTGAAGTCAGTGATAATTAGGCACAGAGTGGTTTCAACAGTGTTGTTTCTTTGTAGATTATTAGATTATTTCTTGTACCACCTTTTTATGTTTCCACAGATTTCAAACTGTTGAGTGAATGTGTTATATCTGCAGTTCTTTTCTTAATTCTAAGTTATTTGAGGGGTGCCATTTGTCCCAAAATAATCATGTTAAAGGAGTCCATTGAAAATCATGAATCAAGTAAGAAATAAACTAAATTTTATAATGGAAAGAATTTATTCAGGTTTTTAATATTTATGGCAGCAGCTGGCTGTCTCAACTTTAAAATCAAGCAATATATCACAGAGAAAATAAATAATCAATTGTTTCTAGTTCTCAAAATACAGTGGTACAAAGAAAAAATATTCCCTAAGGTGTGAATTAATATTTCATTGGTATCTTAAAGGACTGTTCCACTTCAAAACCATACTTATTCAAAGGGTAGATAAGAATTTTGAAATTTGTATGCAGGACATTCATGCCATGCTTCAAAGCCCATGAAAAAAAAAAAAATTATTCATAGCTTTTGTATCAAGTCTTATGTCTCCTGAAAGAAAAAACCCACTGGCTTGCATCAGAAAACTGAAATTGCCATTAGTCATAGACGTCGTGATCAATAGAAGCATCTTTAATGCCAAAACTAAATATCAGTCAAATGATTTGAGAAGTTCCTAAAAATCAAGTAATGAGAACAGCCATCTGACATGAAGGAAGAAGTAAAATTTTGGAAAATACTGCTGTAGCAAAGGCCAATATCTGCCAGCTTCTGTATATGCAAAAATATGTCAGTCATTACACTTGTTGTGAAAAATATAAACTAGTTCTCATCTCCTTCAACATAAGCTAATGTCATCACAACGGTATCCTCTCAGGCTTGGTTTTAACAGGAAAGAAATCTTGGCAGATTAGATCAAAATATGAACCCCACTTCAGAACTTGGATTTCAGCACAGAAATATAGTGTATAATGTTGGCATGACCAGCAGCATTGCACTGCCTGCACACAGAAAAGATGAGAGTTCTGGGTTAGTCTTGCATTCAAACTGGAGACTCACATACTTCAATTAGTAACAGTGTCTGTCCATCCTGTAAGGATCTGCTAAGAAAGTCATTGCTGAATTGACAGGAATTCCATGCAAGGTTTGCAATTCTGTTCTGTTTCCTATTCCCAAAGAGAGTATCTTCTTGAATACTCCCTTCCAAAATTTTTCAATGTATTTGTCTCATTGTATGTGAATTCAGAAAAGAGCAACAGTTTATTTGGTCTCATCAATCAAACCTGCCTTCACACACAGTTCTCACATCTCCATTTATGTGATTCTCCCCTTTACACTGCATTTGTAGGACTCGACCTGGAGTGCTGCATCCAGCTCTGGGGTCACCAGCAGAGGAAAGCCATGGACTTGTTGAAGCAAGTCCAGATTAGGGCCAAAAAGATGATCAGGTGGCTGGAGCATATCTCCTATGAAAAAAGGCTGAGATAGTGGTGTTCAGCCTGGAGAAGGCTCCAGGGAGACCTTAGTGAAGTCTTTCATTATTTAAAGAGAGCCTATAAGACAGATGGAGACGGACTGTTCAGTAGGGTTCAGTAGGGCCTGTTGCAACATGTAAGGGACAATTGTTTATAAACAAAAAGTAATTTAGACTGGACATAAGGAATATATTTTTTACTATGAGGATGGTGATACATTAGAACAGGATCTCCAGAAAAGTTGTGGATTCCTCATCCCTGGAAGGGTTCACAGAAAGGTTGGATGGGTCTTTGGATGATGTCCCTGCTCATCACAGGGGAATTGCTGTACAAGATGTTCTTTCCAACCCAATCCATTTTATGATTATCTGTTAACTATGCTCAGTCTTGTGTGAGACACTAATTCTGCTGAACACACCTCCTTTTCATTTTGCCCCATGCTCTTCCATAAAAACCATCCCATAGGAGGACATGTGAGAATTGCATATGACAACAGTTCTTTTCATAGATCTCTCTATCTAGTTTCATCTGTTACATTTTCTTCTCTTCAACTTACTGAAAAAATGGTAGGGAGATTCAGTTTTAAATCTTTCAAGCAGGACTTATTTGCCTGTTTACAATCTGTCAGCTAGGTGGACTTGGCAATGCAAGTTCATTCCTGACAGCTGCTTCTTGTGACAGGGTGAATGCACTTCATGCACATCACCACTCTGCAGACAACAGTATCTTTCAGCAGAAAATAAGGCACTAAGAAGGATGTTGTGTTCCCAGGTTTCATTTTGGCATGCATTAGAAGCCATGTCCAGAGCACACAATCCAAGGATGTGAAAATGCCCTTTGATCCTTCAGTAAAACTGTAACCATATCAAATCACTGGCATTTGTTAGCTGAGTGTGTTTTGAAGAAAAGTGAATGCATCTGATGAAAAAGCTTTTTTGTTATATCCAGAACACAAATAAAGTTTGAAAAATACCTGCAAGGAGACTCCATTCTCAATGAGGAAAAATTACTTCAGAATTAATTGGAATGTTTCCCAAAGCCACTACTTAATAGCTAAGAGAAAGAAGTGATAGATAAGAGAGCACTTTTTGTTGGAGTCATGTCCATCAGGGTAGTCAAGCAGATCAAAACAAACTCCTCTCTTCTCTCTCCCCCAAACTATTATTGGCTTGTGTGAGGTAGGAAGTTGTTATCTTGCTTGGCACATTCTCCCACATCATGTGACTTCATTGCTGCTCACACTAAGACAAGTAACAGTGAAAGCCTCCTATCATCATGTACCTAGTGAAGAAAAACTGGAATTTTGGCTGCCTCCACTTCAAACGTTGTGCACTGTTGGTATTGCATTCTGTATTTCCTTGAAGTTTGTAAACATGAATGTGCAGTCTTTATGGAACTGTTAAATATGGTTCAGCACTGCCACCTGGATGGAAGTGAGGGATCTCAAGGCAAGAACCCATTGTCACTCTCTAAAAAAGGATGAAGTGAAGATAAAATGTGATGTTTCTGTATCCATATGGGTGGCCAGGGAAGATCATCACAATCCCACAAGAGGTATTTTGTTTGTGCGTTTTGACATAAATAAAAATACATAAAAATAAAAATGTGTATACAAACAATCCTATGAACACAACATGTGCTGGTTTTCTGTCATTTACTTGAAGTTTCAGCACATGCACAGAAGGAAAATGGACAATGATCATCAATGCTAATATCCAGAATGAACATCTGCATCTTACTGCTGCCAACAGTAAAAGGCTGCCAGCCCAAATAGGTTTAATAGCCAACTTCAGAACATAAAAATGCCTTTTGCCCGGTGGACACACAGGCTTCTTCACTACCAAACAGTAGGAAGTGAACTTGAACAAGCAATGCCTTGCTGCTGCTCCAAATACCCCCAACTTCTGTGCTCTGAATTTATTTCAGCTTGGCAAAAAACTGAAGTTAAACTTACCCTCTTCCATCTGTCCTCCTAGAAAGACCATCCCTCTGTTCTCTTACTATTGGAGGTCTGGAAAATTACTAATCATCCCAACAGCATTCTTCAAGTAGAGGAACACAACTGGAAAACTGACCATTTACACAGTACTGGTATGTATGACCTCGACTTTCAAAGGAAAAAAAACCTTTTTCAAAGGTAAAAAGAGACAAAAACGTTCATATTTTGTGTGGAAGCCAAAAAAAGAAGATATCAATGACCTTTCTAAATAAAGTCCAATTTTTTTCCACATTTCTATACAGAGACAAATCAATAGAGCACATGGATAAATGCACAAAGTTTTGAAGGGCAAAACCACAATATATCAATAAAATATGTTCTTAGTGTCCTATACTCCTGCCATTGCAGTTCTTATCCTTTGTTTTACACTAGGTTTCTGGTGGACCTGTTTCTTCATATCTTAATTAAAGATGTTTTCTCTTCAGGAGCTCCACTCTCCATGTAAAGCAAGATTTCAATGAATCAACATATTAAATAAATATGATAAAAAATTTTGCTACCAGTTCTTTCTCTTACAAATAAAAGTGAATTCCAACAAGCATTCAAATTTTGACTGATCATTTTTTCCCAGATGCTGTTTTTACCCCCAGATTGGACTCTGTCCCTTTCATGTTTCATGACATTTCAGTCTCCCTTGTTCTTTTTCTCGCTCACAGCTCATTAACGCACTTCACATCTGTCTACCATTACAAAAAGTTTAGTGCATATGGGGGAACTGAAAAATAAAAGAGAAGTCATTAGGGAAAAGAAAAATTTTCTAATGGCTGTATTGCATGTATGTGGCTCTATTAGTTACCTAGGAAATAGCTGTAAAGTGTAATATGATTGTCAGATTAATTCCCAGGACTCCAGATACAATTGAGTGTAACTGATGTAGATATATAATATGCTAAAAAATAAATTATTATCAGTTTTCCATTATTTAAAGAGAAAGAAAACAAGTAAAATTAATAGTTGTGATGCATTTTTCAAAGGTTTGTTGTGAAATAAATTCTTGATTATCAGACTTAGTCTGCTAGAATGACAAAAATTAATTTAGTTGCTGTAAAGGCAAATCTATGAAGTGGTTCAGATGGCAATCTGCAAAGTGTTGAAGATCATAGCATAAAAATATCATGAAAAACAACAGAAGACTTGAAGGGATTTGCTAAGTCATCAGCTCCAAACTCTTGCTATAAAAGGAAACTGTCATATGATCCTTCCCGTAAATGCATCAAGCTTCAGTTTTAAAACAAGCTATATTTTTCTTCCCACTGAGTTTAGAAAACTGTTCCAGAAGCTTACCCTCCTCTAGGATAGATATCATAGAATCATAGAATCTAGAATTACAGAAGTGTTTGGGTTGGAAGGGACCTTAAAAATCACCTAATTCCAATGCCCTGCATGGGAAGGGACACCTTTCATTAGAACAGGTTATTCAGAGTCTCATCCAGTGTTGAACACTTCCTCTGCTGAATTACTGTCTGGTCAGCTTACACTCATCAGTTCTGGCCCCAGAATTACCTTTTTGCCTAAGTATTAATTCTCCAGCATTTACTCTCTATAATATTCACAGGCAATGATTCTATTTCTTCCAAGGTATTTTCTTCCAAAATATTCCAGTTTTCTTTTGCCAAGTGGGTTGCCTATAATGCCCATTATCTAATAGGCAAATTCCCATTTTAATTCTATGCCCCATGATAGTAAGAAAAAAGTGTACTGATTAAAAACCAGAAGTTAGTAAGTAATGGCCTTTCTGGTTGTTGTTGCCTTTGCTATCATGTTGTAGACTTTCACATGTCATGAAACTGAACAATTAACACACACGCGCCACAGTTGCTTATGAGTAGACTTCAGTTCTGAATGCTTCTATTCATATATGCATACATTTTACTTATAGACAGACACACATTTTCCAGATAATTGGATTCATTTTATAATAGAACAGATGGCAGAGCTTCTAAAAAATCTATTGGCTTTTTCTCTGCTGTCTTGTTTTCCAACTTATTTCTGTTATAAATTGCAAGAAAACAATTATCTTGATTTATATGTGTCTGCATATACTCACGTGACTGTTGAGGGTAATTAACTGCTGCTAGAACCCTGGATAAAATCACTAATAATAAAAAACTGCTTTGCTCCAGAGAAATCTTAGGAAGTACATTGCCTGATATTCATGAAAGAAGGAAGGAAATTATAAATATGTTGTTTGGAGACTGAGCTTAAATACTTTGTAAATGCAGAGTTTTCATCTAGAGTGTGGGTCCTCTGAGGTCAGTAACTCATATACGGCGAAGAAAACCCCCAAACACAATAACAAAAGCTCTTGGCATATATAAACTCTTCTCCCTTATTGTGTGTATGTGTACAGGCATTCATTCAATCACAGAATGCAGATGACATTTAAACACAGCAAACTGCAATTGTAAACCCTGCATGTTGAAAGGATATTGATGGCAGATGCAGACCAGGCAATGAGCTTTTGGACTGCTCTCTTTGAAACAGCACAGCACGGCTCTGAGCTGAGTGCTGAAAAGAAACAAAGTGTCAAAGTGCTGTGGAATCGCAGGTGTTATACTTTATGCTCACTCATTAAGGAAGGAAGATATGTTAAATCAATGCAGCCTGGAGGTAAAGAGAGATTGGATGACTCATTAAACATGCCCATATTTAGCTGAGTAAGGCTAGTTGTTGTACTTATTTTCTTATCCTTGAGAATATCATTAACCCCTGTTTAGGGTAAAAAAACCCTAATGATATGTCTTGGTTTTATTATGAAAAGCTATATAAATTAATTTTGTCACCTTATATTTCCAGGTGCTATTCTAATGCCCAGTGAATAAGCAAATTCCAGTGAAAATGGGAAAGACAAACAAACTGACAGCAGAAAGCTGTTTTGCCTTATACATCAGTTCAGTAGTTAGGAAAAAAAAAAAGGTGGAAAGATCAGTAAACTGGAACCAGTCAGTGACAGTCAAATCAGTTCAACTGCTGGAATAAAACTGCTGGCCTTAAGTACAAGTGCCTGAAATTACCTGGAATTCTGAGCTCTCATACATAGCCAACCACTAGTCACAGAAATGTTTTAGTAACTCCATGCTGCCTTTTGCTTTACCAGGATTTTGTTCTGCTCACCCCTGTTGTGGAAACCCCATGTTCTCCCCACACTGAGTGGTGAGTGCTTGATGTACATTGACTGGTACCACAGCTACAGATTTGCATCTCTGTTTACATCCTTGAAGAAAGAGGAAAACCATGATGGTGGGGGAAAAAAACCCAACTGACCAGTGGGAAAAAACCCTCCAGACTCCAGAAGAAGTGACCATGGTGTCTGATGCAGAGAATGTCCAGTCAACATTGTGAAGCAGGAAAACATTTAGGGTTACTACATGGATTGGAAATCTTTCCTGTATTCCATTTGACTTGAGCTATATTTACTTTTGACCCTTAAAATGTCAGACTTAATTGAATGTTAAACTTTTTTCAGTTTGAATGCTAAGCACCACAGGCTTGTCTTTTTTTTTGAATGAATCAAAAAATAGTACTGACATTGCTATTCCTCTGAGACAGAAATTCTTAGGTAAAGAATATCTCCATGCCCACATTTGTCTTCATGAAGAAATAGATGCTCTAAAATCCAAAAGATTATAAAAAATGGTTTTTATTATATATTCATGGGTTTTTAGTAGGTATATTTGACAATACTGCTTTGATGTCCTCTTCTGAGTAGTATTTAAACTTCTAGTTTACTTTGCTACCTTGCTGTCATTTCTTTATCAAGTAGGCCAGGATTAAATAAGAAAATGACATATCACAAGCTGAAGACTGAAGTTACTTTATTAAAAGTGTTTGTCACAGCAGACTGGTAATATTCATCTTTTGTCTAAACTGTATGTCACTTTTTTTTCTTCCTTTATTTTAAGAGAATAAAAAGATTTTGCTGCTTATTATCAAACTGATTTTACTTTAATTTCCTGTCATCATGTTATTTTTTATTTTACTACACAAAAAAAGGGTCAATCTGATGGACAGTTCTCCATTTAACTGAATGAATCAGCATCCGAGTACCTATTTTTGTCAAATGTGGCTTCTATGAGTTCATACATATTCAAATGTTTTGAGCTAGGATTAATTATTTTAGCCCACCCATTTTTTCCTCCTCTTTTGTTCTTTAAAAAATAGCTGAGTGTTTTCCTAAACTCTAAAAAAGAACAAGACAAAGCTTAGTATTAAAAAAAGTCTGTGCTATTAGAACAAGTTCTTTGTCTTGAAGGCATAATGACTTGTAGCATGCAGAGTCTTTCTGGTAAGAAAGAAATAACAATAAAAAAAGAGCAGCCTTTCAGATGCTAAATTAGCTGCTCAAGAGAGCTCATGTTGTTTCAGGAAAAAACAGAAATGCACACAAGTTTTGCAATCTTCAACAGATTGGAAACTGCCACATTGCAGAGCTGTTCTTTGAGACAAATAAAAATGGTAGGCAACTTCAGAAAGTGGCTTATACCATCTTAAGCAGGTGGAAATTAGGATCCTAACAGGATGTCAGGAAACTTTATCTAAAGAGTCTATTGGTAGAAATTAAAGATGAGACATTATTTTCTCTGAATAGCAGGACTTGCTCAGCCAGCCTGACAAGTCCTGTCTCATGTCACGCCAGTCAGTTACATGGTTGGAGTACACACTTGGATTAGGCAAAAAAGAATTGATCCAGCTTTCCTCATAGTTCAGGGGCAGTATAATTTATTCTTCTACAAGCTCTCACCCTGCCCTTGTTGCCATTGGCAGGGACAAAGCTTCTGGGTTCTGTGCTGACTTTGTTGAGGTAGGGTTAATTTTCTTCCCAGTGTGTTTTGGAGTCATGTTGCACACAGGGTTGATAAATATAGAGATGTTTTTGTTACCGCTCAGCAGAGCTTGCACAGAGCCAAGGCCTTCTCTGCTTTTTTTTACTGCCATGTGGACAAGGAAGTTGGAGGTTCATGGGAGGAGACACAGTTGGGACAGGTGGCCCAAACTGATCCAAGGGATTTTCCACATCATATGACATCATGCTCTGTATATAAAGTGGTAGGGAGAAGGAGGAAGAGGGAGACATTTGATTTGCTGGTGTTTGTCTTGCCAAGTCACCGTTCCCCCCATGTGATGGGGCCCTGCTCTCTGGGGTGGCTGAACACCTGCCCTCCCATGGGAAGCAGTGAATTAATTCCTTGTTTTGCTTTGCTTCTGTGCATGGCTTTTGCTTTCCCTGTTAGTCTATCTTTATCTCAGCCCACGAGTTCTCTGCCTTTTACTCTTCCAGTTCTCTCTGCAGTCCTGCTGGTGGGGCAGTGAATGAGCAGCTGTGTGGGGCTTGGTGGCTGCCTGGGGTTAAACCACCAAAGGTTCCTACATCAGACCCCAGCTTTTAGTGACACTTATCCATCAGAACCAGGGGGAGCCGATCAGTGTAACATCTCAAAATCTTTTAATTGACTTTCCTTACTTTATATAGACACAATACAGAATCATTCCCACTTAACCCACATGTGTCCCAAGACTTCTCAGTGATTACTAACATTTTTAAATAGTTTAAAATCCAAAGTTTCTTTTTTCCCCCTAAAAGCTAGAATTTAGAAAAAGAACTTATAAATAAAGTATGCACCTATTTGTAGTCTAAATTGTCATTGTACCTTTCCATTCCCATGCCATAAATAAAATATTTATGCTGAACATACACCAGTTTACCTCATAACCCACAGTCTCTCATGTATGAAAAAAAAGAGTTACCTCGGGTAGCAAAATAAAAAAACAAACCTCTAAGAATTTAATAACATCTTCCTTACTTTCTGACAAAAGTGCTTGAATTAAAACTTCTTTACACATTGTTTCAGCTATCAGTCATTTTAATGGCATGTACCATGTTGTATCTTGAATTTCTTAATTGGAAATTTTGTTACATAAATTCTGTCAACATTTTTTATAAGAATACTCTACACAAATCAGGTTTTGGTGTAAATTAATTATTAGCGTTCTTAATTTAGTCATTATGAAGAAATTTTAAAAAGTATAATTCAGTGTTTCTTTTTGTAGAAAGAAGGCACTTTCAAAGAGAAGCTACTCTCTTCTGATAACAGCTGAGTTTTATTTTAATCTTTATGAAGAATTTTTAAATGAACAAGTACTATAAGAGTTCTTTGGACACTAGACAAAGGATAAATTAAGTACTCAGTTCAGGCTCCCTTACACCTCTTCAAATTACAATTGGCCCAGTTATAAACATGAAATCAAAAAACTTCAGTTTTATCTTTTGCAACTTACTGAGTAGTTTAAGTTTCGTTGCATTTGTAAAGGCTTCAACTGAGGCTCTGTACTTGTCCTGAATAATACTAAGCAATGCTAATGCTGCCAGGCTAAAAGAAAAAGGAAGACACATTTTGGCAATCAAACTAGAATACATTGCAACTATAAGTGATTATATAAATAATCTAGAATGGTTTCACACAGAGACTACAGTCTTTGCATGAACAAATAAACATGCCTCTATCACAATGATTACTGGGCATATATGCAAATTATGTACATAGGATGTGATGCCAGCTAGCAAATGTGCAGAATAATGTGTGAATGTGTATTGACTACAAAGGAGGTTGTGGTCAACAATCTGAATTGAAGCTGTAACTGGATAGATGTGCTGGCTGTTTTTCAGCCAGCTGTTTACCAGCTGTATGTTTTTGCTGCCTCTCAGACTATATGAATAAATCCTCACAAATGACACTTCTGATCCCAAGATGGGAACAGATAGGAAGTTCAGCAAACTTTAACTCTTAGGAGGGGTGAACATGCCAGGAAAAGCCAAGATTTCATTGTCATAATTTGGAGTGTGGTTCTTGGGATGTTTTATTTTACAGATTTCTTTCTCTTATAGTTCATGAAGGACTTGGAGTGAGCATTCCATTAATGAACTGAATTGGGTCAGGACCAGTGGTTCCCTAGAGGAATGCTAATCAAAGGATCTCCTAGGGTTTAGAGCAAGACTCACAAAGTGGAAGAAGAATTATAAGCTGCAGTTTTTAGTAAAAATTAAGAAAAGGAAAAGTAATGTTTCATGTTGCAGAGGCTTATATTAGGGAAGAAAAAGGAAGATGGATTAAGGATAATAAAGAAATTAAGTATAAAGAATAGCATTCTCAGATGAAGTATTTTTAAAAGCAAGTGGAAAGACCACAAAACATACAGAAAGAAAAAAAACAGTTACCATTTACCCATAATTTTTTTCTTAAATCCCAAAACCAAAATAGAAATAAAAGTTAGAGAGAACATCAGTGTGCCTTGAAGAGACAATACAACTTCAAAGACGCAGAAGACAGCAAGGATACTCAATTCCTATTCCTACTGAGTCATAATTAGCTGTGCACCTGAACTGAAAAACCATCACAAGAGTGGGGACAGAGTATAGGATCTTGTTAAATAAGTATGGCACAGTTAAATAGAGCAGGGAGTGCCATGTGGCCATAGATCAGCAATGGACTCTCTAAAACAAGGGTAATGCTAAAATCACAAGAGTGACCAAGGCTGATTTGGTCTTTTTTTAGTGAAGAGAAAGACAAAAGAAACATTGAAAAAAAAACTTTGTGGAGTTTTGAGATACTCATAAAATAAGAAAACTGTAGTGCTATGAGAGCAGTTAAAAGTTGAACAATATAATGTTAAAGGCAAAGGTAAGATTGCATAATATGACTACAAAATTTTGATTACCACATGCAAAAAGTGCTGCTTTGAGGTTAAAAAAGAGAAAGACCACAAATTCAGCAGAATTTACTGAAGTAGAAAGCTGTTCCTTTGTCACTAAAACTCTTTAAGGCTATTTTAATGGAAATCAAACTTTTCATAAAATCAAAATAGGCATTTATGCTGAATGCTCCAGGCTTAATGACAATACAATTTCAAATGTTAGAGTCTAAGGAAATTTGATGAAAATTGCAAAGGTAGGGAATAAAAAAGTCAGCATACATGGGATTGCTCCCCAGGAACAGGTTAGATGTAAATACGACTGTGTTTTCTTAAATAATTGGTTACTTAAAAAGTTACATTGAGGGAATGGCTTGAGGTAGCTGAAAAAACCCTGAAAAAACCTAACCTGATGTGAAATAGCAAAAAAAGTACCTGTGTTGCAGGAGAAAAAGAGTGGAGTTATCTTTTCCTATTACTTGCAACCCACATTTGAATTGACTAAATCATTCATGAAATTGTACCCTAAAGGAGGAAAGTGGAATAAAAATCTTGGAATGAACATATATTGCTGATTTGTTTTAAATAACAGATTTGTTCTAAAGTGTACATAGGTGATTTTTTTCCAACATCCCTCTTCACTCTTGTTAAGAAATTGGCTAGGAAGGGTGTCAAGTAAGCAATTAAGCCCTCTTCACTTTGTCACTCTTTTGAAGAAATAAAAAAAAATTAAAATCTAGTGAAACTAAAGTTAGATCATCACTGTGCAGCAGCTTTTAAAGTGAAACAGAATTAAATGATTGCTATCTCCAAGGAGCAATGAAATGACTGCTTCACAAGATTAAAAAGATCCCAGTAATGTACAAAAGGTTTAGGGACTGTATATTTAGTATATATATTACTGTAAGCCCTTTTCCTGAGACCAGAGTACATGCAAGACACATTTCCTAAATTCATGACAAAGAAATAGATCTATTGTCAGCATGGAGTACAAATCTAACAGCTGAATCCACGCCAAAAATATGTATGTCTATATATATACTACATATAAATGGATATGGATATAAAAATGTCTCCATATTTATATGTTTGTGGACAACTGGGTGTGTACCCACAAGAGCTTCATAAAGCCTTCATCTTGTCTTAACAATGTCATACAGCAATGGCATAGCTCAGAGGAGTTTTAAAAGAATAATGGCATAGAAAGCAAGAATGGTATAGGTCATTCCCTAGCAAGTCAATACTACCAAAAAAAGACAGTTGTTGCAGGTTGAATAACAGGAAAAATGGTGATCTTCTTTGTAAGGATCCTATCATTTCCCCATTTTTTAGGCCACATGCTGCTTTTTGTGCCCAGCCTAAATTGCCATGTACCCACCTCTATAAACAAAGGAATAGTTTCCAAAATACCCAGTGAGGGCTACTGTACAGGAGCATTTCTGTCACTTGAAAGGCAGATGGTATCTGTGTGAAGCATCCAGCTGAGACACTTCTTCCAAAATCAAGCAACAGATAAATTAAATACTTTAACAAACTCATTGGAGCATTTTGCTAAAATTTTAAAATATGAATAAAAATTGTGAGACCCATTACAAATTACTATAAGATGCCTAGCTACAGATTTATAAACTGCTGTGCTATCCAAAATACCTAGTTTCAGTGTGCATTTGCCGCATGTAGTGTACAATTAGTATGGCTAAAACATATGACAAGAGTTAAGGTATTTGGGATTTCAAGAATATAAAAGGGGGAATTAACTAGATTTTTCAGTATATTGCAGGGGAAAATGTGGACTGTCTTTCTTGAAAATGTAAATGAAAAAAACCTGAGAGAGTACATTCAGTTTAACAAAAAACTGAAAAAATCTCAACTCTTCCCTGCCTCTCCCCACAAAAAGAAAAAAAGGAAGAAGTAGGGACTTAAGTTGAATAAAAAGCTTGCAGAATTCAGTTGCTGGTCAACTAAGCCATACCAGTTTGCTTATCAGTCTGATGATGTTCTGCTGCTTGTTAGAGTCCTGAACAAAGGAAATCAAATTGTCACTTCTGATATCTAGTCAAATTCCCTGATGGAAAGGATCTTGGGTAACAGAAAGGCAGACTTTTGAAGAAAAGCCCACAAAATGAGTGAACTTGCCTTAAGAAAGGACCTGAAGTATAGGATTTCCCCATGGATTTTTGCTGAGAGCTTCAAACATCAGAAAAAAAATATTTTTAAAGGAATAGCATGAACTTGTTTCAGAATTTTAGCTGTTAAAAGAGATGGCTCTATGAAACTCGTTTCTATGTTGTTCAATGAAATTTCTTTTTTATAAGACCTAATCCTGGTGTCATTCTTTTTGAAACAGAAAATAATTCTACTAAGCGACTCCCATCATTTTGCGCCTTTCATAGAATTCACCCCAAAAAACAATTTATGGAAGCTTCAAAATTAAAAAAAAAAAAAAAATTAGTTGTAAAATACAGCACTAGGAAGTCAGAAAATTCAAAATTCTTATGAAACTTATAAGCATGCCACACAATTCATTTACACAAGTGTAGTGTTAATAATTATGTAAATACCTCATGTTTTGTGAGGGTCATAGAAAACAATATTTTACTAAAGTTGTATAGGCTACAATGACTCACACAAAAGTTAAATTCTGTGCAATGCAGCAACCTGACTGACCATTGCTTAGCAGCCAGAATATTCTATGGGCACTTCTTGCATGCAGTGCAGTCAGGTTGTGAGCACCTGCTCTCTCTCAGTGAGGGATGTTTCTTTCTGAAGCAGGAGAAATTAGATGGGTTCACCTGACAAGCCAAAAGAGAAGAAAACTCACCCAGCCTTCTTGAATGGAGTTCCCCACCCACATCTCCTTTCTCCAGAATATCTGTTTAGGTTATGTGACACTTCAATGTCTGGAATGAGTTCATACACCCATGGAATTGGACACAGGGTAAGGTCAGGGATGAAATTCACCCTTTGTTCTTGATATAAAGAGGTAAAACTCCTGATGCACTGGGCTATTCATGGCATGTGGAAAATTTTCCCCTCTTCTGTCATCCCTTAATTACTTCCCTTTATGTTTCACTGTTGAGTGAACTGTTGCATTTATCTTAAAATATTTATGCTCATTAATTAATTTTTTTTAGCTGCTGTCACATTCTGACCACAAACAAACAAATAAACAAAAGTAATTTTTTAATCATCTTTGTTTTGGTAAGATTTGAATAGAGCCTCCTGCAATAAAATTAGGCGCTCCTCTGGCCTAAGGGCCCTCCTTAGTTGTGTATCTGTGACCTGCTGCAGAAGAGACAGCCTGGAAAACTTACACCACAAATAAATCTTTCATAAATGTCTTCAGTTTAAGAAAATATTCCTTGTTCAAAAAGAAAATAACCTATTTTTAATGCAGTACGTTGTGAAATATGTCTCTATTTCTCTGCGTTCCGTATTTCTAGTTTAGGAAAAGCCTTGAGGTAGACATTTTTGCACAGAGCCTGATCAGCAACTTGAAGAAGTGCTTTATGCTATTAAAAATATGCTAAGCCTAGTAAAAAAAAATCCACTATTGAAGCCAGGCAATGTAGCTGTAACAGTCTGATGCAGACAAGTTTCTCCAAGATTAAACCATAGATAAATGGTTTCAGAGACAGAGAAAAGCAGCCTTTTGTGATTACTATTTGTCCAGTCTCAAAATGAAGGGTCAGAGGCTAACTAGTTTTAAATATTCTTACACACACACACCTGAGATTGTATAAAGCCTCTAAAAGTACACCTGATATATAAAAAACTAAAGCATGTTCTGCCAAAAAGAAGAAAAAAAATCCCCTAACAAGGAATAATGCCAGTTTTTTCTAGTGTTCTTCTGATGACCTGGTTTTCAACGAACTAGGTTTTTTTTTACTTATTTACAGTGGTTTGTTTCCCTTCACAATTGTCCTGGTGAAGGAGAAAGATTAGTCAACAAAAGAAATGTATCTGTCATATCTGACTTTTGTGTACTCTGAAGCAGGTATAAAGTGAACTCATTGAAAATGTGCTATTCCAACCATTTTTTCATTAAATCAAAAGAATAGAATTGGAGTTGTCATTTGAATCTGATGGAAAAGATAGAAGAGATGAAATGACAACCTTCTGATGGCATAATGTGATTCACTTAATCATTATTCTTTAATAATTAATACCTCTATAAATTTCATCCTTACAGAATACTCATAAGATTAGAAAATATTATTTCCCACCTGAAGGTTGGAATATTAAGACACAAAATTGGTTTACCCAGGATCCCATATTCTTAGATCAGTGTCTTAGCTGCTGAGCCATCCTGTCTAGTCAGGCCCAACACGTCTTCTGTAGAAACCTTAAAACCAGAAGTAGGTGAACAGAACTTAAGTATCAGAAACTGCATACATTTAGCTCACTCCTTGTCAATGAAAGCTCTAGGAAAAACATATAAGAGAACTATCATATATTTCCTTCTGTTTTCAGTTTTAACATAGTAACAACAAGACACAAACAACATTAATGCCTGCTAAAGAGGTGTAAATATTCAGCAGTCATTGTCAGGAGGAAAAATAAGGAATAATATGGTAGGGTGCAGAGGAATTAGAATTTAACTTCAGATCATCACGAGTGGGTACATTCTTGAAACTAAGGCAGAAGCCTGTTTAAGTGTGGTTAAGCCACTTTTAGCAATAATCCCAAATGTTAAGGACATGTTTGTGAAGACTTTTTAAGAGCTCTTCCCCCAATTATTTGATTTTTTAAAATAAGTTTTTTAAATTATCCTTAGGGCTGAAAGACTTTTGTAAGGAAAGACAACAGCTGTACTCATCAGAAACATAAATAAAATCCCTAATAGAAATAGCAGGTTTTAAATAAAAAAAATTAAAAATATAGAAGAAAAGACATTGCCCACCTTTAAATTTTTAAATGTGAAACATTCCCAATGAAAAAAGAAAAAACTAAGTTAGCGAATGACCGAATCAAGACACAGAAAAAATTGTAGATCAGTAAGGTTAGAGGAAAAAAAGGCACCAGTTTTTCTGAGCAGAGGAAGTAAATTACAGCAAAGCTCACTTAGCATATAATTCTCTGTTGTCCTTTTTCAGGTGACACTGCTATGAGAAATGAAACATATAGTAACTGCAGAAATCTGTGTTGAAAACAAAAGGAGTTATCACAAGCTACACATTTCCAGGACATCAAAGCTTCCTATCAGTTCTTTCTGTTGTTTGCACTGTTATTCACCACCAAGGTCAATAGTCTGTGTAGTCTCCCTTGTTATGGCTGTGGTTCGTGTCAGGTGATGTTGATGCACCTGGGATGACACCCTGAGCACTGTGCCAATAATAAAGCTGCATGCAGAAGGTGGCTGCTTGACCTCAAGCTGTGGTCCTTGTTGCTGTTGTTGTTGCTAGGTTAGATGGTTGATTGGTTGGTTATTGGCTGTTTTTATTCGGGGCTATATTAGGGTTTGGTTTGTTTT
>VZRX01009170.1:134280-150287 GCA_013398075.1 Notiomystis cincta | reverse complement strand
CCTTGCTTTTTTTTTATTTTTATTTTTTTTTAATTCTGGTGATGATTTAAGGAGCCTAAATCTAGAGAAGCAGAAGAAGCATGCTTATAAACTGTGGGAGCAGAGAGGGGGAAAATTGTCCTATCACCATGGCAGCAAGTGGTCTTTGTCAATGCTTGTGCTTATGCTTTGCATAAGAGAATACAGTCATTTAGACTGCAGGATTGCAACACGGTTTTGAAAATGCACTGCAATGGACCAGACATAACCCACTGTTCTTTGAAGTCTGAAAATGCAATTAAAAACAGACCAATTATGACAGCAAGATGTTAACTTGCTTACACAGAAGGCCGTGAACTTCAAATATTTTAGCCAAGGGTGAAATACCATCTGCATTATTAACCAGTCTTAGGAGCTGCAACAGGACAACTGCACCTAGAATCCCCAAGAAATTTTAAAATAGCAGGTCTACCATAAAAATCATCTTTTTTGAAGATCACAAAAATGCAGAGCACTTGAGGGAAGAACATAGATGTAGCAGTACATTTCTGAAAGTTTATCTCATCATTCTACAAATATTTATCAGCTTGTAGCACCTGATGTATACAGGAACTCAGCCCAAAATCTACCACCTGCATTTCAGAACATAGTTTCTCCTTAGGGGAACATAACTATAAAATAAAATCAAGGAATTTTGAATGATAAAGGCCATTTGTATGTCCAGTTATGGCCAATCCATTAATGCAGTTACTTACATGAATACAGAATCAGATAACACAGAATGTAATTAAGGAAGAGGTTTTCTTACACTGAATTAATTTTATGTGAAGATAAAATACTGGAATAAAATCCTCCTTTGCAGACCTCAGCTGCCAACAGAGATTTTAAAAATCAAATCTGATTGTGAGTGTGGTGGATGGGTGCATAAATTCCACATTTTTGTTAGAACAAAACTCAAGGAAACCTTTCCTCTCTTAGTCATCATCTCACTCAGCCATACTAGAGAAGTAATACTCATCTTGGATCTAAAAATAGGTCCTCCAGTTTCAGGGCTTAGATATCTTCCTCTGAATCTGGTTCAGCCTTAAACATTTTTTAAGACTAGGTGATGACATCTGGATAAAGTAGTTTCTTTCAGATGGAATTATGTCAGACTTCCATAAATAGAATTTTTTTTTTTTTCATATCTCTCCTGGATGTATCTTGCCCAACTTAAAACAATTGCCTTTTTCACAGCCATGTGCTTTTATGGCCAACAGTTGCTCCATAAGCAGTTAATCAAGCAAATCCAATTCCAACTCATCTGCTTACATGCAGTGAGCTCCAAGACTACATCTAAAAGTCTTGTTAGTAAATATCATCCTTTTTACTTCACATTGATTACTGATCACTCTCTTATTAATATTATAGATTATATTCCAAGTGCATAGAAAGAAGCATATGAAATCCAACTCCTAGTTTTAAGGCAACCACAATTGTTCCATTAACATATTTCATTATGAAATTTTCATTTTTTCCCACTAGATTCATTAACAAAAATAATACAGAAGATATATCCCCACAGATGTATAAATATTCTGTTTCCTACTATACTATCAGCACAAACTAGGCTTTTGTCTATTTCTCATAGTTCTTATACTAATACCCAGAAAAAAGGATTTGTCACATGACAATACTAATAAATCTTATGCATTTTATTTACATAAAAAATATATATTTTAGATCTAGAATAACACCAGAGAGTGTCAAAGTTTAACTTTGACAGGTGTGCTTGCTTTTGATCTAATTTCTAATTTTGGTCTATACTTATTCCTCTTCCCAGTTTCTCAGGTCAGTATCAGGCCATGTCTCAGCTCTTCCTCACTCAGATAAAAATTTCAGTGTAGTTCTAAAAGTAAGTCAAGCTTCCAGACTGTAACACAGACAGAACACAGTCTTCAATTATTTCCAGTTTTCACCTATCTTAGGGCTCTAAGATTACCATATTATAAATGTAATTGCCTTATTCTCAGGAAAACAAGAAACTGTAGATTTATTGGTGAAAAATCAGAGATAAAAACCATGGTGTTTCTTAGGTGCACACCCCATGGATTAAGACTAAAACCTGGATTTTCAAGCTTCAGCAATTTTTTTTAAAAGCGGGGAAGAGGTGGCTGTAAGACAGCAATTATTTGCCAGTGGGACATAATGTCACTTGGACAGTTTGAACTGAGAAGCCTCAATGGAAGGTACTTCTGCCATCTTTTGTTAGTAGACAAATCTACTGACTAAAAAAACTCAGGGCTTCTGCTTTATAACAGGAGCTGAGGAGGCATATTTGTAGGTCCACATATGCTGACTGTAATTAAGTAAATTCATCACATTCAATTCATAATGTTATAATGTCATACATGAAGAAAAAAGTAATGAAAATGTGCAAGTATTTGAAAAAAAGTTAAAAAACTTACTGAGAGGGATGTGAATATCTAAATTGCATGTTTTTTCCTGTCAAATAACTCCTTTCATGAAGTCAAACTAAATTTCTTTTGATTAATATAAAATGTTTACTATTTCCAATTATTTTTTTCTGAGAACAGTTTTTTAAATGGTTGTAGCTGACAATATCCTCAACATTCTGGCATTAAAACCATTATGTAAAAAAATGGTTTTTTTTTATATAATATTGATTCCAAAAACCCCCCATGGAGTTTACTTTCAACTTCATAGCAGATTTTCCAACCTGAGAATGAAAGGGAAATAGAAAACACAAAATGCTTCCCACAAGGAAAACACTTTCCTCTCCCAATCATGAAAATTCCCAAGAGACTAAGATCTTGAATGTATTTGATAGCTCTGCTTTTCAAAAGGATTATTAGCCACAAAGATTTTTTTTATTAAAATCCACTTGTGGGAAAGCTGTTCATGAGCCTCACTCTACTAAGTCCCTTGGGCATTCCACATCATATCGAAAGCTACAAGCTAAAACCTGAAGCCAAAAAGTGATAAAAAACACAAGACAAAAATACAGCAAATATTTGTGGTGATTATTCTCTCCCTTCTAATCCTATCCTCTGCTTATTCTTCCCTTTTTTCTGTTTAACAAAAGCACTTTAAAATGGACTTGGCCAAAATTATTTGTACTTTATGTTACAAATCTCTTTTTACAAGTCTTTCTTTCTTTTTGTTTCCTTTCTGTCTGAAAGAGACTAAATCCATTTATAGATGTATCATTAGTTTTTATTTGCAACATCTTATACTTCAGTTTCATCTGCTTGTTGTAGCCCTGAGTTATTTATATATCTTCTCATTTAAATAGGCTTTGTTGTTCTGTAAAGAGACTTTAAAAATGTTTCTTTTCAATTGCAGTCATTCTGTCTTCCATCTATTTTTTTTAAACTCTCAGATCACCTCATGTAAGCAAAAGTGTTTTTTCTGTTTATTTCCTTGCCAGCATCACTTCTTTTAAATCTTCCCATCACTCTATGCCAATATTCAGCCTGCAAGTCCAAAACTTTACAAGCTAGTGATGGCTTAACATGCCAGACAAGATCCATCCAAATCCAATTCTCTGCTTAGGGTCTGGGCATTAAGAGATCTCCAGCATGACTTGCCTTTTTGTCTCTAGGATTTGTTAAATATGAGATTTTCAAGACCTGATGCAATGGCTCAGGCTGAATTTCCCGTCCTATCCCAGGAAACTTTACTTTTTTATATTCTAAAACAGATCTGGTTTTGATGTTGTTTTCATTTCTATTTCCACATAAAACCACAAGAGGTGCAATTTCCAAACATTATTCAGGCTAAATTCTCACTTTTCTCCTTGTGTTTTGAACATGGATCGCAGAAATCTTAGGTGAAACAGCCTTGCTCTGTACCCATCAGATGAGCTTATTTATCCAAACCTAATTAGGACAGAGAGCTCTGATTCTCATCATGATCTGCCTGTTTAAACATTCAAGGTTGCCTGGAACAATCAGCCTCAAACTCTCTTTTTGGGCCATCTCTCACGGTGAGAGTTTGCCTTCCCCTGCAGTCGGTACCAGAGTACAAATTTGCAGGACACCTTTTTCTTCCATAGGACAGAAAAGGCTGAGGGATGATTCCCGAATTTGAGATTTCAAACCTTTTTGAAGCTTGCAGAGCTCTGCCACATAATGGTCTTTTTGTTATTCCCAACAGCAGCTCTGCTCTTTTGACACAGAAACCACTATGTGACCTTCTCAGGAAAAGGATTTCTCCTGTGTTAGGAGAGCTGCCAGCTGTACCTGCACTGATGGGACTTGTCACTGTGACTCAAAACTGATCAATGCCCACCTATACAAGAAAAAGTTACAGTATCCAAGCCTGGCAAATACACACCTTATCTTAGCACAAACCATCTCTTTTTATTTACAGATGTTTCTTGAAGCACCTATGTTCTCACTTTATGGATTTCTTGCCTGAATGCTGTCCATCAACTATCTGCTCTTCTTACCAGCTGATGAGCAAACACAGGAGCAAAATAGCCTTAACTTAACTTAACAAGCCTATCAATCTTGTCAGTAATGAGCAATGAGCACAGGATTAAATAAATGGCTGTTGGCTGTGGCAGTTTTTGTAAGAGTTCAGTTGTAAGGAAAATAGAGCAATTCCTGAACTGTGCACTCTCCTTTGAAGTCTGTTTTACCATGGGGAGAGTTCAAAGGAATTGTCAGCTACAGAAAACCTTTGCTCTTCTCCTGAATTTTGTTCTACACTTTGGTCACCACTTTTGGACTCTGGTTTGAACTATTCCCAGTGCATTACAGCTTTGTGAAACTTTCATGGCTTTTACCCTCTCTATTTCCCAAAACCATAAGGAGCCAGACATTAGGAAAAGAGTATATGATTAGATTAAATGCTGGTGTGTCTTCTAATCAGTGATGATTATAGCAGACTGAACATGAGTAATAAGAGGACTATATTGCCCCAGTTAATGACTCTAAGACAGGTCTAAACTAAATTATCTTTTTCTTAAGTGATACAGTGTATCATTATGGTTAGATTTATATCTGGATAGGTCACTTTTAGCTAAATCAAAGCAGATTAAGAACAAGTATAGATATAAGCAGTGGTGCAGTTCAATAAATGGAATAAACTTAGGTAAGGTAATGTGCAGTCATGTAAGTAGAATTTTCTTTGGTAACTTTAGTTTCAAAGAATCCATTTCAAAATCTCAAATTAGAAAGGCAGAAGTGAAAATTGTGACATCCTAAATTGATCTTCTGATTAAAAGTAGACCAGGAGATTTTTTAATATGTACATGACAACAAGGCAGCCTCCTTCTTCATGGCTAACCAATGGTTTATCACCTAGAGCCTGGCAAAAGGCTTAACATCACTTACAAGCTACATTTCCAGAAAGATCAGTAAAGTATGGATGGAATAAAATCTGCATCCAGGGTTTACACATTTTGTATTTTGCTTTGAAGATAGAGGAGAGGAAAGGAGAGAGAAAAGATAACTGAAAAAGTGCATGAATTAACCTGAAAGATAGAAAGGTAATTGCATTCAGAAGCCCTTTTCATACATGTACACATATATGTAGGCAGACAAAAACGCTATTTTTATACAAAATGTCTTTTAATACCATCTACAGAAAAGTTGTGAGCATGAGAGGTGTAGTCTAGTCAGAGGCAGAGGGAGATCAGACTGGGATTTGAGGATATGACAATGTTCAACTGTCAGATTCCATGATCCCAGATAAGAGTTTTCAGCCAAGCTCCCTGGAACTGCCAGATGTAGCAGCAGAGCAGAGGAAAGGAGTTTGCCTCTTTGCAAACCTTGGCCATGGCCAAAACAGGAGAGGGGTGTCCTAGGGCAGAGTGCATGGCTGCAGTGTTCCTATTCCCTCACAGGCATAACTACAGAGAGGAAAAATGGGATTCCACACAAAAAGACTGGGAAATATTCAGGATCAAGACCATTAAGGTGTTTTTGTTTTTGTTTTTGTTTTTGTTTTTTTTAGTTCAAGTCATGCATTTAAACTCTATGAAAAATTAGATAGTTTTGTGATAGAGACGACTAATCAGAAGGGATTAATCAAGAGGTTTTCTGTAATAATCTCTTCCTCAACTGAAAATGACTAAGCAAAAAGATCACAAAATTTTCTTGATTCTGAGCAAAGTATAAAATATAGATGCAGTTATATACCTTATCAGACAAGTATTTCTCTAAAAGTAGAAAAGTTTTAAAAAACCCCAGGTCTAAACACCCTCTCTGCAAAAAATCCTGTGATTTTATGAGAATTTTTAGAAAGTGGAAAAAATGCAAATAAATGTATATAATTTGTGACCAAGAGAGCCTTTTTTATCAGAAGAGATTATGAGAGCACAAAAGCATAAGGATTTAGCCCAATAAAACAAAGACTGTGAGGACTGATATAATTGTTTTCTATAAATACATTAGTATGGGCAAAATGCAGAGAGTGAAAAAAACCCAAACTATTCAAGTCAAAGAACAAAAAGCTACCAGAAGAGCAGAAGCATATTCAGTGGTCATGAATACACTTAGTTTGAACTATCAGAGAAAAGAGAGTCTGGAAAACTTTCCTTTGGGAGCTCTGGGGGCCAAAAGGAAGCTCATTTTATATGAAGCTTTCAAAGAATATGAAGATTATTATGATGTAAAAGGCTTCAAATGTGGAATATTGGACTAGATGATCCCTGAAATTCCTTTCAGTCTTTATTCCTATCTGTACTAAACATAGTAATAGTTTGGGATTAAAAACTAAGAGAAATGTGACAATTTGGCTGCCTACTGTAGACATTCATTCTGAGCAAGAAGAATCAAAGCAAAAAGTTAAATGAAAATTTTTTTTTTTGTTAAAGTGAATTATGCAAAATAAAAGGTCTGAACTGCATAAAGACTTTTTTCATCAATGCAACATTCAAATGGTAATTTCTTAAATTGTGTTATTTTGCCCTCTCTCTGTATCTCTGTAGAAAATTTGTCTCAAAAATTTGAATCCTCGCTTACCTTGTAATTTTCAGTTGTTAATTTTGTGGGACAATCATTCAAGTGCCATGTCATGAAAATAAGCAGCTCATTGACACAAAACACAGATAACTGAGAAATGTAGGTGAATCTTCCTTACAGACATAACAATACAAAATAGAATGGACCCAGCTCATGGTTACCTGAAATGTCTCAGATATACCAGATGAATCCCTGAAATGGTGTACCTGCTCTTAGGTGCTCTAACAACAGTGAAATGATTTAATCCCTGCATCACCTGCTCATGTGTATCACAGGCTGGCATAGAATATTAAAGAAGCACATATAGACATCAATTTGTTTGACATGGTAATCAGGTCAGCTTGTCTAAGTTGAAGGGGCAAGGCACAGCCATTGCTGGAGAGTGAATGTGCTGGACAAAATCAGTTGCTGTGAAGAGGAACACACATGCCATATCACTGAAAGAGAGAGACTGTACAGCTCACTTAGAGCTTCTTACTTGATTAAGATTCTGACTCCTATTAGATATTTTTTTTTAAATGGATGTACATATGAAAAGAGAAAGGCTTTAGAAAATGAATATAGCACAGCATTTTCCCAAGGGCAGTAAAACTCTTCCTCACTTCAGATGAAAGTTTTATTGTTGTCTTTGTAATAGCTGTATCTGACATGAATCATGTAGAAAACAGGGACCAAACATTTCCTCTCCCAAGAGAACCATTATCCTTATTTGAGACAAATCTTGTTCTGCACATTACAGCAACCTGAACACCAGACAAGTAAGTTGCACAACACACTTAAATAACTCTTTCATGCAAGGTCACAAAGAGAAATTCCTAAGGTAGCTAGGGCCTTTAAAATCTCTTAACCAAATTCTCTGCTGCATCTTTAAATTGGAAGTGTGAATTAAATTAATTTCAAGTAAAATGATGTTAAAGCTTGCAGAAATTTCAAGATATTTGAAGAGCTGAGGAATTACTCAAAATTTCTTTAACATGTGATATAAACATTTCTGTAATGGACTACCATAGCCCACAGAATAATTGGTAGAATTTGTTAGAAAAAATTAAACTCAGGCAAACCACAAACATTTGTGATGTGAGCTTATTTGGTATTATCCATGCTAAAAAGGAAATCAGAGCAAAAAAGTGACTGGAATGTGTCAGGACCAGTTTTAAAGAAAATCCAAACCTGAAAATATTATTAAAGAGCAGAGAAGAAAGAGAAATATTCAGCAAGACTATGATGAAATCCAGAGCTGTTTTTCTGGCTGCTATTTTCATTCATTCAGATAACATTTAGAATGCTGCTATGATTGGTATCAAATCTCACTGAAATTTGTGGGGGACATAGCACTGTTTTAAGAAGGCTAAGAGTGTACCTTTCTAATTTGCCATCACTGATGAAATACCAGGAAAGAATATATGGAAGAATCAAAGTTTCACAGAATATTTTATGTTGGAAAAGACCTTTAAAATCGTTGAGTCCAAACATTAAACCTCCATGTTCACCACTAAACTGTGTCCCTGTGTCACATCTACACATTTCTTGAACACATCTGGGATGGTGATTCCAATTGTTTTTGTTTGTTTAATTTATGGACATCGAAATACTTAAAGCATGATTTCTCAATATTACATTATTTGTTTTTGGCAGTTAACGCACAATCTTACTGCTGTTTCATGATCAGTTTCTGTTGTTACTCTGTTATTCAGTTGGTTTTGGGGCTAGGGGGGGAGGGTGGATGTAGATTTTGAGAGATGACAAGCCAACTTTTCAATTTATGTTCAAAATCAAGAGTAAAACTACTCTCCTCAAATGTCATGTGTGCTACTGGCCTTTTAATTTCCCTGGAGCTTTAGTCATGGTAATGGTAAATTGATGAGGGAATGAGCACAGTGCAAACGCCTCATTCAACTGAAAGATGCTCATTTGAATGTTAAAATCTTACAGCAATGTTACTTTGAATACATAACAAAGCAGGGCTAAATTACAATTCAGCCTTTGTGTGTGTGTGTGTGTGTGTGATGACAATTTGAAGATGTTTGCGTATCTGTCATGAAGGGATGTGCTACCAGGCCTGTCTGACAGAGCTGGATCATGCACAGGGCAGTTACCAGAGAGCAGATGTCACCCAGAAAATTTACAACAATATTCATATGGTGGCAATAATTCATACTGCTCTTGTGTGAAATTCTAACAGCTTTGTCAGATCTCCAAAAACATTTTTTCACCATAGAAGTAGAAAATCTAGAAACAGTCATCTACAAACAAGCTTTGACAGAGCAAATGATAAAAATTGTTAATATTGTCTTTCTATGCATGGATTTGAACCAAGTTGTTAGACTGACCTTAATTAAAAAAAAATAAAACTAGTATCCATTCATCTTTACTGTACCTGGAGTTATGAAACAGAAAGCATACTTTAAAATAAAGTATTTAATTAAGTGTTCTAGAAAAACAATTGTGTAATAAATATAGAAGTGGAGCTGTAATTCAAACCAACTCCAAAATAAAACAAAATATCTTCATCCCCTCCTCAAAAAAAAACAAATGGAAATATAAATGAACATAAGCAAAGATAAAAGTGCAACAAATTATCGATATAGAAGCTTTAAGAGTTTCTTGCCATGATGCCTTTTCAGATTGAGTCCTAGAAATTTGCATTATGGGGGGGTTAGAGAGAGCTGGTTACCAGTGTAGGATACAATACATGGGTGTCTTCTGTATTTGGGTTCAATGTCCGAACAGGATGTGACTGCTTACCTTATTGAAAGCAAAGAATAATCCTTCTGACAGTAATCCTCAACACGACTTTGAAAAGCTTATTTGCTAATCCAAATTAGTTTAGTTTTCTGACTGACAGCTATTTCAAAAGATAAAACAAAATGTATCTGATCACAGCTTGTCATGGCAAAAATATATGGGTTGTAAGACATCATGCAATTATTTACTGAGCTAAGTTCACTGGCACTGAGGAGATACAAGCTCTGAGCTTCGTGTTGCCCTGTCCTTAATCCCTTCACTGATTTGCCTTATCAATAGCTGACTCTCTCAAAGCTGGCTTCAAAGCTCAGCTCTCCTAAGTGCTTATTAAAGCTGTCTGACGTGACTGCTGTCTTTACCACCTCCCTCCATCCTTGTCTACCTGAATAGTTTCCCACAGTCTAACTAAATAGTTTCCCACAGCCTGTAGTGTGCCCTTATCCTTTTGGGGAGGCAAAGTATGTTGGAAACTTCTAGGAATTAGTGCAGTAAAATGATAAAGCAATGTTTAAAGTTTGTTTTAAAAAGCCCAATTACCTACTTTGGAGACTTTTTGGAACATCTGTAGGGATAAGTGACAAGGGTAGGTGTGCATCACTAATGCACAGCATTCTGACTAAGCTGAAGTTCCACTCCAGAAGATTCCTAGTGCAAACAGGAGGCAACTTCACCAAGATGAGTAAAGAAACTAATCATTTATGGATTCTGAATCACCCTGTGTTGTGTTACTTTGGTTTTTTGTGTTGCACACTTCTAAGCTAATGAAGATGTCTTGATATCAGCTCCAAAGCTCACATCAGTTAGATTTGCACTTTATATCTTCCAGATATATTATGAAGTTCATACTCATGAGGAGTGATAGGAATAAGCTGTGCTCTTCAAAAAATCTCAATAGGCTTGTGAAGAGTCTAGAAAACACGAGGAATGGCTGAGGGAGTTGGGGTTGTTTAACTTAGAGAAAAGGAGGCCCAAGAGGGACTTCTACAACTACCTGAAAGGAGGTTGTAGTGAGGTGGTGATCACTCTCTTCTGCCATGCCCACAGCAAGATGACCAGAGGAAATGGCCTTGAGATGAGATGAGGGAGATTAAAATTAGATATTAGAAAAAAAATTTTCTTTGTTATGGTGGTCAAGCATTGAAATAGGTTGCCCAGGGAGGTAGGTGGTAGAGTCATCATGACTGGAGGTGCTCACAAGACATCTGGATCTGGAGGATGTGATTTAATGGTTTAGGGGTTACAGTGACTGTGTTGGCTGGGTGGTTGGACCAGATGATCTTGTAGATCTCTTCCAACCTATGATTCTAAAATTAGTCATAACTAACTACAATAACACAAATGAGCCCAATTATTCCTTTGTATACAGAGGATTCCATTTACAAAGCCAAATATTTGTCACATAGCTTCAGATCTCAAAGCATTAACATTCACATCATTGGCCTCAATTAACAGCAGCAGCAACAAAAACACTAACTAGAGTAAAAGGTTGGGAATATGAGCTCCTATTTCAAGAGAACAGACTCTCTCCTTCTCATCCTCATTGTTGTCTGCTTGTTCATCCCACATCACTCGAAGATGTACCTCTGGGTCAGCACTAAAAATAGATTTCAGCAGCAGCAGGTCAACCTTAGTGCTTTTAAAATTAAAAGTGCATAATTTATTTTTCCTAAAAACACAGAAAAAAGATGCCTGCTACCTGTGACCTTGTGAGCCTCCTTGTCTATTTCTGAAATGTTATAGCTGAGTTTTAAAACTTCACAGAGTTTGTGATGGAAAGGGTAGTAGATTTTTAAGCTTACTTATAATGAAAGTTGTTATGTGGCAGTGAACCTTGGTAAGAGTAATACTTCTCAAGCTTGCTGAAAGCTGAGAAAGATACCAGATTTAATTTATTGCCCAAAGAATTTTTACATATCTGAGAGTACTGAACTTTCATTATATGCATTTCTTAATATGGATTTCCACTATCAATCCTAAAGTGTCTCCTTTGCAAATAGGAGTCATTATAATTCTCAAATTTAGTGATAAATATAGAAGAAAAACTCATGGGACATAAGTAGGCATCCTCCTGAAGGAGGATTAGAACTGGAGTAGCCAATTGCTCATTTTATCAGTGAAAAAAAAAAACCCTTTTATTTTTGTCTATATAGACATGGTAGGAAAACATTTGGAATACTTGTATTTTAATTACAAGATAGTACTCCATCTATAGCATGATAATGTTATAGTTTGCATGTGATCTACTCTCAGGATAGTGAGTCATCTTTCAACTGAAATAAGAACACAACTTTGTTTGTTCTTTATCTATATCACAACTGAATTCGAATTCCTGTTACGAAAACATGAAATGTCTGGGGAATATGAATCCTTTTAATTCAGACACAATGTTTTCCCACTAAATACAGAAGACACCATGCTGCGAGAAAGTCGTAGAGGTGACTGTTTCTATCATCACTTGCTAATGAGTGAACATCCTTGTTAGTGTTCTCTCCAGGTTATGGGAACACTTTGTAGTTTCCCTTGACTGCCACAAGAGTGGCTACAGGAAACTTTCAAACTTGCTCAAACACAGAGAAGAAAGAATTAATTTGAGCTTTATTGGTTTTCTTATTTCACCCTTCTAACATTTTCTCTTTACTATTTTTATTTTAATAACAAAAATCTGTTTAAATTTTTAAACTAAGTTCTATTGCCTTATTAAATTTTTTTTCTGTATTTTATGGCTCATTATCTTGGCTGCAAATTCTTTTCCCAAAATATACCACAAGGTTGCAAACTCACATTTTATATGTATTTATAGCTTGGCCATTACAGTAGTAATGAGAGAACAGTAGTGGCAGGACAGGACACTGAATTCCTGCATGGAAAATGGTCACAGCTTTGCCTCCACCAAGATAAGTGTAGGCAGTAGATAGAAGCTACAAATTGTCCTGTATAGGGATAAAATTTAATAAATGCTTTAAGTCCTCTTTCTGAGCCTGTGCCATTTCAGCCTGAGTGCTGAGATTCAGCAAGCAGGTCCCATGGGAAGGAGCCATCAAGGTTTGGTATCATGAATATTCTATGTTAACACCAGAATGGTGGTGAGGCTGGAAGTTAATTTGAAAATCACAGGCTTTCTTTCAGCTGCCCCACATCTACAGCTAATATATTTGGGTGAAGACTGCTACTTGTTTATCAGAAAATCTTTTCAAAATAGCACATTGTAGTACAGCATTTCAGGTCAAGGGCCATTATGCAAAACTGCCCAATCCATGTATGCTGTGTCTGAGCTGAGGACCCGGTGGGTGCCCACCAGTGGCACTTTACAGCCTCAGCACATCCACTGTGACATACTGAGGTTTCACAGCTACCACAGAGGTCAGACCAGGGCTCTTACTGTATATGGTGCTCCTCAAAAGGATGACAGCAATGCATGAACATTTCAAGTCCAAGTAGTTTTTCCCTCTCAGCTTTTGGGCAGAAGCAGTTCACTGTACATTGCTTGCTTAGGGCTCCACAGAAAATTGTGTGTTTAAAGAATAATCCTTCTCTTCCAGAGGGAGTCCAATCATATCAATACAGGTAAAAAAGGCAGGGGAGCATGGAGACATGGAAAGTGACAGAAATCAAAGAAGAAATATTTCTTCTCTTCAATTGTTTTAAGATTTTTTCCTCTATAGAAAACAAATTTCTAGCAAGTAAGAGGTATCCGATATAAATTGTCCAAAATTCTTGTGAGAATCATTCTAGTGTAGGAAAAAGAGTGTTATAAATGTATATACATATGTGTATATGTGTGTTTTTGTAAGTATAAGTCAGCAGTGCGTGTTGAAATTACTTGTTTCCTTATTGGTCTCCTGTTATTGTAATAATAGCAGTGCCTTTGTGAAAATCATGGTTTCCCTCAAGAGCAATATCTTCCTGTTGTTGATTGAAACAGTCAAATTGTACAGCCATGTATGACATTACAATTTTGTTCTAAGCTATATTGACTATTTTGACTGAAAATGCAGAGCATGAAAACCCCCAGTTGTTGGTGAGTAGAGGGGAAGTGGGGAATTTGCTCCAGAGAATAAACTTACACATATCAAAATCTTTTTTAATAATGTTTGGATAAGAAAACTTTTGATGCAAATCCAGTGGTGGCTATCTCAACCCAATTTTCTTTTGTATGTTAGATCAACAGAAGAACATAGTAAGCAGCAGATGAGCTGAATTAGTCATATATTCTTCTCTGAGTTGGAGCACACTTCTGCAGATAAACTAGGCTGATTATCAACCACCACAGCACTTTTGGGTGCTTCCAAGTCTGATAAACTTATTATGGTTTTCTTTTCTGTGAGAGTAGAATATAGAAACATTTTGCTTCCTCTCAGGATATCTTTGTTAGTATCTTTGTTAGTAAATTTCTTAGGTAAAGAGACATATATATATATATATATATAAAGATTATTTTAAAGCATTTTTTTCCTGACAACAGTTACTTGAAGGGACAGATACATAAAATAAGCAGGTATTTTGAAATTTAACTGTCTACACATAGAAGAAGTTACATTTTCATTAATCCCTATCCTTTTCACTATTTCTTTTCCTTCCTTGTGCATTCACAACTGAGTTACCATTTCAAAAGGAAGAAAGTGAAATTGTGGACTCAGAAGCTACGAGGTTCCAGTAGAAAACACAGGTGAGACTCTGGTCCAAGAGGAGCAGCACCTCACTTGATGTGACTGGGTGAGCACCAGTGCACTTTGGAAAAGTACTCTCCTCTTTGAGGAGCCATTTTAAAATCTGCACTGAGGACGTGTAGTGGTAAGTGGGAATTGAAAATGAGAATATTCTGCAGAAGATAGTGGTAGTTATTTCATAAGAAGAAATGGTGCAAACCCCAGGGCATTAGACTCATGACTTAGAGTCCTTATATCATTACCAGAGAGACAAATTTTTCATTTTACACTTTCTTTTTTAAAAATGTTTCGGCCTTTTTAGCAGTGGAAGAGAATATATACCAAATGATGTACATTAAAAACCCACTTCTATTAAAAGCTAATGTGTCTTCACCTTGGTGATGGTTCTAGAGCTATCTCTAACTGAATATACTTACATCTTTTATTTCCAGAATATGAAATGTAAATTGCCTTTAATGTTTTTGATTTATCAGGCTCATGTTAGACTCATGTTTGGCAATATTGCCCATTTTTTCATTATTTTTTCCATAAGTACTGGAGGATGCCTTCCATGTACATAATATGCCATATATACTAATCTGTTTTTATGCACTCCAGTTGCTAGAGGACAATAAGAATTTTATACTCCAGTTGAAAAAAAATTGTGCCTCTGGTCTAATAAGAACTATCTTAAACTCAATGTTCCCGATTCTTTACAGCTCATGTGACAACTTTATCTACTTACTAATAGTATACCTACCTGGGAAATTGCTCTCAAACTGGAACATTTCATAGTGTATTTTCACCTTCAGGAAACTGGTTTAGAGCTGCAGACAGAGGCCACTAAAGCCTGAGGGAAAAATATCTATTGTCATTTTGCTGCAAAAAATATGTATTTGAATTTTAACCAAGACCTTAGAAAGATCATATTGCCACTTGTTCACCCACTGCCTGGGTTTCCCTCCACCTCAACGACGCAAAACTTTTCTATTCAGACAATTGCAGTTTTGTGGTGCTAATTACTATGGATTTTCAGATTAAGGAAATAAATTCAGATTTTAAATCTGTTCTTGCCTGAGATACACAGCATCAGATCTGGACTTGGCTTCTGTCTTACACTAAACATAAGAGCTGCAGTTATGTTTGTAATTTCTACTGAAAAATAACCAACCCATCCCAAACCAAAACCCCATCAGTGACTAAATATCCACTACAAACCACATCCACAAAGATTTACACAGGGCGCCATTTTTGGGGAAAGGAATAAAACATGGTCCTAGAGGGACATCTGAGTGTTTCATTGTTTTAATTTTCCTTTTATGTTATTTTATTTATTTTTACAAAAATTTTTACCTTCCATTTATACTTGAGAGAGAACCAATAAGTTTATATTTTTAATCCAAAAAATATAAAAAGATGTTGCCAGCCATTGAACCTTAAACAATGCAGAGAACAGGGCTTTTAATAGCAGATTGTGACAAAAGTAATATTCTGAAACACTGACATCTCGTGGCATGCTCTAGAAATAGCAAAATTCTCAAGAGAGGTGTTGTCTTTTTTCTAAGTGAAGGTCAAGCAGAGCAAATTATACATAAAACTCAAAATACATAAACATTTTCACTATCCTTTAAAAAGCAAAAGTGATAGATGTATTTTCTAGCTA
>VZRX01009170.1:20252-134089 GCA_013398075.1 Notiomystis cincta | reverse complement strand
AGTGATAGATGTATTTTCTAGCTATATCATTATATATATATATATATAAAAAAAGATAGAATTAGTTTCACAAAATACTAGGGTAAATGCTACATTAAACAGCACTAAGATAAATAGTTAAGAGCATTTTGCAATTACTTAGGAATCTTTTTTCCATTACCACTATTAATAAATTGGGCAGCCTTTTAGGTAACCACAATGGGATGTGCAATGCCAGTAAAGCACTTCAGTAACAGGTCACATAATTAAAGGGCAAATAATCATCCTGGAAGCCACGATGATGATTTTGAAGTGGTTTCATTACTGGGGTACAACACAAGGTGATTGCCATTAAGCTAAAACGATAGTGTATTCTTGAACTAGAGGAAAATAATTGCCATGCTGCCTACAAGGGAGGTGGTGTTCCATTCTCACCTCTTCAGAACCAACCCTAGAGAGAAGTCTACCATGTCTAGCTATTCCAGAGAGTCAAGCAAATGACCTTTTCTAATATTAATAGCAAAATCTCTCTCTTTTTTTTTTTTTTTTAATTGGTGCCACTGGAATATCTCTTAAAAACATTTGATCTCAATTTGCAAAATATAGTAAGTACAATTGACAGTTACCAAAAAAACCTGAAACAAATTACTTACAGTCACTTACAATCAGCTTTTATTTGATTTTACAATGAGACTACCTGCATTCTTATTAGTTACACTTACTCCTCTCTCTGGTGGTGGTCTTTAGAAAGTGCTGTTAAAAGATCACAAAGCCTTCTTTCTGGAAAATTAAACCATCTTATAGTCATCTAATTTTAATACTCATATGACTTTCCTCTCTGTTCTAGGTTTCACCAATCTTGTTTTTGCCAACAGCTGCAAAAGACAACATTTCCTGTCCACCTAAGTTCATTCTAAATGTGATACAACCTTGTCACCTGCGAGAAATTAACCTGGATCAAATAAAACAAGCTAGGATTCTCTAAATCCTGATGAGAAGCAGGGAATGCTTGAAATGGAACCAATCTATCAACATTGGAGAAATCTAATCTTTTCCAGCACTTCACATTACAAGATAGAAGACCCTCAGATTTGTCACTATCACCAGAAAATACAGTAACTTTGTTTACCAGCATCACTTTCTTTCATCTATGATTGGCAGGAAGTTTGGGGATTCTGCTATCATGAAAGAAACTATGATTCTTATTTTCAAGACATCTAAGATGTACCTCAGAATACCAGAGGAGCTATAAATGTTGAAAACCAAGTCAATATGGCAAAGAAAAAGAAATTCTGTAGAAGATACATGGGTTTTTTTTAGATATCACAATGTGAAAACATTGGCTCTGGGCTGTTATTCCCCATGAGTACCATGAGTAACAGGTATTGTTCAAATTTGTTTAAAATCAATAATAAGTAAAACCTCCTCCAAAAGTAAAACTCGAATTCCCACATGAGAGAGAAAATGTTAAGAACTAAGTCAGTATGAGTATAATAAAATATAAGAACTATAATGTCTGAAAATCAAATTAAAGTACATAGAAATATGCTAGAACTCTGGAAAAAAATAAAAATACTTTAAAAGAAATTTATAAATACAGCAAATGAGAACCAAATTAGGAGATAATTGCAAACTGGACCACATGAAGAATGAAAAAGTTTAGGAAAAAAACAAACTTTATTTAAGTGCTTACATGGTACAAGTGTTGAAAGAGGAAACAAATTTGTTGCTTTGTTAGAACTTCTTGATACCTGAAAGTTGTATCTTTGTGTCCTGCAAATTTTCCAGATGTCTTGACTGGGAAAGTGCATATTGTTTAGGGTACTTTTTCATTTTGATTTCTAAAATGCAGAATATGCTTCTGTCATTCACAGTGGATTGTCAGCTGTTCAAGCAGGGAAAAAGAGCTGTGGCATAATGAAAAACTGAAAAGAAATTCACTTATCTCAGTTTTTTACCTCCACTTCTCTTCTGTGTCTAAACACAGAGAAAAAAATATGTACATATTTTTGAGAATGAGACATACTGATCTGTAATAGGGAAGGATATGCTGAGACCACTGTTGGAAGAAACACACCAAGGGAAGGAAACTACATTGGCACTTCAAACTAGCAAGTCCAGTATTACAATGTTCCTCTTTCCACAAAGTGGTTCGCAGTTTTAACCCTATTCTTTTCCTCTGGTGCTTGCTGAAAATATGAGGTAAATGTGGCTGTTTGGAGGAAAAAATAATAATTAAAATAAAGCAATAAAAATTCATATCAAACCAAACACACAAGTGTGAAAGGCTTAGTTTTACTCTGAGAAAAAAATGAGGAAAATCTCCATAGGTGAAGGCATTTATTTCTTTCTACAGTTGCTCCTTCTGAACAATCCTAACCACTATAGCAAGTAGCAACCTGCAAGTAAACTCCCTCACTCACTGCCAGGTAGACTCAGAATGTGATATGCCACAGAGTTTTTGTGTCAGTTTTCATGTGAGGTGCATTGGAAGGGTCCAACTTCTCATCACAGGAGCCCAGCATGACTGGATTAGTTATACATCCACACTGTAGCCTATTTAAAGTTAAGCTCCCAAATGCACTGATATCAGTAGAAACTTATATGCACAAACACCATTGTGAGACAGCCCTCATGAGCTTCAAAGATTCAGAAGCAGGGTCTGATTGTACAAGTTGCTGACACTCAGGTCCTCAGGGTATCTAGGCACTTATCTCCTGCTGAAGGGAATTAAACAGAAGGCATCAGAGGGTGATGCTGAAACTCCTGCAGGCTTCATTTACATAAATGATGAGGTTCGAGTCAGTGGTAGCTTTCGTCTTCAGCAAGTTCTTTTCTCAGAACTTTAATTTCTTAATGAATTTTAAAACTCATTCTTTCTCCATAGTTAAACATGAAATCTCTTTGCAAATAATTTTCAACCTGATTTGTCTTCTGGCAGAAAACAATCACTTAGTACACACTTTTTATGACTTATGTAATTCATTTAGATTCTGCTTTTTTGTTAAAGCAATTTGCTACTCATTATGTCCTAAAAAAAATTTTAAACACACATCCAATATCAAGCATTAAGAAATTAGTACAAACTGGGGAAAGTATAATGAAACATCACCATTACAAATTAAAGCAGGCATACATGTTTGCACAGCTGCATGGTTTTCAGTAAGATCTGAGCTACTTGTTTCTGCTTTTACTTCCCCAGCCTCTTTATCCCCGGCAGTAGCAAGAGTGTGTATGTGTGTGTTACATCCCCCCCTCAGGTTCATTTTGGTAATACTTGGAAGTTAATTACCATCCTCTTCTCTCCCTTCTTCCTCCTCCTCACCACAAATTGCAATCATAAGACATGGTGCTATGACACCATGATAGAAAGCTTGCGAGCTTTCCAGCCCTGCACAGCTGTCTTCCACTTGGCTTGTCTTTGAAATAGGACATCCCTGGAAGGAATCTCCTTAATCATCTCCTTAATGAATTTGGACTTTAGGCATGAGTTGTATGAGGAAGATTTCTTTTCTTTTAATGTCTTTGTGAGACCCTTCATTCAAATTTTTTATATGGACATGAATTTAAAAGACTTTTATTATGGATTTGATGAAAATATTCTTTACGAAAGGAACTGTCAAATATCAGGAAGATTAATTATGAAGTTGTTTAAAATGCAGATGATTGGGTAAGTACATAATTAAGGAGCTATCATTCCCAACACAGTAGGGAAAAAATGGGTCTGCATTCCATTAAGTAATCAAGGATTGATTAAATATGTTTAATATAATGCTTGGCCTATGAAGAGTATTGTTACAGAATGTTATGACTCGTTCATATGTTTGAGCCATATGATTTCGTTCTAGTAAGAACTGTGGGTTTGTCTGGGAAACATAAACACTTTATAATTTACAATCTTCAATATTATTCCCAACAGTTATAATGAATGCTAGCTTGTGTCTCCTGCAGATCTCAAAGATATCTGTAATGCTTGATACTGAAAAAAAAAAAAAATTTACAAGAAAATAATTAATATCCTTGGGTTTGAACAGGTAATTTCAATGTAAAATTGGAAATCAGATAGGATATTTAACACTGGATAAATTCATTTGAAAAATGCAACAGTTCAGAGATAACTCTAATTTCAGAAAAAAATGGTACACAAGAGAAGGTGTAATATACACTTGAAGGATGGCAAAAACAGAGAATTAAGCATTTCTCTCTAAACAGATTTTGAAAAACTAAACTTTTCAAATAAAATTTTATTGCTGATGCTTTAAAAACTATCATCTCACCTATTCTGAACACATACTGAAAAACTTGTAGTGTCATTGACNAGCCGCCGTGAAGAGTCCTCCAGGCTGCAGTCCGAAGGCACAAAAAAACCTTCCAGCAGGCGATGGGAAATACAAGATCATCCCACGACACTTTTATCTTATACAAATTTTCTGATTCAAATTAGATATGTTAATAGCATAAATTAGCTAGTTAAAAACAAGGACAAACCTACTATCTCCAAAACTATATAAAGTAAAAATTTAAGAACTCTATAAAGTAAAAAGAAAAATTTGCTGGAGACAATGCTAACAAGTTTGGATGCTACTGCAATTTTATTCTCTGAAGGAGAATGGAAACAAAAGGGGTCTTTTATTGTTGTTTTCTGAAGAAAAATACCATCAGCCTCAAGTGGCAATAGATGATTTCACCTTGACCTCAAGTTCTGCAATCAGTTGACCCTGACCCTGGGAGCAAAACACACCAGAGAGGAATCGGCAGGTGATGAGCAGGGTCGTTTGCCTGTGCCAGCTAACAAGGTTACTCTTGCTGCTGTCCCCTCTGCCCTCCACATGTGGATGCCTGACCTGTTTGCTCATCAGCTTTTAAACTACCACATTTACAAACAAAGAATGTTGCAGCTTACCTAAACAATGGGTCATTACCTTACAATGTTATATTGCAATTGATTCTTCCAGACCTGTGCATGGAGAATAGGGCAGAAGGGCTGTAATGGTCTCAGATACAGATATTCCCCCTTGTCTATTAGATTTTACAGTGGACTCCTCATGTCACTATCATTTTCAGAAGGAGTAGGGTCCAAACTGAATAAAATAGATAGCCAGGCAGAGGAAATAGCTCTTCCTGACCATTAGAAAATGATTAGCTGAAGCTCTAAACCATGAGTTCTGGCTTTATTCACTCTCTTAATAGATTTGCAAGCACTATAAAAATAAGAGCAATACCAAATATCTTACTTTAAAGTAAGAGGATAGCTAGAATAATTTACAGAAGCTGATTTTATGATGATTTTTGTTTTGTCAGCTTTTGATTTTTTCCATCCTTTGAAGCATCTAGAGCATTTACAGAGTGTATATATAAATAAAAGTAGTTCAGTAGTGTAGGGCTAAGGCTGTGGATCAACAGCAACACAAAGAAATCTCCCAGATATCTAGCTCCTGGAGTGATAACAGAAGATACAGAATCCCTCAAAGAAGCCAAATTTACCTTCAGTTCTCAGAAAATTCAGATGGTTTTTAGAGGTGGTAATGGAGAAACCTCCTGCAACAGCTTTTCCAAACCTGATCTAGTATTAATTACATTCATTAATAGGGTACTTTGACCTTTGCAGATTGTAATTGCCTAATTTCAGTTTGTATGGTTTAAACTAAGAACCCACTTTCTCCTAGTCTGGAATATAATTCCCTTGTGTAAGTAACTACAAGTTAACATTTGCTCTCTTTGTTAATGAGCAAAATCAACTGCGCTGCATAAACCTTGATTATTTGCCAGTGCATGCATCTTTTTTGAATGGGAAACTTCCATGAAATGGGTCTTATAACGTTGCTCTGATGGCAATTTTACCAGTGCTGTACTCAGTGGGAAGATCGTTTCTCAACTTCTGCTTGTGTTAAGACACATGATGTTTTATTATAGCCATTTAATCAGGCAATTAAATCCTTCCAAGTATTGCATTATTCAGAGTGTCTGCTTCACCAGTATGTGCATCATCTACAGCCTCAGGAAACACAGAAACTCATTGTATAATCTATTGAGCTGGGAAAAAAGAGGCACTCCTTAAGAGTTAGGACTAGCCCATTTTACAGCTCCATTAACAACTTTAATAAAACTGTCAGCAAGCTATTTCGTAATTCATCCAGCCTCCTATCTTAGCATTATTAATTGTGATTTAATGGGATATCTTGTTCAATATCTCATACAAATCCACTCATTTCACCCCCTGTTTGCTTTACAAAGAAAACTTGCAACTTTGGATTTATTTGGCAACATTCACTTTAATTTCTTTGACCTTCCTTTTCAAAAGCCACAGCAGAATAATGACACAGAAGAATCTTGAAGAATAGGTATATGTATTTTCAAGTATCTGTGTTTTTAAATGTGTATTTTCTTAATTTCAGTTTGACAGGTTTTTTCCATTGTGTATTTGTGAAGGGAAGAAAGATGATTTACTGAGAGAGAAAAGAGAGGAAGGAAATTTGTTGAAGGTAAAAACAAGTAAAAGACAATCATATGAAGTATCCTTTCAACATCACCATATAACATGTCAATAGCAAAGAAGCAGTTTCACAGAGCAAAGAGAAAACATCTACAGATGGGTCACAGTGTGAAAAGCAAGAATGTAACTGCTAGAATTTAATGCTTTCTCTGATGAAGTACTTCAAGGAGTTGGTTGTAGGCTCTACAGGAAAGAAGTCTCCTTTTTACAGCAGTACTATTTAAATAAATAACTGTTTAGACAATGCAAAGGTCTTTTATCATTCTTATGCTGATAGTCCCAAGTGAAGATAAGTGTCAGTTCTATAAAACTTGACCGTATAACCTCTTAGAACAAAAAATAGCAACCTAATTTCAGTAGTCTGCATTGCTTCAGCTTCCATCTGTGACCATCTTGTGTCATTGAATCCTGTCTTTGTAACCAAATGATAAAATGGCTTTCCCATCAACTCCATTGTTCTGGTGCTCCTTTCCAGAGGACCATCCTCTTACTTTGCCTGCATTTCTAGGTTATCAGTTTATGGCCTCTCTTACTTCCTTTATAGATTAATATTGGTCACATTCTGTCTCAAATATCCACTCTGGAGGTGCCTCTTGTCTCCTCTGTCAACAGCTGAAGGCCCAACAAGCCACCTTTGTCAGACCTTGGGTTTATCCACTTTCCTCCTTCCCAGACAGATGGGTCAGAAAATGTGTCTCTTGAAAGTCTAAAGAGATTGTGGCAAAGCTCTTACAACTGCTTTTATTCTTCTGTGCCACAGTTTTGAACATCACCAAGCCGTTCTTTCTATTTCTTGTGCCTTCTTTCCAATATGAACTGTCTTCCTGAGCATTGGCTCTGTTTCCATAGTCCACCTTTGCTTTTGCAGTCTGTGTCTGTTCACCTTTTCTTTCTTCTCCAGTCCTGAGGAGATAAATTTTTTGCTATTAAAATGGTCAAAATAATGTTACAAAAATCCCACGAATATGAAAATTAGGTGTCCAGTTTCTGTTGTTGCAGTTCAGTTGTTGTCCTCTCCTCTCTTCTAGGGTTCCTTTTTATTGCTCAGATGCATTAGCTAGTTACAAAGAAAAAAACACTAAACTTATAGAATAGTCACACTTACCACACTTTGTCAATCTGAATGCAGACATATCGTTTCTGTTTTCTTTGTATAACAAATTCAAACTTATTTCCTTTACTTTCAGATCCCTGTTAGAAGTTCTATTCTCTGCATAAAAACTCTTGAATTATACAATAGTACAAGGCTAGGAGCCTGATTTCCCACTTCACAAATACCTATTATCCATCACAGTATCTGCTGAGTATTGAATTAATGCCTTTCACAATTTCCTGAAGCTTGCTTTCCATTTTAATATTAAATATTTAAATATCTTTTCAAGAATCATTTTGTGAAAGATTTCCAAACACACATATACACGTGGGTTTTTTTCTGAACTGTACTAAATATGGCTATAAGTATAACATATTTGGATATCTGTGTATATACATATGTCTGTACTATGTTCATGTGTACATTCATACATGAATACACATTTAAGGATATATATGGCATATGCACATGGAAGATGACATTCTTACCTTGCTAGGATGTCTTCCCATACTTTTTCATAGTGCTGCTTTCCATGGAGCCAGGAGAAAAAAAGTTAATAAGATCACTACCCATGTTTAACATCAGTCTGAAATTTCCCCTGAACCCTCTGTTCCTTGTCTTTCCAGTCCTCAGTACATCAGAACACAAATTGTGCAGTACTACACACCTTGACAGTACCCAGCACTGGGGCAGTGACCTCTGTGGGTTACAACATAAATAAAAGCAATGCCAGTAGCAACTGAGAGAAAATAATTTCAAATTTTCTGATCCGAGCAACATGAAATACTGTTGAAAATGAAAAGGTTATGTACTTTGAGGTTTTCAAAACAAATGCATTGCTTTAGGCCTACTGTGAAGATGATTGTGATTTGATTTCCATCAAGGGAAAACACTTGAATCTACTGTCAACCAAAATGAGGCTTCAGAATCAAACTATGATTTTACTTTCACATGAAAATATTTGCAGGGAATACTCTTCCTTAGAGACACATCTACTACATTTGGCATTTTACAGTACATACTAATTCAGTGACAAAATACACCTACACAATAATTCTTAGTATAATAATGAATTGCCTTAATTGTCTTTTTTCGTGCTCCAAAACATAGCAGATATAGTGCTGACAGTTTCTTCTGATAAAGGTGATTAAAGAAAACTAAAGTCTTGATTGCAAATCTCTTAGAAATACTCCTTTTCTAGAATATTTTAACATATGAATTGAAGATAAGCTATTAACAAAGAAAATCATAACACATAAAAATGATGTTTGGACACACAGGAGAGGGAATCATCTGTCTGACCCTCAGCTGTCCTTTTAAGTGAATCCACAATGAGTGAACATCCAACAGTTAAGCATGCCAAGATAACAGTGAGGAAAAAGAGCTAAAATTATTAGGAACCAGATGGTACTATAGGAAAAAATACATAGGTATTTTGCATTGGGCTCACACTGTTGCCGAGCAATTCCATTGGTGTTAGATCCCTTCTAGAGCAAATAGAAGCACAGGGTAGTGGCACTGTATTAAACATTAAAAATACCATGTGTTTATTTCTCACTCTGTAGATCTCTTGAAAATAGATATCTATGATATTTACACGCCAAATTAGGGAATGAACATATTTCCAACTATAATTGGGATCGTAACTTAAAAAATTAAGTATTAAGATAGCAACTATTGGCAAACAAAGCAAGTAGTGGTTCTTTTATAGGTCTTATAAACACCAGTGAGAACAGAAGATCAGTGACAATATCAATAAAGTAATGATTTGTAAAAAAAAATTTGCGTCAAAAATATTTCTATATAATCTCTGCTTAGCATGCAACTTGGAAGAAAGATTATCTGCAATGAATGAGTGAGTCTCTAGTCAACCTATTAAAAGTTCAAAATTATAGTTTCAAGTTTATGGTAATTCAAGCAAACACAAATATTCTTTTCTACTGTTAGAAGGAGAAATAATTGCAAAACAATGTATATTTTCTTACTGATTTTTTTTCCAAGACACACCATCATATGTAATCAATGGTATAATTAATTTCCTGCTTTCAAAAATAAAAAGGTCTCAAAAGGGTACCACATCTTATTTCCATCCTAGTTCTTTCTGATTATATGAAATGGCAAAAGTTCATTTCTGCCTTATACAATGTCTTTCATACTACCAAAGTGGCAGGCACCATCTGACACTGAATATGTATTGCCCCAAGCCATTGCTTATAATAGAGTTTTAATATTAAATTGAAAATATTAGTTTCAGATTTTTCAAAGGAAGAAGGGATGAGCAGTGATATTATTGCCAATGTATTTATTAAACAAAAATCAGCTTTAAAGAGCTTCACATCCCACTGATTCAAAGAAAATAGTAAAGAAGAATTCTTGCATGTTATTGAATTCAGTTGAAAATAACAAAATTTTAAAGTTGAAAAAAGTACTATTGTCATGCATATTTCATTACTTTCAAGAGGAAAATGTCATAGTAGGGTTCTGTTATTATGCCTGATTGCTTTCCTAGGAAGAAAGGTGTTGATTGTCCTACTTTTCACATGAAATAAAAAAACATTCTGAGAAGAATAGTTTGCAAATTAATCAAAGGTCATTTCTCTGGAAATGCTTTCCCCTTTTTTTATCATTACAAAGTTATTTTAAAACAAAATTTATTCATTACGATATTCACTGCTTACCGTGCATCTTAATGGAAATATGCTGGAGTAGAATGGCAAGAAGTTTACACTTGATGCTTTCAAAACTTGTGAAACACTACAGAAAAAAAAGAAAATTAGGTATTTAAAAATTTACATAACACACTGAAAATTAAACTAGTAAATGCATCTTCTCTACTGTGGATTCTTCCTTAAAACAAAATTACAGAAATAGATGGAGTCATGTCAGGTTTTACTTTATTGGCCATAAGACTTTTCATGATGCATCTCTTGATTGTCTCCTGGTTAAATAATATGAGGTGCAAGACTGCACTGTAACTGTCTATCACAGAAGTGTGCTAAGACTCTTATTTGTTACCAAATTTATTTGAAAACATTTGTTTAAACTTCAAAAATAGTGAAAAATAATTTTACCACCCTCACTTAAAAATTACATGCAATAATAGCAAAATAACAGAAAGTTAAATGCTTTTTCCAAATCCTAAATTTTAGATGGAAATCCTGGTTTTCAAGATGACAAGCAAGATGACCAGCACATTAGTCAAAAAACACTGCTAGCTATGTGTGCACCTGGTTGAAGGAAAGGTAGTCTTTTAAACTGTTTTTATGAAGAAATTGAAGAATTTCTTAACCAGTCACCAGATGGAGATGAATTTTCAGCTTATTACTGTGAATAAACACTGATGTTTTCTATATCTTTAGCACTTATATTTTTTTCTGTAAGCATTTTTATACTAGAGACCTCTAAATGTAGAAAAATGTGGTTTTGTACATGTACAATATTTCCACTAGTGTACATAATAGAGAAATTTTGTAAAAATAATCATGGATTTTAATTATAAAATCCTGCAGAATTCATTAAAGCTTTATCAAGGATTTTAAAAAGAACAAAAATATCACCAAGCTTGGACAGATTTTGTGCAAGGATCTAAAAATTTGTCAGGAATCAACAGCTAGGCAGAGAGACTAAATACAACATTATTCAAATCTTAGGCACAAAGACTGTTTATAAATGTAACTTAATCAGTTCAAAACTGAGCAGGGCTGTTTGATGAGGCACCAGCAGCATAAATGTGTGTTTAGCATGCATGTAGGGATTTGTCTTGCTGTTTACATATGGGCAGAGAAATGGAAGCAAGGCAGAGGGACATCTCCATGTCTAAATTTATCGATGTAGATATGTGGGAGAAAAGCAGAGTTTAAGGGTCATCTTGATGGTAGATCTCAAGTCATACAAGACATTTCCCTTTCTAAGCAGAGGAATTAATCTGTTATGTTAGTTTGCTGTTAAGTCTGGCTTAGCCACAAGCAAATGTACCATTAAAGCACTTGAGATGTGCACTTGGATTTGAGATGTAGTTCTGGAAGCCAAATTAATAAGCTTGAATGAAAGATGGCTGAAAGTCATTTTCTCATGTAAAAATCCAGTGGGAAAGATGTCTTGGTGCACTTTTCTGCAATGATAAACCAGTGTCTTATATCATGTGCAAGGTCTCATTCAAAAATAAAAGAAATAAAATAAGAGGTAAAAGCTATGAGGCATTTGGAATTGGGAATAGTTCTTGGAAATGGCTTAACTGCACTGTGAAAAAAAAATAGTCCAGTTTTCATAAAATGATACAAACTTACTGTAAATCCATTGACTTAAGTCAGGAAATATGAAGCCAGGAGTGAAAAATCTCAAGACATTGTCCCAAAAGCAAAAGTTTGTCAGGCATTTCTCAGAATTATTTTGAGACTGTCCTATGAGGCACCTAACTTCAGAGTAGTCTTATTCAGTACCCTCAGTCGACAAACAAACACATCCTCACAGTATTAACCTCTCATGGCTCTTTAAATAACATAATTTTTAAAATTTTATGGCAGTAGCAAGAAACATTTGATTTAAGATACTGCTTGTTGAAAAGGAGCTGAGAAAATGCTTCTGTCTGATGGAAGAAGTGGTGAACTGACAAGACCAGCATAGCTTTGAAATATATTTCAAAGCTGCTAGCAAAGTATTTGTAGTGCTGTGTATCAGTTTTTGATTCCCCAAAAGAATGCTTTAGGAGATGTCCTTTGACTATGAGACTGTTCAATAATAATTTGGTTCCACAGATTTGGCTTTCCAGCATTCTTCTCAGATTTTCTGAGTCTGTTGGGAAAACAAAGAGCAGCTACTAACATACACCAGCTATTAGAGCTGCCTCTTTACATCTCTCATAAGTGGGCACTGGAATATGACAGTAAAGATGAAGATGAACCTTTATGATTCAATAAGCCAAGGAATGAAAATAGTGTGAATTTTATCAGTAATGGGAATAAACTGCAGTGAAACATTTTTCAAAGATTAGAGAGCATGTTGAGATTTTTAAACATCATATTTAAAGAGATCTGAGACCTCTTCCCCTAGCTTTTTCCTCCACCTCTGAATGAAACACTACAGAGATTTCACTGACCAATACATTACATAAAGAATACAGCATTTAAAATTACTTGTTTTTTTTTTTTAATACAAGGTGGTTTTCACAAAATATTTCAGTCTAACTAAATAAAAGTCAATTTTCCAGATAAGAGATCACATAAGAAAAAAATTATTCTCTTCTTAATATTTCAATGATAAATATCAGTTAAGGGTTAAATACTTCTTGAGATCAATATTATTGTCATGACTGATATAAGAATGAGTTTGAAGAATACTGCAGGAGTTTCCTGCAGTATTGAGATCCTTTTTGAGAGTAATTGCTTTTTCAAGGAAGATAAAAGATACGTAAAACACCGAAAGGTTATCCGGTCATTTGTGAAAACAAACAAAACCAAATCAAATAAATAAGGTACACAGTGAGAGGGATAAAAGCTTAGCTAGGGCATTAAGATTCTAGATCATAGAAGTCAAAACACAGTACAGCTTCAAATCAACAGTAAGTTATAGGGTTTTTTATAAAAATTGAAAAACTACATGGGAAAAATGTAAAAATAAATAAACAAAACTGAAACACATTTTAAATGACAAAAAAAAGGTACTGAATTTATTGTATGTATCAACAGTTGCTTTATGGTAGATTTCTCTACTCTTTGAACCTAAAACCCAGGCATTAAAATAGAACACTGAAGCATGCCCACTTCTCTATCTATTACTCTTACAACTACTGAAGTTAATGACACAATTTATCCTTCAAATAATAGTAAAAACCACATTTCTTGACAGTTTTATAATACCTGTCTCATTACTTGAGGAAACAGGCTTCTTAGAAAAAAAAATACGGGAAATGTAGCATTTGCATTAAAGCAAATCAACCAAATCTCATTTTACTTATAGGTGTTGTGGATTTGTGTATATTACTGATAGGATTCCATTGTTCTTATTTTAAGAGGTTTGATTTAAAAGGCATATACATAAACAATATAAAACTGTGTGGACAAAGTTTCCTGTTTTAAGAACAATATTTTCAATTTTAGAGAGTATAAATACTTGCTGGACTCTTTGTTACTTATTATTTAAAATTAAATTACCAATATTTTTCTGAAGTAGATGACAAAATTCAAACTTATTATTTTTTCAAAATAAAACATCTAAAAACCCCATAAATGCACGCAAAACTAAAATAACTTGGGTGATGAAGATTTATAGATGTGGCATTTCAGGACACAGTTTAGTGGGGAATGTGGCAGTGCTAGGTTAAGAGTTTGACTTGATCTTAGTTGTCTTTTCTAACCCTAACAATTCTATGATTCAATGATATTTTTCAGCCATGAATTTTTGGCTATTTATTATCACCCCTTTAAAACCTCTTAAAAACAACATCTGACCACACATGAGCGTGGTATCAAATTTCAGCTGCTGCCTCTGTTATAGATTTATAGATATGCTGATATTTGTTTAAATACTTATAAATTTGCAACACTATTTATAAAAATGTTTCAAGGAATGATGTTGTAGATTTTCCTTTTTTGTTAAGAGATCAATAATGTGGCAGCATGTGACATTTTAAGGCCCCAAGCTATCACCTGTAGGAGGGAAGACAAGAATTATTAAACTAGCAGGTTCCAGCAACCCAGTATTGTTGGTAGCATCTGCTTGTTCTATGAAGAACTGCCTAGTGAAAAATATTTTATGTTTATATACTTCCAGGAAGTATTCCAGGATGTAATACTAAGAAAGAATACTAATGAGCAATTATTAAGTCGTTAAACTTGCATTTCCACTCTCTCAGTACACGTCCTGTTCCTCGCCCTGGCTATCAACACAGGGTGGATCCTGCAATGAGAGGAAGGTAAATAATAAGTAGGAAAATGAGGTTGGGGGCCTCCTCAGATATGTTACTGGCTCTATTATTCAGTTTCTGTGTGGTACTGATAATGCTTTTAATTTACTGCTTTCTGTTTCCCCAAGACTAAAATTAAGGTAATAATTAGATACCTATTTCACAGAGATAGCCTAAAGATTAGTAAATGTTTGAAAAATTATTTTAAAATATAAAGCCCTATATAAATGCTAATGATTCTTATTAAATTAACTTGGTCTTGTGCGGGGGACCCGTGCACTGGGAAAAATAAAACTTCTCAGTAGTCACAGGAAGAGTAAAGGAAATAAAAATGAAAGGAAGACCACAAATACAAACAGGAATACCTGTCAGTTTGTTCTCAGTGGTCAGTGTCCATGGAGCTTTATTTTGTTGATTAATGAGATTAAACACTATTTTTTTAATAGTGATTGCAAGCAGTTTCCAAAAGAAAGGCAGAGTCAGTAGTGTATTGTTATTCGCTGTGTTCTTGCTATGTTCTCTAATGTTTCACTAACTGATGCAGTTGTCTCTGTGCTCTCACCCCCACTCCCACATTCTGCACACTTTCTTTTGCTCCTGAACCCCTTCAGGAGCCCTTGGTTCCTCCTTGTTGGCACTCTGTTGTGCTGGTTTGATTTCCATTGGAGTATCCTATTGGAATGAGATACTCTTGTGCCTTGATGAGGACATCCTTGAAAATCGTGCAACTCTGCCAGACCCTTTGCACTTCTGCGGCAGTTTCTGGTGGGACCCTGCCAAAGAAAGTTCTGAACAAGTTGAAATAGGTTTTCCTGAAGTGCAGGGTTGGACATTTGTCTTCGTCTAGCTCATTTACATGTCTTTGTCTAGCAAATGATGATTGAATAGAAAGTTCAACAAATAAATCAATATAGAATATGGAAGTTATCCAAACAAAAATATCACAAAAATATATATAATATTTTTACCCTGGGTTCTTGCTCTATTTACCACTGTTTAATCTGAAGTATTTTAGATATTTTTTAAAACTATTGCATGGATAAATTGCTAATGGACCCATTAAACTTTGCTATTTTTCTCACCTGACTGCTGAATTTCTTCATCTTTCTTTTCTGATTCAAACCACTGTAAGATCCTGTAAATCATCTTCACAGTATTTGCATCTCTATCTTTCTCTGCAACACTATTGAATATTTTCAAGTGCTATGACCTACCTTGTGTTTCTTTATATCTGCCCATAAACTACTGGCATATGTTTTTTCAAACAAACCCCATGTCTTTCGTCTAAATCAAATACCCCTAAACCTTTTCTGTCTGTTTTTAGCAATAGGAGAGTTTTATACAAGTGCTAGTGATAAAAATAGAAGAAGCACTATTGGACATCTCTGCCCTTTGACTTTATTTGCTTATTGGAATCTTTTTAATGGGATCTCTCTATGCAGGATTAGGAGTTGGGATAATCAGAGTTTAAAAATGATGGTGAGGTACCTTGTATGTCAGGAAATTGGTTTTTTTTAATGTTTTTTTACGTGGGAATAAAGGAGAAATATCATGCTTCTCAAACAATAACCTTTTGCTAGTGCCACGAAGTCAAAAGCAAAAATCTTTAAAAGTTTGAATAAAAGAAGCAGGCTTCTCCTCTGGGTTCTCTAACAATCACATAAATTTTTAACTGGGCATGCAACACATGTCATCCAATAATCTATGCATCAGCATTTTTGGATAATGTTTTCAGTACTCTTTACAGGACTTCCTAAGAAGAATAAATAATATGTAAATATTCTTTAGTTACATTTGATCTGGTGGTATCTTCCATCGACACATGTAAGTATATTCACTGGAGGCATGTGAATTACTTGTAGTTAAAAGTGAAAGATTTATAGTGTAAACATTGACACATTTTTATGTCCTTGAAATTGAATTTTATTAAATTCTTTTCAAATAATTCTATTTTTCCCCAAAAACTCCATTAAAATACCATACTTCTTGGAAATACAAAAATATGCTAAATGAAATTATGGAGATACTTACAAATAAAAATCTGCAGAGCTAAATCTCATCATAAAATTGAATTGGACAAGCCTTTGTTCCTAAGTCAATTAGAGATAGAACATCTGACAAATATAATGAACAAACACTATCATTGACTTCAGCAGTTTCCCAAAGGAAGGATAGTTATTTGCATTTCCAGATTTTCACTTGCTTTATAATTTAAACACAAATTAAACCTTAACAAAGATTGTGGTCACTTAACCATCTCTGACTTTGGAAAAAGTAAAATTCTCTCCGTATTACTCAAAGACATGTAAAAACTTCTATCAATCATAAAATGTCAAGCCCTTGCTGAAATGTTCAAGGAAGTTTTACTTTGGTGGGCTTTAATATAAAAATAGACATACCTTTCCCCCAAAATATGTGCTCTCTTTTAATCTGGCTGATGTCAACAACTTTGAGACAAGGATCTTGACAAAGATGTTTTTATGGAGAGATGATGAAAAATTGGTTACTTTCCTGTTAAAAAAAACAAGGTAAATAGCTTTGGATTTTGGACCAAAATGTCATTGCATTCTAGTAAAAATCAGTAGAATTTTTCGTTCTGGCCTAAACAAAGACACAGTCTACATATTTTGTAATTATAGGACTTCCAACCTTGTTCAAAATCCATAAATGTTAATGGGAATTTTGGCACCCACACCATGGTCATTAGACTAAATTTTGGATGTTCTGATTTAGTTCCAGCTAACATGAAAGTGGAACTGCAAACTGTCCATGATTATCTTACCATTTTCTTAACCTGTTGACATACTCTGTCCTGCTGAGAAAGTGACTGAAGTCTCTAATTCCTCATTCAGATCTTCTGACCATGACAGGGAATAAAATTTATTGTGTGCTATCATATTTACAGGATTGGTGTGTTTTTTTTTTTTGGTTTTGGTTTTGGGGATATATTTGTGATGTGAAACTTTACCAGTAATTCTGGTATGGGAATTTCCCTCTTTTATTTAAAACATTAGACAGCAATTTCAAGCTTTGATGATGGAAAATAGAGTTTCTTTTATCTTATAATGTTTTTGAGCCACTGTTTTTTTAACTAGAAATTCAACTCTGGAATGAGAGCTGTAAATTCATTATGTATGAATTTACATAATGCTGATGTAAATTATGCATATGCTTCAATAGTTGGCACAATTAAAAATAGGAATAAAGAAGTCAAAAGCTGTTTTGGGAATGTCAAAATTTTAATATTCTATCCACTATACTCCTGAGTTAGTCCTAATACCTCCCTAGGCTATTTCCTTCAATTTGTCATGACTTGGTTTAATTTTTAGTTATGAAAAGATACATTCCATATTTCATAGAAAAGCACATAGCATTTCTATGTGCTACAGGGATTGAAGACATGACAGAATAAATAGTGGTCACTTTTGTCCAAAACACAGAAACAGAAAATACGTTCAGGGAAACAAATATTTTAAAATGAGCTCAAACAGTTCATATTTCTTGGTTTCTTTAATGTGCAGAGAAGCATCAACCTGAATGCTCTTGCCCTCTATGCTCTGTGCCAGAAGAGACTGAGATCTGTATTCTGCTGTTTCACAGAGGTATTTACAACCTCTGCAGCTCTAATGCTTGCTTAAGTCTGGGCTAGGTAAGACCAACCAATCTGGTGGTGCTTTTTTTCTTGAACTCATGTCTGAATCAGAAAAAAGACATTTTTGCAAAGTCTTTGTCAGTGTTCTGAATTGAAGACATACACACTTTTGAAAGGTCAATGGTCATTTTAATCACTATTTCTTTTTATCACCTCTGTGTTTTTGTGGCTGAGCGTTAGTGCATTTATGAATGCCTCAAGACAAAGCTTAAAAAATTCTTGTAGTGATGACACAGTTCTGCACAGCCCTGTGAGACCTGTCTGTGACTGAGCAGTTCTGACAGCACCAGGGCTTTGCTGAGAAGTGTTTGCCCAGCATGACGTATTTTCCTTTTTCTCGCTGCTCCCACCCTGCCACAGCAAGTAGGCTGGGAGTCATCATTAATTGGGCTGGGACACAGATGATGGGAATTTGTTTAGGGGGTATTCCATACTAGATGATGTTGTGCTCAGCTAGAAAAGATGGGAGAAAGGAGAAGAAAACTTGTGCACTCCCCTTTTACATTCCCTACTAAATCACCATTATTTCACTCCATAGATCTTGCTGCCTTCCCTCTATTTTCCCCCTGTTCTGTAGGAGAGGGCATCCAGAGACCACCTGTGTGGGCACTTGGCTCTTGATCAGAGTCAACCCACCACCATAAAAACCTGGTTGGACTAAGGAGGAATACTCACTAGAGATTTTCCTAGCTTTGTTTTGCTGGATTAAAATTTAGAAGATTGCTGAAGACAGGAAAATAATTCCAGTCATACTCAGTGAAATCTCTATTTATCAAAAAGAAGATTCCTCAACTATATAGACAACTACGAATCCATGAGAAAAAGTGGATACAAAACTGGAAGATAGAATATATCCTTGGGTATATTTTAAACACTTGTTGCAGGTATATTCTCACATTTTGATTACATTTTACAGGTTATTCAGGAAAGCAAGTAAGCAGAAAGAGAGGGTCACTAAGACTGGGACATTCAGAGAGCAAGAATTGGATTTCTTCTAGCAGATGGGGAGTTAGTTCCCAGAATACTAAGCAGAATCAGAGCCTTCTTATCTGAGAAAAAAACCCCATATATTTGTTTTAAAAAATAGTGCCAAATAGAAGTTCAGAGACTTCAAAACTAAGTTTAAAAACTAAGGATGCCCGAGAGAAGATATGACACAGCAATTCCTGGTTCTGATTGTTACAAAATGTCAAGTAATCAAGAGTTCTTGTGTCTATTGGAATGGAGAATGCACTCATGTGAACTGCCAAATAATCACAAAATGATGGAGAGCAATTCAGGTTAACTGAATGCAGTTGGTATCAAATTTAAGAGCAATGCAAAAGCTCAACCATCTGTCATAATGCTTTGACCTGAAAAAAATTATATTAAATTGCGAATGGCTTTTAAAAGAAAATCAACAACAACAACAACAACAAACCAAACTGAGGTCAAGAACTTTAGACTCTACAATTCAATGTTTTTACTATAGCTTTGGATCACAATTTAAATCTGTATTTTTCAGATTTAACCCATCTCAAAACTTTTTCTACTTTTCCCTTTTTACTTGGATAGCTAGATAATTTGTTCTTATGAAAAGCCCAAAAAGCTTTGCTTATGAAGGCTTTCCCTAAGCCATGATCCATACTGCTCAAAGCAGAGAGAATATGAAGTTTCTAGAATTTTCTCATCCAAATTCCAATACACTGATTTCTCTCTGACAAGCATTTTGTAGATGTTTTCATCTGAAGCTTCTAAGGATGTGGGATGGGATTTCCATTATATTTTCACAGAAATTTGGAAATAGACCCTTAAAGGTACTTGACAACTATGATATTTGAAAAAAATTTACCTGGTAAGTATAAAATACTTTCTACTATTCCATACTCTGGTATTTATTTTTGTTTTCTGAAAGTGTTGAAACTATGTACTGCACTTTCTGTTAAGTGCTGTGGTTTGCAGCAGAGTAATTATACTTGTCTCATAAAAATACAGCAGGAAGAATGGAGAGTTGCTAAGGGGTGTAGCTCCAGAATGAAGCTTTCCTCTCAGTGTTAATTAGGGTAAGAAGCAATTACAGGGATGTGCATTTCTGTTACAAGGACTGCCACTAAAATCCTTTTTGAAAACCTTTTATAGCCAAGTAGACATAAAGAATTTGTTATTATGTTTCTTAACCTGTAGGTCACTACATTTACTCTAGTTTATTGCTTTGAATCCAGTGGATTATAATCGACACTTCTATAGTAACAAATTGCATAGTCTTAAAAAATGTAAGCAGAACATTCACCTGCTGCAGCAATATTCATTGAATTTCACTGAATTTATGAGACCCATAAAGGAGCTAAAAGCTCCTTTCCAAGCATTTTTACTCACGTATTTTCCTTTTGTTATAAAAACCAGAAAATCAGAAAAGCCATTTCTCTCCCCAGATGAAAGCTCCTGACACTCTAAGGCTTTGCTTGGAGACCACAAGCCACCAAAATTCAAGCATTTAATTTCTTAAGTGTCACTGGGGGAATACCTGAATAGAATACACAGAACTAAGCTAAGCATGTAGTGGAGAATTCTCTTATTATATCACAGAATCATTCAAGACTGTATACTGTAGGTATCACACATGGAGACAAGGAAGGAAATGTTCTGCAGTATATTATAGCAAAATGGTCCCTTCTGAGAAACAGCAGGCTCACAACTACATATTTTTTACTTACTTAAGGAATTGAAAAGACAAAAGTAATCCCTAAGGCAAGTTAGAGCCACTTTTATCTTGCCTAAACAGGATCAAAAGCAGATCAGATTCAAATGCTTAGGTCAGGCAAAAGCTGCAATAAGAACAAAGTTTTCACTCTCCAGGCTCTTCCTTATACTCCAAGATTTAGAAGATATCTCAAGAACTCTTAAGTTTTTGCAAACACAAACACCATAGATACACATAGTGAATATCAAATCTCCTTGATGCATAGCAAATGTCTTTGGCTTACAGGAGCCACACAATGCCACAATACAGTGAAGAGGTTTGATCTTTGGGCTGTTAACTCTTTCAACACCTGGACTTTCAGAGAGCAACTCAGCATCTGGTGGGACTCAGCAGAACAAAGCACAAGGCTTTGTTTCCATCTGTCCTGCTTGCCAGCTCCAGAAGGAAAGTGTGGGGAACAGGAGTTCTACCTGATCTGCTCAAGCCTACTGTTTTTTCCCTTCTCTACCAGCAGCCTTATGTACAGGAATACACAGTGAAGGAGATCTGCTTGTCACAAAGAACTAGTGTTATAAAGTTACCTACTCTTTTGTCTATACTAAATGAATATAATGGCCAACCATGCTTTGAATTATAAACATATTTTTAATTTCTAAAATTTTAATATCTGTCCATCATTTAAATATCATAAACCCTCCTCTATTTTAAATGGAAAACAACAGGAAGAATATGGGGGGACATAAACAAAAAAAAACCTAAAAAACCCAGAACATTTTTAGTAAATAATATGTGGGAAGTTTGAAACTGACTGTTGTGCAGCTTTACAGGAAAAGATATATTTCTGCCTATGAAATGTGCATTTATATTGGTTAAACACTGCTTTAGTTTGCACTGTTTATATAAAGATTTTCACAGAATCATAGAATGAAGGAAACTAAGAAGCAGATGTATAACACCATAAAACAGAAGTCTTAAAAGGGCATATGCAGGATGTTAAGTGAAGTTATCAAAGAAATCAGAAGGCCATCTACAGCACTAATAGTATACTTGGTAATTTTGAATAATTAACTTTATTAGCTCCCTAGAAATGAGAGGATTACATGCAGAGCTGACTGCAGTTACCATATGTTGGGCGGCCACCTAATGCGATGATAGTTCACAACTTTCAAAATTAAAAAGAATACTGCAGGGAAACACATTTTTATGGAATAATTCTATGACCAGCACAGGATTGTAACTAAGCACCTGAGGATGTCATTACATGGTCATTCAGGATGCATTTGCAATGGGTTTGCAAGACACAGAGGTTGAATGGACCAGCTCATGTTGAGAAAGCAATGGGAGGGGGCAACCGAAACCCTCTGTATCAGTGCTGCAAAACCTAGGGTTCAACTGCACACAATGCATCGTGAGAACAGACAGAGAATTCCAGTTCTACCAAGAAACAGATCTGCTGACTTCAATTAAAAATCAATTGCAAGGGTCTCGAGAAGAAGAGATGATGTTAAAGCTTAAATATTCAGGAAAAAATGTAAGTGCAATGGGGAAACCCAAGTCTGGATTGCATAAATAATCTGCTTTGCCAAGGAGCATGAGGCAAAAACATTATACGGAAAGGTAAGGGGATTTAATTTTAAGAGAATTTTAATTTTTAGTTTTTGATCATGCAGAGCAGTGACAATAATCCTTAGTTTTCCATCCTCTATGATATTTTTTCTGAGCATTTTCTAGCATCTCTTCTTTTCCTATAAGGGATCATTTCATCTACCATGCAACAAAAGGATGGCAGAAAGCTCAAGTCTGAACTTTCTAACACGTGAGATGTTATGATGCCGGTGATTAGCTACATCTGACTGATTAGATGTTTATAAAATGTTGAACTATAAATATGTATAAAGAAATGAACAGATGCTAGTGTTGACAAGTAGACCCCTGGCAACTCTTGCATATCAACATGAGATAAAAGAGTAAGTTCTGTAAAATTCCTGCTCTCTTCTCAGAAATACCAAGAGTATAAAGCAGTGAGAAAAAGATCCCTTAAGCAGGCTGTTCATGGAAGTAGAGGAATTCATGGAATATATGATCATCTGCTCCTACATAGCATCTTACTATATATCAGCATCTAATATTCTAACATGAGTGCTTAGTACCTCTAAAGAACAAGTCTGTCCTGAATTAGAACAGGTAGTAACACAAAATATCTCATCCCTCCAGAAAAGCAAACATCTAAGTCTAACATCTGTTTCATTTGAAGCAGAATGTGGAAAGAATGATAAGGGACTGAGGGGACAATGGAAATCATCAGGGAACTCTAACATTATCTTTTCAGCAGGCCTAAAGTGTATTTCTTCTAAATAATGTCAAATAGACTTACTTAGAAAATATCCACAGATTGTTGCATTTATTTTTATTTCTTAAAATATAATATACTTTAGAGCATGTAATGAATTTTTAAATGCTTACTAATTTAAAATTCTGAGCAGTATTGAAGTAGTCTTTATATGAGGATGAAAAAAAAAGAGTATCTATAGGCAGGCCTAGATTCCTCCTGCAGTGGGAATTCTAATGAGAATGCCCTGCCCAAGAGTAAAATGGCAAGAGAAAATTTCAGTTCCTATGGTCACACCATTAGTAATCAGGAAATAGCCTCCTTCCCACTGACTCTCCCGGCATGTGTCTTTTTTTGTGACCAGGACCAGATCCTGGACATCTTTTATTCTTAGACTGACCCCATAAACAAATAAATGAAAAGGTCTTTTCATTTCTACTTCTTCATCTATTTGAACAGCTACTGGAACTGAGAAACCTCAGTAAGAGAGAGGGGGGAAAAAAGGGGATTCACAACTCCAGACCGTGGTATCCCTGGAAAGATAGTCTTGTTTTTCTTCCAGTCTTCCTTTTATTCCACCAACATTTATGTTGGTATTTAGGTGATAGTATACTCATCTCAATCACCTCAACGTATATGTGTGTATATACATGGGGAGTTGTTTTGTTGTTTTGTTTTTGTTGTTTTAGGTTTTTTTAGTTGTTGGTTGGTTGTTTTTTTGCCCAGCAGTCTTCCTTCCCGGTTCTCTGCAGTTTTCTGCAAGGCACCAGTTTCCTTCTTCCTGTGTCTGAGCCACAACCCACTGGGCAAAACTTTTACACCCCAAGCATGCCCAGTCACTCCCAGCCTAAACCAAATTTTCTCCCTGTTCCAAGGTTTCAAGCAGTCGTCAGGTGGAAAAGAACAGGTAACTTTAACTTTCTACTGACCAGTTTCAGAATAACATAATCCATGAAGAAACAACATAAATGAAGCACAACTTGTGCTGCCCAATTAATTTTCCCTGGAAATCTTTTACAAGGAAACTGTGACTCCTGATCTTTAGTCTTGATTACCTTTCATGGAATATTTTCCTACATCTCTATCTTCAGTCAGTGAAGGTGTTTCCTCTGTGTAGATCTATACAACAGCTGTAGAGTACGCTGCAAATTATCATGGTGACTTTCATACTACACCTCCACCTTACTGAAAGAGATATCTGGATAACTCACAAAAAGTTTCTTGCCATCCTTTGGGGAGAAAAAGCAATGGTATTGAATTACTCCTCTAGATTTTATAGGCTTTAATTTTTTTGTTTTAACTAATTTGCAATGAGTTTGGCTAAAATAAAACCAGAATGCAAGGGTTCTAACAGCTTCAGGTTTTTTTGTTTCCCTTTGAATTATACAATTATTTAGGTTGGAAAAAGCTATTAAATCATTGAGTCCAACCATTAACCCAGAACTGCCAAGTCCACCACTAAACCAAGTCCCTGAGTGCCACATCTACACATCAGCTGAATATCTCCAGGACTGGTTCCTCAATGTGTGCCCTGGACAGCCTGTGCCAATTCTTGACAACTCTTTCATGAACTTCAATAACTCTCTCAGAACTAGCTCAGATGGCTTTGCCTGTGATTCATTCTTTGCTATCTGCTCGAGTTCACTAAAGGAATTTTAATGAGAAAGATAAAAGAAAGCTACTCTGTTACCTCATCCTGGCTGAGGTGCTCCATGACAGATGGAGTTCTCCAGGAGGGGAGATTTGCATAGCTCCTCAAGGCTGATGGAGCTGAGCTCCTCCAATCCAAGTTTGGAGAGCTCCAGCAAGAAGGGAGCCACAAGCAGAAATGAGGCTGGTGGAGTTCTGAGAGGTTTAAGTAAAACTTCTGGGGTAACAGAGAAAGATTTTTTCTGAGAAGGACCTAAGAGAAGTCTCCTGAAACCTGAAGCCCATGGAAGCTGCAGGGTAAGAACTGGAGACCTGAGAAAGATTCACGTTCAAGCTGACTAATGGCAGATGGCAAATGGCAAAGTTGTTTTCATATGCCCTTCAATGTTTGGTGTTGCACAACAACACAAATGAAATTTCTCTAACTCTAATTTCTCTAACTATTCTAAGAAGAATACTGAAAAAGTTTTATTTTCTAGATGTTCTAAATAGTCAAGGCCTTTTTTGTTCCTTTTAAGTACTAGAATCTTGTGAGTTTTATTGCAATTGGTAAAGACTCAGACAAAATTTCATGTTTAGAGTCAATCTTGCAGGCATAATGCAGTCTGTAGGACAACATATTTTCAGTATCTGGTTGATGTCTGTAAAATTCTAATGGCAAAAACTATTCAGGCCATTAGCTCAATTAATTCCTGCAGATTTTGTCTAAACTCAGTGGCTTCATGTCTTCATAGGTTTTGAAGAAGAGCTATAGAATGACCAAGCATGTATATATATATATATACACACACCAAACTCATCATTAAACTAAGTAGGCCTATTAAAAATTTTAGATGCAAGAATAACTCCAGTTAAAAATATACTTTATTAAGCAAATACATTATATGTCTTCTTTGTTGCTGTTTAGAATCTGATTTCAAATGAGGCCACTATTTTCACTCAAATAACAGATGGACAGTTACGTGCACAGGGTTATAAAGAGACATCTAGTTCTTAATCTTACTTTTATCTTCAGCTAATGAATAGAGAAAGACCCAGTTTGTTGCCAGAACTAAGCAGGAGAGAGCCAACCTGTGCAAAGAGGCATCATTATTCTCATTTAGGGAGATCAAGCATGGTTACTGATTTAAAGTTACCTCAGTCTTATGAGTGGCCACCATACTAGCAAATACTAAATTAGTTCCTTTTGTTTGCTGTGTCTCTGAAAAACTCAGAGTGAATGGTTAGAAACCACAATTCAGAACTCTTCCAATTTTGTGCACAGTTGAACAGCATATTTCCTATGTACTTTGAAATTGGTTAAGCACTTCTGACCTCTGGAATCATTTCCATAATAAGCAAAATGTAATGCACTGTTACAGTAGTTAATGGTCCGTGTTTTAAGCTATCATTACATATGACTGAAATGCTTAATTAATGAATATGCAATTCAAGAATAAAATAATGAGCACAGTAATTAAGAATGAAAGTTTACCTACCTTGTTTGAGTTGAAGTGAGAATTCTACTGTTTGCAATGAATGTAGCAGTTCAATTACAATTGAATTAATTTATTATACTCCTTAAAGGGCTTCCAGGCGCACTGTATGAATCAAAAATCAGAAAAGTCATGAAACTTCAGAATGTCACTTTGGGAGCAGTATTGTAATAAGCAAAGAAAGTGAAGAAATATGGCTCTAAAAATATGCCTATCAGTAAGCAAAAAAACCCAAAAAAGTGATCAAGAGATTCTAATTTGATACACAGTGATAAATTAACCACTTCAGATAATATGCATCAGTGTTGCACAAAATAAATTTAGTCTAAGACCTTCAACTCCTATGTTCTTGCTCCTACTTGAACCAGCATTACATAAAATTACTTGTTAAGATAGCAAGGAGGTGACGTCTCTTCTGACTTGAATTATCCTATGATCCCATTTGAGAAGATACATATACATATACATATACATATACATATACATATACATATACATATACATATACATATACATATACATATACATATACATATACATATACATATACATATACATATACATATACATATACATATACATATACATATACATATACATATACATATACATATACATATACATATACATATACATATACATATACATATACATATACATATACATATACATATACATATACATATACATATACATATACATATACATATACATATACATATACATATACATATACATATACATATACATATACATATACATATACATATACATATACATATACATATACATATACATATACATATACATATACATATACATATACATATACATATACATATACATATACATATACATATACATATACATATACATATACATATACATATACATATACATATACATATACATATACATATACATATACATATACATATACATATACATATACATATACATATACATATACATATACATATACATATACATATACATATACATATACATATACATATACATATACATATACATATACATATACATATACATATACATATACATATACATATACATATACATATACATATACATATACATATACATATACATATACATATACATATACATATACATATACATATACATACAATTTCAGCAAAAGAATATCATTAAGCAAAAAAGATTTGTAAAAAAGATTTGCAAAAAAGATTTACAAGAATACTCAGAAGGATAGAAATGGGTTATCTCTTCTAATTTTTAATAAATCTCTGCCTTAAAGATGAGAACAAGAAAGAAAAAAAAAAAGAAAGCTAGCAAAATCTGCCATCCCACAAAGCTGACAGGTCAACACAAAAAAAAAATCTTTCAAAAAAATACACAGTTCTACAACCCTAGAACATACAGAATAGATTAAATTCAGTCAAGAAAGTTTTTCTCTCTCATAAAATTATATATTGAAAACTTTAATAAATCAAAAACATTAGTTACGTAGTGATAGAAGAATTTATGTTAGAGGAGCTGCAGTCCTGTGACTGCTCTGGTTTTCTTAATCTCTTCTCTCTTGGTCCACTGCACTTTTTTCCTCTTTTGCATTTTACTGCAAGACTTTTCATTGCTCGGTCCCACCCACACTTGCATTTAAAACTTATCTATGCTTTAATATTTCCCATTTTCCACCCTTCCTTGTATACTGAAGAAAAATAAAACTATAATAATACTTTTTTGCATATACCCATTACAGAATTTCCTGGGTTCATTAAACATACTGTGTTTCCACAACTGAATATAACAAGGATTAAGTAATGCACTTCAAATTTTATTCCCATTTGATTATCATGTTCCCAGACTCTGGAAAAGAAGCTCACACAATTTAAAGGACAGTTAAGTGTCTCTTGTCTGAAATTTTTAGTTTTCTTTTCTACAGAGTTGAGTATGTGCTTTAATTTTAAAAGCCCTTCACAGCATTTTCAGACTGGTGCAGAAATACTTTGCTGTGAATTACAAGAAAAAGCTTTAGAAAACTCTTCAGTTACAGCCAGTCATCTTGTGCTCATTTCTGCTGCTCATTCCAAGCAGGATTGCCCTCTGCGTGAGTGATACCAGACGAAAATTCAGAAATATCCCTGAAATTCGAAGACTTTTCTGTAAATTGATACCTGTGCAGAACTTGATAATTATACTCTTTTTTTCTTTCACACCTGTTATATTTTTCTCACGAGTTCGTCAGTTTGATTCTCTCTCATACTTATGAACAGAGCTGGAAACCCCTCCTGTACAATTTCTATTAAGCCACTATCCAAATTATGATATTTTTCTCTAGTTTTACAGGTATCATCTGCTCCTGACATTTCTCTGCCACATCTGAACCTTCTTGGGTGTTCCAATGGGGAGGTACTGTAAACGGAACATGGGTTTGTCTCTCAAAAAAGCAATGTACTATGCTTTCATATACACTGTTGATATCAGAATCATTGTCTTAATACAGCAATACTTAAAAATTTGAACAATTCAACCTTTTATCCCATATAAAAAGTTTTAATGTCTAAGTTGGTAGGTGATTTGTATTGTGGGAGAGATTATAAGAAAATTATCTAAGTTCCTGGCCTGTCCTTCTATGATAATTTCTGCCACTGCTTCCAAGCATGGTGCTCCTTGCTTCTTGTTAGCTACATTTTCCAATTTATGAAAAAAAGTGGGTTTCAACATATTGTTTATAAACATATGATTGATTTTCCTTTTTTTAGTCAAACAGAAAAAACAGAACTGGGACATATTTGCTTCTGAATGGAGAGATATCACTGGCAATGGGACTGTCTCTTTTGGAATAGGCAGTAAGATATCAAACTCAGTACGTGTGCCTCAGAGACCTGCTCGCTTTAGCTAGGGGGTTTTGGCAAGATGTTAAAAAATTCCCCAATTTCTACATGAACAAAAACTTCTATTTGCCCTCCCAGTGGAGCAATGATGTCTTGTACTGGCAGATCTCTGGATTACTCTGAGCCCAAAAGACAGTGCATAAATTTTGGAGCTGATACAGGGGTCTCTGTCGTTTAAACAGGTTCTCTAATATTGTCCCTCCTCAGTGAATACACAGAAGGCTTGATTCTTCTGAACTGTCATTCAAGCACCACTTGCAAGATTGTTTTCCATTAAGATTATGTGTTAGGGAGAAGATGAGCTCTGCAATCAGTAGTGCCTCTTTGTGATACTGACATATCAGGACTATTTTTATTTTTAGATATAAGAGGCTTCTGCACACACAAAGCACAGCAGTTTCNGTAGCAGTTCAATTACAATTGAATTAATTTATTATACTCCTTAAAGGGCTTCCAGGCGCACTGTATGAATCAAAAATCAGAAAAGTCATGAAACTTCAGAATGTCACTTTGGGAGCAGTATTGTAATAAGCAAAGAAAGTGAAGAAATATGGCTCTAAAAATATGCCTATCAGTAAGCAAAAAAACCCAAAAAAGTGATCAAGAGATTCTAATTTGATACACAGTGATAAATTAACCACTTCAGATAATATGCATCAGTGTTGCACAAAATAAATTTAGTCTAAGACCTTCAACTCCTATGTTCTTGCTCCTACTTGAACCAGCATTACATAAAATTACTTGTTAAGATAGCAAGGAGGTGACGTCTCTTCTGACTTGAATTATCCTATGATCCCATTTGAGAAGATACATATACATATACATATACATATACATATACATATACATATACATATACATATACATATACATATACATATACATATACATATACATATACNCCTGGGTTCATTAAACATACTGTGTTTCCACAACTGAATATAACAAGGATTAAGTAATGCACTTCAAATTTTATTCCCATTTGATTATCATGTTCCCAGACTCTGGAAAAGAAGCTCACACAATTTAAAGGACAGTTAAGTGTCTCTTGTCTGAAATTTTTAGTTTTCTTTTCTACAGAGTTGAGTATGTGCTTTAATTTTAAAAGCCCTTCACAGCATTTTCAGACTGGTGCAGAAATACTTTGCTGTGAATTACAAGAAAAAGCTTTAGAAAACTCTTCAGTTACAGCCAGTCATCTTGTGCTCATTTCTGCTGCTCATTCCAAGCAGGATTGCCCTCTGCGTGAGTGATACCAGACGAAAATTCAGAAATATCCCTGAAATTCGAAGACTTTTCTGTAAATTGATACCTGTGCAGAACTTGATAATTATACTCTTTTTTTCTTTCACACCTGTTATATTTTTCTCACGAGTTCGTCAGTTTGATTCTCTCTCATACTTATGAACAGAGCTGGAAACCCCTCCTGTACAATTTCTATTAAGCCACTATCCAAATTATGATATTTTTCTCTAGTTTTACAGGTATCATCTGCTCCTGACATTTCTCTGCCACATCTGAACCTTCTTGGGTGTTCCAATGGGGAGGTACTGTAAACGGAACATGGGTTTGTCTCTCAAAAAAGCAATGTACTATGCTTTCATATACACTGTTGATATCAGAATCATTGTCTTAATACAGCAATACTTAAAAATTTGAACAATTCAACCTTTTATCCCATATAAAAAGTTTTAATGTCTAAGTTGGTAGGTGATTTGTATTGTGGGAGAGATTATAAGAAAATTATCTAAGTTCCTGGCCTGTCCTTCTATGATAATTTCTGCCACTGCTTCCAAGCATGGTGCTCCTTGCTTCTTGTTAGCTACATTTTCCAATTTATGAAAAAAAGTGGGTTTCAACATATTGTTTATAAACATATGATTGATTTTCCTTTTTTTAGTCAAACAGAAAAAACAGAACTGGGACATATTTGCTTCTGAATGGAGAGATATCACTGGCAATGGGACTGTCTCTTTTGGAATAGGCAGTAAGATATCAAACTCAGTACGTGTGCCTCAGAGACCTGCTCGCTTTAGCTAGGGGGTTTTGGCAAGATGTTAAAAAATTCCCCAATTTCTACATGAACAAAAACTTCTATTTGCCCTCCCAGTGGAGCAATGATGTCTTGTACTGGCAGATCTCTGGATTACTCTGAGCCCAAAAGACAGTGCATAAATTTTGGAGCTGATACAGGGGTCTCTGTCGTTTAAACAGGTTCTCTAATATTGTCCCTCCTCAGTGAATACACAGAAGGCTTGATTCTTCTGAACTGTCATTCAAGCACCACTTGCAAGATTGTTTTCCATTAAGATTATGTGTTAGGGAGAAGATGAGCTCTGCAATCAGTAGTGCCTCTTTGTGATACTGACATATCAGGACTATTTTTATTTTTAGATATAAGAGGCTTCTGCACACACAAAGCACAGCAGTTTCTTTAAAAAAAAACAGACAACAAAACAAGAAAAAAAAAACAAAAAAAAAAAGAAGACAATTTAGCAGTTTGACACCCCCTCTGACACCCCTTTCCTTCAGGGAGCTAGGTCTTTGCCACAGGCCAGCTCTGAGGTGGTGCAAGCGTGGAACCAGAGACCCTCTGAGAGTGTATTGAGAGCAAGCCATAGGCAGCCCTGTGGGCTGGGGATGATCCTGATGACTGTTATGGGATTTGCTCTGCAATTCCTGCTCAATACTGCAGGGTTGTTCCTCTGTCCTGAAAGCACACTGCCTCTGCCTGCCTTGCTGGCAGGCTTTCTCTGGCAAAGCATCCTACTCTTTTGTCCCCATACACCAACTTTTTCCAGAGGTGCTGACTAAGAAACATTTATCATTTCAGGCCAGAAAACCTTTTAAGTAAGCAGAAGAGGAGGCATGCATTCTCAATTAAGCTCTAAATTTGCTTTTCTCAGGAAGAATATTGGTTTTCAAAAAAGGCCTCTTCAAAGCCCTTGCATTTTACTTGATGATTCAGCTCAGGAGCCCTGAGTAACGCACACAATATTGTACATCTCAGGAGCTGTTTAGAAACAGATTGCATATATGAAATATGTGGCTTTTATACCACCTGCACTGATAAAATTGCCTCTGGGCCATTGATTTCATTTTAAAAATCCATTACAATCAATTTTATAGTTATATAAGCCATGAATACGAAAGCATATCTAGTTAAATTTGTTTGTTTATGAAAGCGATATTATTGGTATGAAGATCTTTAAGTTATCAGTAGTATGAAATATCAGAATCAGAACATCCACTTAAATGTCTAGGGAGCTGTCTCTGTGACTCCTTTTACCAGAAAATGAAATGTAGAGATGAGTTAAAAATGTGTTATTTACTTCACTTGCTTGGAACATCACCTTTGCTTTTTTACTTTGCATGATTTATTTCCACATGTAATTGCATGATTTCCATAAAATCAATGACAATATTTGCATTGAAATATGTCACTGTATGCTAACTCAAGGGCATATGGAGCAATACCTGAAAAGCTGAGTTATTTTCTCTGATGTTACATATAACTATGCAGCAGGCAGTTTGAGAGGACCCACAGAGCATCTACTTTGGGAACTTTCACTTGCCACAAGATACAACTCTCTATAACAAACTCTTGCAATGAAAGACCACACAGCACTATGGACTGAAAGGGAGAGACCAGGGGCATCCTCAATATCAACAGGTGATTTGCACAGTGAATACATAAATGCATTTCATTCTATTAATAAAATAATAATGGTCTGCTTATTATTAATTTCATTTTATTAATAAAATAAATATGGTCTGCTCACACCATCACTAGTGTCACAATAGAAGCATAAATTATCTCTGTTTTGCAGGCATACTTCAGAATTAACTTGAAACAAATCAGCTTGTGGAACTGAACTGAGAAGTGACTTGAAGATCTCTTGACAGGGACTAATGATAAATGGTAATTCACTCAGTTATGAGACACTGAAATGGAGTATATTTCCAGTATTCATGTTAAATTTAGTTTTGACATATTCATTTACATTCTGCAAGGGGGAATAGAAAACACATTAATGAAACTGTCAGATAAGCTGGGAAATGTTGCGATAAGGACAGAGAAACAGTACAGAGAGAGGAAGGGATTTGAAATAGAAAATAAAATGTGCTCAGAAATTTGAAGACCAGAACAAATAGGAATTTAATATTCCCTCCAACCTATCCAAGGAAAACTTCAGCAAAAGAAACAAAACAGCATCGAGTACCAAGAGAGTTTTAGATATTGACATAACTAATAGTAAAGATGACTGACTTTTTCTTGCTGCTGGAAATGCAGAAATATCAATTCATGTGTGGCCACTCACTGCGTATTTGGATCACCTTAATCCACATAGCAGGGAAAGAGTATTTTTGTCTTATTATAGTTACAGCCATCATTAAATGTAACTAATTTCTCAAACATATTGTTATATCCAAGAAAGACATTGAAATAAAATAATCAGAGGTACGTGGTTTAGACTAGCAGTTTTTATGAAAGATCATCAGAGAAGTCTGAAAATGACCACTGAGGAATTTCAAGGAAGAAGGATGTTCAACATTCTACAGGCTGGCAAACACATTAGGGAGTAAATAGGATAAAATTATGAAAAAAGAAAATTGAGAACCAAGACAGTGCTTTCCAACAGTGAGGACTATTAAACTTTGGGAATTGTCTCTCAAAAAGAAGTAATGAGATTTCCATTATTATGGCCAACTTGCATTAGTTGAGCCAGTCCAGTTTTACAACAGGGGATAATTGCAATGGCAGAGAGATGGACTAGATGACTCTAAACACACTTTTTCCATCTCTAGTTTCTACAGCACAAAGGATATCATCTGGAAATACAAATTGCAATGGGAAATGTATTCTTCTTAATGGTTACAAATAAAGGCAATTTTCAGATAACATCCTCTCCCTTTTATTTCTCTACTCTGTCTGCACAGTATCACACAGGTTTTTAAGATAAACTAATAACATACACTTTAAAAGGAAAAAGTAGTACAGGGAAGAGAGCACTGGAAAGAATCCCACTGTGCCTAAGGCTGCAAAATCATTTTGCATTTGCAAAAACAATGTTTCTTTTTGTTTATAACAGTTATAGACAGTGCAAGTGAAAATTATAGATATCCTATGCAAATTAAAAGGAATACAAAGAAAGTAAAAGAAGTAGGTGCTTTGGTTTGCCCTGGCCCGGTTTCTGGTAGCAGAGGGACCACAAAGATGGCTCCTGTGACAAAACAGTAAAAAACAGAAGAAAAAAAGGAAGTTAATACACTCAATCATAAATTTAATTTGCTTAGTAGTACACCTAAAATCACTGTGTTTTAATCTTTAAGTCACCTTTTTTTTTTCGCTAGGAAATATTAAACATACTGGGAGGGCATTGAATGTGTTTTGGGATGTGAGAGTATAGATAGACATTTCTTTTACTTTTGCAAGGCTATATTTCTTTCTTTCTTTCAAATAGTCAACAAAATCACTATAATATAGGGCAATGAGAAATATAGATTCCCTTTAAGACTGTGTGAAGTACACATCATAAGTAACACCATGAAGAAATTCAAGTTTGGGGGAGATTACTAATATTACAGTCACGTATAGCAGTTTCCAGTGTTGTTGGAGACAATAATGCTCAAAGTATCTGCTCGTGAAATGTTTGTTCCCCTTCATTTGGTTTAGAGGAGTTTGCATTTTTTACAGGAAAATGCTTTTATAATCCTTACTGCCACATGTCTCGAAGATATTGAGAGACTACAACTACTGCACTAAAGACTTTCTCATTTTCATGTATTTCATGTACCAAATAGGTAAGATTCTCTATTCTAAGCTTGGTATGATCCTTTGCTATACTTCAGTGGGACTGGAAATAATATTTGCATTTTTTTAAGCAGCACATTTACTAGAAGCCATTCTGAGGTCAAATTGAATCACAAATAATCCATAGTGAAATCCTGTAGTTTTTTCAGTTGTTTGATGCATCTTTTGTATCCTTACACATGCCTGAATGTATATATACACATATTTTTTATATATCTATATGTTGCACATATATGTGTCTGAATAATAATAATGCAATGATAATATACAGAAAATGTATTTAATTATATATAATAAATATATCTCTCATATATATGGCTGAAATATATTAATAGTTCAATAAAAGTATAACTGATTTGGTGTCACTGTATATTAATGCCAGGATTATCTCTGCCAGTATTATCACTGATTTCCATAATAAATTCCTATCTCTTCATTATTTCAATTATCACAGAATAAGTTTGGAGGTGCATTTTCACATAGAAAACCCTGACAGCACAGGCATTCAGATAGAAAGCATTCAGCATGATGGGTCTTAGCACATCAAACTCAATTATGTTTTCTGACTTTGAAAATGTTCTGATGTCTTACAAAAACAATCCTTGCTTTGTGATCTTGTGGAAAAGCAGGGCTCAAATGCAAGTCTAGATGCCAATGTTGGTTTTATATTTAGGTAGTGCAATAATGAAGTAAGATCTCACATAACTCCTTTAAACTCCAACAGTCAATAGTCACATAAACATACAGCAAGTGCAACCATATTTCCATTTAAATATGTATTTATGATGATTCACTTTAGCTATGATGAAAAGTGCAGAAAAAATATGCACAATCATATAGAAGCTACTCAGCTTGCAAAAGGTGACAATGAGCTTTGTACTCTCATTGGCTGTTTGGCAGGTTATTCTTTCATCTGAAGAAAGAGAAAGGATATCAGGTCATTGGAAGAATGACAAATAAGGAACAATTAATCCACCTTAATGCAAAAGGCTTAACTTACAGCCTTTTCAAGTTCCTTTATCTTTTAAGCTTTTCTGAAGTTTTATCAGATCCTCCATCCATATAATGATATGATTCATCTTACTATTCTTAGCATCAGTTTCTTGATGCCTCTTGGGCTAATCTTTGGAAAATGCCTGCTGACATTGCCAAATAGTGTGAGACACTGAAGAGATAAAACAGGAAAAAGTAATAGTGGCTAAACTAATTAAAAAAAAGTTCAGCCAAACCCCTCTAAAAACATAATAAGAAAATAAAGCTGATGAAGCAATGAGAAAACCAGACCAACATGCATGGTGTCATTGTTATTTCTAGACAGTCTGAGTCATAAGTTGTTAAAATGTCTGTAGCTATCCTTTACAATGGTAATGAAACAGAAATGTGCTACAGTAGGTAGCTTCTGGCACAAACTCTCTCTTCTCAGAAAACCTATAAATCTACTGCTTACTATGCTTCACACATGAATAAGGATATACAGGCCTAACAAATAAGTAAAAAGAACATTACAGAAAACATTTCCAACTTCAGGATTATGCAATATTTATTTATTATTATTTATGAAGACTACAACATAAGCCTTTCTGAAAAAGCCTAGTAGATGGATTGTTTTTGCTACAGGCACAGTGTATGAAAGCATCTCAGTTCTTCAGCTTGCCAAGGTGTGATCTATTTGCCAAATAGATGATCCATTTATTAATAAGAAAGCAGGTATTTGATCATTACCCAAGTCTCACTAGGCTGTCTATCTGAAGAAAAGTACAGATTTGCAACAGACTTTTCTCAGAATAGACAAATAATATTGGATTTAAAAATTCCAAACTGGCCAAAGCCAGGAATACCAAGTTGGATCAACCTGTGGTAAAGATGACTGATCATGGTTTCTGCTGTATTCATCTTGCAGGATCAGAGGCAAAATTTAGCAACTCTACAAAATGTATACAACTGTCCAAGTTCCACTTAAATTTATAGCCTCCTGTTTTACACAACAGATTTCTGTCAGCTAACACAGATCTATAAAAATAGCCCCTATACCGTGTAAACAGTGAATTATAGCAGTTAAAAGCTAAGTACTTTGTACAGAAAACTACATGAATCATGCTAAAATAATTCCTTTGGTTTTTTTTTTTTTTGTGGAAATACTTTGAAAAAACATCTTTCTGTATGCATTTTAAACTGATTAGTTTGCAGAGATCATGCACTTCTGGAATTCATGGTCCTGAAGAATATGGGTCATGCAAAGAATAAAGTCATGACCCTGAATTTTAGAAAAACAGACTTCCAGCTCTTCAAGACCTTAGTCAATAGGACTAATAGGGAAACTGCCCTCAGGGACAAGGGAGAAAAAAGCTTTAAGGATGCTTTCCATGGAGCACAGACACTAGAAATCCCAAGATATAATAAATTGGGGAAAGAAAGCAAGAAACCAGCATGACTGAGTAAAGACTTGCTGGTCAGACTAAAGCACAAGAAGGAAATGTACAGGCAGTGTAGGTAGGCATAGTTATCCTGGGAAGACTGTAGGGACTCTATTCAGTTGTGTAGGGATGAGGACAGGAAAGCCAAGGCCCAGATGGAGCTGAACTTGGCAAGAGATACAGAGAATACTAAGGGCTTTTACAGGTATGTCAGCCAGAAAAGGAAGACCCAGGGGAGCCTACCCTCCCTGACAAAAAAGGCTGGCAAACTGGTAATAATGCATGAGAAGGCAGAGGTACTCAACAAGTGTTTTGCCTCAGTCTTCACTGGCAACCTGTCTTCCCACACCTCTCAAGTGGAAGGACCACAAGACAGTGACTGGAGGAGCAAACTCCCTGTCAGTGTGAGAGAAGATCAGGTTTGTGAGCACCTGAGGAATCTGAATATACATAAATCTATTGGACCTGATGAAATGAATCCCAGAGTCCTGAGGGAATTGACTGATGTAGTTGCCAAGAAACTCTCTACGCTATTTGAATAGTCAAGGCAGTTGGTGACTATGACCTGTCCTCTCCACCTCTGTGCCTGTTAAAATCACGGAGCACATCCTCCTGGAAGCTATGCTAAAGCATGTGGAGAAGAGGGAGGTGATTCAAGACCTGCATGGTTTCACCAAGAATAAGTTCTGCCTGACCACCCTAATGGCCTTCTATGATGGAGTGACTACATTGGTGGATGAGAGAAAAGCTATGAATGTCCTCAACCCCTTCTTGTATTTTTGATGAGATTTCCACCAAATTCAGTGAATGAGAAAGGAAATGTGACAAGTTCTTCCAAGTCCATACCATTCAGCTGCAAAATATAGTGAAGACAAATGATACTTAAAGCCCTCTAACCTAGCTTAGATAAACCTTTTGTGATAAAACAGCATTGAGGAACAAAGCTGGGATGTACAGCACAGATCTGCTCCTCTTCTTCATTAACACTAATTCAGTGTTGGGTTCCTGCCAACTCCTCTTTGAACTCTTACCTGTACTGTGATGTATGCAGACAGGAGTCAGAACAGAGCCAAAACCAGGTCTGCTGGAGTATCTTGAAACATTAAAAGCTGCCCTTAATTCTATTTACTGCTATTTCAAAGACACAATCTAAACTTTCTGGAAGTCAACACAATGTGTCTATGCAGACCCTTCATGCAAAGCTGTCATATTATAATGATAATATTCCTAACCTGTAATTAATAACCACTGTTTTGTTACCAATTCTTCTCTGATTTTGCATATCATTTTAGTGAAGCAAGCAGAAAAATGATTTTTTAAAAAAAAATCCTGAAATCCTGAGAAATATTCAGTAGAGAAAGACATGGTTACTGTCATTAGAGTCAGTTTATATCCATTAAGGGCCTCATTTCACTTTTGTTTAATTTGAAATTTCTATTATGCAAAAACAAGTTATAACTGCATTTCAAAAATAATTTTGAAATTACAATATACTGTCTAATTAAAAAAAGCTGTTCTTTCTCTTTTGTCTGAAACAGATTTTGTAGCATTCATACAATCCTGTAGGAAGCATAATTTCGAATAATTTCAGTATTTTTAACATTTTTAATATTCCACTCTTTCATGTTCTATTGACTTCTTCACTTGACTGTTTCCTTCAGCAACTGACCAGGACAAAATTTTCTTTTCACTGAACTGCTTGACCATCCAGGTACAACCCAGACTAAGAGGAATCTACCCAGTTTTCCTGCTTTATTAATGACTACACTGTTGTGCTAAAAGCAGAACTGACACTACTTTGCCTGGCAAGATCTTGTTCCTCTGAGTTTCATTTCTTCAAAAACTTCTTTTTTACAGTTGTTTGGTTCATCTTTCCAGCAATTCTAACCAGAAAATCTCTAGGTATATCATATGTCTCATCACTTATGCAAAAAATGAGGATATTTACTTGCTCTTCATCAGAGACACTCTTATTCATTATTCAATGAAAATCTCTGACACTGTAGTTAGTGAAATTAAAGAATGACATTTAAAAGCATTTAATATCACATTTCCACTGCTAGAACATCCTTATTTTGTCAGTATAAAAAAAGTTGCAAAAGTATAAAACTGAACGTGTTACTTAAGAAAATAAAGTTCTGGTTTTAATTTCCTACAGTGATGCTACAGATTTTGACAGCAAGGAAGGCTTCCACCAAAAATAGGCAAACATTGCAAGCATAGTTCTAAGATAACCCATCCAGCTCACAATTTCAATGCTGGCTCCTTTTCAGCCTGCCAAATGAAGCGTATCCTTGGACTTGATAGATAAGACACTATGGCATTTTCTGCGGGGTTTTTTTTGGGGGTTTTTTTGCCTGGTAAAGTACTTAAGAGGAGTGTTGCACTGCGTTGTTCAAATGGCCCCAGTAATCATCCAAAGATAGTAACATTTGAAAATACAGCTAGGAGGCAAAACTCCAGTCTCAAACCAAGTGAAAGACAAGATTGCCTGGTTTAGCACTTGAACTGGCAATTCTTTCCAAAATATTTCCAAGTTTGCATCAAATGATGCTTGCCATTAGTAGTCCTGCTGACGTAGAGAATTTTCCAGAGTGGTTAGAAATTAAATATGATGAGAGAATGGCCTTGCAAAAGTCTGACCTACTGAAAATAAATACAAATTAATCTATAGGGGGTTGCTGTGGTTGTGAACCACAAGTACACTAATGCTTATTCTAAACTTATTTCTATCTTAGGTGTGCTAACAGGGCTTTAGAAATGCACAGATCTGTGTGCACCACTTCTGTGACAAGGGAAGTAATTTGCTCAGGAACAGGGCTCATCAGTTTTGCTCAGAGACACTCAAAGTGACATTTCTCAGTAACAGCAGAAAGTGTCAGAAACTGCCATAACTTGGTGTATTGATTTAACCTGCATATCTGCCATCCTGGTTTGCAGGGAAGTTCTTAGGAAATATTTATACACTAATAATATTCCCTTCCATATATCCCCCTTATATAAGAAGTTGAGAAAGCCATATAACTTTTGGAAAGTTTTTTAGGTCTTTCAATAAGGATTCAAGGAACTGTCTCGTCATAAGCATGTTAAACAAGCAAAATCTATGTATAAAATTGCCATTGAATTTTTTTTGTATGTTAGGCTTTGAGAAAAGAAATAAACAATTTCATTTGTAAAATAAACTTTTGTTATGTTAAATTTTCAACATAGCTGTCACTCTACTATAAATAACATGTTTGTGTTTGGTAGTTATTTTCAGTGGATCCCACCAAGCCATTATTTCGCAATCATAGAGCATAAACACCTTCCACTATAAAGGATACACATAACCTCCTCCCTCAGCTCAATTATAGTAATGCACTCTGATACAAGAAAGTGAATGTATTTGGCATGCAATCTAAATTTCAACACTGAATAAGATATTTTTTCCATGCACCTGATCTTCTGTATTAAACTAGTGGTATGTTACACAGTGCATTTATTGTAAGCATGAGACCTTCTTAACTGCACAAATAATTCTATGCTGTGGCTTGTAAGAAGAATAATACTAAAAGGTTTAGCAATAAAAGCAATTATTTGTTAAGCTTTTTGTTGTTTCAAATGCTAGATGGTTATCTGATTTTAAAAGAAAACCTCATTCTGCTTATTGTGATTGCTGTTTTGTGTAGCTGCAGTGAATTCCCAATGCACTTAAAGAAAACCTGTGTCCCAAAGCAATATCGTTACTCGAATCTATTGATTACAATACTTTAGAATGAAGTGACTGCTATTATTAGTTTCAACTAGAATTCAGTAGAACTGCATTTTCATCTCAAATTTTCTACTCTTCTGCTGTCTTGCCATGAGAAATCATTTAACTTCTCTGTTCTCTGACTGGCTATTTATACTGCTAGCTTTTGGACTTGGGGACTATATCCTAGTATGCATGTATTTAGCACAGTGGCCTCACAATTTGTGCCTTTAGGCAGTACTGTCATAAAATATAATAATATTTTTTACTTACTAATAATCTTGACTTAAATAATGTCAAACATTATAACAATTTCCTTACCATTTCCATTCTTCATCTCTTCTCTCAACCAAGAATAAACTCCTTCAATTTCTTTTCCTAACACTATAAACTGTATTACAGAAATGAAACTTCAACTTGATTACTTAACAGAACTTCTTTGTCCTGCTTTCTTATCTGCATTATCCTATATGAAAGCATTTGTATCTGGGACAGACCAATACTGAATTTTGTGTTTGCACCCTCTTAAAAATCAGATGTACAGAAAAGTAAGATATGATGTGATTGTCTAAGATATGCTAGAATGGTGTCAGTGAGGGAATTACTGGATTTAACTTGAATCTTTACATTAAAAGAGCTAAGGAAAAAAAAATCAAAACCTCAGAAGCTCTGAGTTTTTTTGCTCAGTACAAGAGTGGGGCTTCCAGGAAGCCATCAAAGCTTGAAGACATTTCTTCAGTAGTGTGAGATTTGATAGAGTGAGAGTCACTGCACTAGTGGTACTGTCACAGACACAGTTTCTATTTTTATCCATTTAGCTTACCTCACTTTCATTTGAAGAGCCCTAAAATTGATGATTTTTAAACTTTTTCACGTTCTTTGCAGTATGTTGTCAGCATACAACTTCCATGGTTGGATGGCTGTGATCGAATCTTTTTTGGTTAGTAGCACTCATTTAACCTGTATTTTCCTTGAAATTCCTCATCCATTCCATGAGAAAGAAGACACCATACCCAGATTTCTCTCATCTGTGAATTCACAGCTTTCCACGGTGGGGTGAAGGGTAGTTTTCAGAAGACACAATTCATTGCAAAGAGCAATTAACCAGAAAACTTCTCTTCTTACTTGGGCAGCAGTTCATAGAAAACTTAAGTTTAGGGCAGTTTTCAGTGTACGACAATTTCAATGTCCAAGAAACCAGTGAGTGGAAACTATTTAAATGATTGCAGTGTTTGGGCCTAGAAACTGCAGAAACTGTGTACAAACTTATAGGTCTATTTAAAGAGCTCCAACTGGCTGTGGTAAAGATACTTGAGAGAGATGGATTTTTCATCAGTATTAATGTTACCCTGGCTCTGGTTGACAATATTTGCACCAGATCCATTTTGACTTTCCTACAGGATGTGTTTGTATTGTCAGGAATTAAATTGAACTTTTTTAATACAACTCATCCCTTGCATAAAGACCACAATGCATTGAAAATATTTTCTTGCAAGTTTTATCCTTCTTAAATAGTTATTAAAATCTTTTCAAGACTTCAGACCGTAGAGGGATGTCCTTATTCTGAAAATGTAAGGAACATAAAAACAGAGAGAAACTCATGCATTAAGTTAGGAACACATTAATCTCTCTGATTCATCATTTTCCTGCAATTCTTTGAATACTTCTTTCAGTATTTCAGTATTTGGAAGTGAAAAAATTTTCATACTGTTATGAAAAAAAAAGTATGTGTGGTTTTACAGATTTATTATGTTAATAAAATTGCCTCAGAAATGAAAAAAGAAAAACCATGTTCTTATATCCTTGGTGTTATTCTATTCCACACACATGGCTTAAAATAACTTGATGCCAGACTGCTCATATGTGGACATAATTGCTTTTTCTTTACTGGATTCAATGAATCAGTCATAGGAATAAAAGAACTTTTATAGGAAATGTTGTTTCTACCCAACCTATGAACATTAATACAGAACACATGATACATGTGCTAATGCAGACACTCATCATGTTATGGTTTTTCATGAGAAATTTGTCAATATAGTGGTAGGTGGCCTACAGAAATAGAGATAAACTTCATTAAAATATTCCTTATATCATACATATATGTGCATTGAAAAAATAAACTGAAGAGTATAAATTCACTTGGGTTTGTAATTGGGTTTAGGAGTAATAATTAAAAAAGACATGACACTTGGGATTGATGTATTCTTTCTCCTTGAAAGTAGTATTACATGGATATTAGAAAAGTTTACTTCCTATTTACTCAACTATTCTTTGAGGAAGATCTTGTTTTCCTGAGTAAAAAAAAAGCTCCCAATATTTATCACAATTTCTTATCAATGTCTTGGGTATATAATGGCTGCGGGTTAGGCTCTACTGTGAAGGAAGTTTTGAACTTTTACACTTAAGCATTGAGTTCTGCAGAAAAACAGAATTGATTTCCCAAATTTTGAACTATCATGTCAAAGTAATTTATTCAATTCCCACATCACTTGATTTGCACCTGAAAAGTAGCAAAGAAATGGAAGTCCCAAGCCGTCTATGCTGAAGATACAGAAGTAGCTTTCTTCCTTATCTCCTTTTGGACTCTACCATCTCTATGGCCTTTTCTGATTCTTCTCTGGAGATGTAAATACTGTCCTTTGAGAAATCAATCTATTCCTAAGGAAATAAAGTCAGGCTTAAAAACAAAAGACATAATCACACCATTACCAATGCAACAAAACCAATATTCACTAGGTGTTACACTTAAATTAACATTCTGTTCTTAATATATGTTGCCAGTTAGAGAAGTATACATGAGTTAAGCCTGTAAAACTGATATTCCAAAGTGAATAATTCTGATGGACATTTTAAAGTATTTTTTTGTGAATAAAAAGACATCAAATCAAGGGGAGTTTGTTTGTCTTACATATGATCTTTCATTCCAAAGCAATTCTGACAGAAACTATGTTTACTAAAGTTCTTTCCTGTGTAGTTAGATATATGTACTTGTTTAAATTCAGTGATCAGGAAAGAACTGACTTTTCCTCCCACACAATTTATTAGTAATGCATTTTAATCTGTGAATGCATGCAAATTTGTACTTAATACTAAATTTTCATGTTGTCCCCTACTAACCTTGGTTTCCTTGTGACTAGCCACAGCCATAAAGAACCAAATTATACCTCTGATTTCCCATAACTATACATAAACACCTGTTTTAGAACATTTTCTGAGCTTCAATTTTATGCCTCTAGTTAATTCCCCTTAACGATCCCAAACATCTAAGAGTGGACACACCCCAGGAGAGTGCCTGTCCATAAAAACATGCTGCAGCCAGCTGTAGGGTGAGGGTGTTTCTTCCTGCAGAGGGCTGTTCATGATTGTCATTGCAGCATTTTCTGCTCTTTCATCTGGTCTTCCCATCTAATAAAAATTGAAATGTAGCCCCAGGGAAAATTGTCTTTGTAAGCAATTAATCATTTTGTTAGTATAAATCAAGTGGTGTTTTTTTGGGGTAGTTCTAATACCCCTATTCAATATTCCCTCGAGACATGTGAGGCATCAGACTAGATGGTCTTTCAGGGTCCATTCCAAATCAAACCTCCTATGATTGTATGATTTCCAAAGCTATATTTATCAATAAAAATTCTGTATTTGGAGAATTTTCTTTTAATCGAAACTGTCATTAGAATACTGAACCTTGATGAGGGTATTGATGCAATACATTAACTAAGGAACATTTTAAAAAACAACAATGCTTTAAGAAATAACTCTAGGGGTATTTTTGTGTTATAATTTCATTATATAAGCAAAATACAACATTTATACTTTGACCATCAAAAATTCATAATTTTTTTTGTGGAAAAACATTTAAAATAAGCATTTTTATGGACACAACACTGAAAAAAGGTTTTACCAAATTTTTTCAAATAACACTCAAATGTAAAGAGGTAAAAATAACACTGCTATGCCTTTCAGTGATAGTAATTCTTAGATCACCATATCTCCAAATTTATATAAATAGTCTTTCTATTCGACATCCTTTGCATTTCTTCCCGTGTTTTTGAGGGATTTGCAGTTTCAAACATAAATATCCTGCCATCTGGACAACTGGTCAATTGTCTCAATGCAACATCTAAATATGATCTGGATGAATCTGCCCAAATAAGTACAGCTGCCCACAGTGGCACTTAATAAGAAAACTATAGTTAGATACTGATTGCACACACTTTTTATCTTGTACTTCCTTGCTTTTGCTTTTTTATAAAGTTTCTCTATTACTTTTATCCAAATGCTTTTCAAATTTTAGTAATTAGTGTCCACTGATTGCATTTAAGTGAGTTCTGAATTAGCCATGTGTGAAATAAAAATCTGTGGACACCTTGATGACAGAGGTTAAATGGAGAAACACGCAAATGAAACATTTTAATGTTCCCTGCTATCTTAGTACTAGACCTTTTGAAGTTATGACAGAATAATGATAATTTTTTAATGCTTCTAATTCAAAACTCAATGCTTAAAGTAAAAGTAGAAAATTTATTGAGCAAAATAATTTTATAGATATCTAAGGCAGATTATGACACCCTATTTGAAGTATAACTTTTGCACTCCTTATCTAGGCATGTGATTACCTGGAGATCTTGCTTTTGAGAGCTGAATTTGCACATTTAGATCAATAAATGGCTCTCAGTGACAGAAACTGAGTTATGAATAAAAGCTTATTTGAAGCTACATAATAAAACATTTATTTCGTAATCATGGTAGGAACAGTTATAGAGTAACATACTTCTTTTGTGACTATTTTATTCTTACTTTTCCCTAAAAATACATCATGTTAAAGTTTTGAATTATTATTGGAACAATCCAGACTGCTGAATTCATATTGGATATTGAAATCTGAAGTTTGTTACAGTTGTTAATGCATCAGCTTAATTCAATATATAAATTGCACATTATCATTAGTTAGTATTTGATGAACATTACTGCGACACGTTGCACATTTTCTTGAAATATTTTCATGACATCTATCAATATGTTCAGCTTATTCTTCCTTTGCTATAAACAGAGTGCTTTTATGACACTAATCTCCATTTTTTAAAAGCTTTAGTTATACAGTCACTTAAAAAAGAGTCAGACTGCAAATTTTGTCTAGGACTCTGTCAGATTATAAAGTACCTGCATAAAAAAAAATATTAAAAAATCCACATATGTCCTCCCATACACCTATGTATTTCTCATACCTTATACTGCATTTCTATCAATTGTGGATCTGCAAACAATTGTTTACTTCAATTTCACTAGTGATGGTTCTTTTGAACACTCTGACCAGAGCATAGAAAAATGTTAAAATGGGATCAAAATTCCTCTACAGAAATGATTTCTTTTATTTTCCTTTTATTATTTTTAAAGATATTTACAGAACCAGTCAAAGGTATGCATATGATTTATGTTCTACTCACTGCAGGCACTATTTGGATGAGTTCTACCTCCAGTTAAAAATTCATATAGTTACAGAAGGGGATGTCTGTAAATAAGTTGATAATTCTTTTGGCTCTATTAAAAAACAAATCCAACCAACCCACCAACCAAAAAAAACCTACCCCCAAAAAACCTGTTCAAAACATCCACATTAATCATTACACTTCTCACAAAAATAATTGATAATATAGTGCATCTCTCCCATCCTATAGTAGATGGGATTTGAGATTACTAAATATACAGAAAATATGTACTGTAACAGTTTTAAGGTATCATACCTATGAAAGCATCTAACTCATCTGTATGCATTGATTCTGTAGACATATAGATTGAGTGTTATTTATTTTATATTAATATTCTCAAACTATCTCAATAAGATATAAAAACAACATAAATGAGCATTTTCTATGTAAACCATAAAATCTCAGTCTGTTTTATAACATAACATGCAGTACCATAAAAAAATATTTAGAGAACACAATGACTATATAAAATATTATGCCTTATGACAGACTTGTGTATTTTTATATTGATGTATGCACTGGTTTCAACATGAATTCTTTAGTATAATTCAGCAGGAATTTGGTTTTTCGCAGGTTTTTCTTTCCGACTGCTATATCTACATTTGATGTTTGTAGATAAGTGCAGTTTTTTGTGCATCACATTTCTGGTTTTCTGCTTGTCCTGAATAACAAGAGGGAGATATTTTAATAAGTATACCTTCTTTGAATGCTTTGCTAATGCAGTTTAATGATTTTACATTTGTGCATCTTAATCAATAGTTAAGTAAATTAAGTTATTTATGTTCCTTGTACCCTTACAAAGTAGTCTACTGTAGTAACCAAATGGTGACAAAAGATTAGACACTAAATTAAGGAGGAAAGCAGCAAAAGTTTTATCATTTCAGGTGCAGGAAACGTACCATGGTAGTTTTTCACATTGCTTAAGGAATGTTGTACCACTGAGGATCTGTAAAAACTTGTAAGTGGGAATGCAGATATTAATTTCTAAATGATTCTGACACAAAGTAAAATTTTGCAAAGTAAAATTCATTTATGATAAGCTTCATATATTATGATGATGGTGCCCTGTGGTTATAATAAAAGCACTGTTGTAAGAGTAGTGTGTCTCCTGTTGGACCAGCTGATATCCATGAGAAAACAGGAGAGATCCTGGGAGACCCTTCCCTTAAGTGGAAAAAAACAGTCTTCAATGCCAGATTTTGAAGGCTTAGATTAACTGCTTCAATTTTAACTACAGTCAGTGGGTTAATAGGGGTTAGTACTTCAGGGAATATAATATATGGAATTTCAAAGGTATAACTTTTCCAGATTTTTGAAAGCTTATCACAACCTTTAAAATAATTTACCTTTTAGAATATACAATCATGCTCTTCATGGAACAAAAAGGACACACTGCTGTTAGATTGTCTTACGAATCCCTGATAATTGTATACAATATTTGTAAATATACTAAAAGACCTATCTTGTACAAAGTTAATTAGTACTTCTGTTTCACAAGACTGTTTCACAACCTGGTACATACAGTCACAATTACATAAAAGACACTTGTGAAGGACTCTACTTCCAGGTTGTGCTTATAGATAGGACAAAGAGAGAAGCTTTTACTGTGTGTAAACAGCAAGTGCATATGCACATGAAAGGAAAAACCTGCTTACGTCAATGCTTAATTTTCATACAAGAGTGCTTATCCCTATGCACTCCACATCCTTTATTAAATACACACACAGAAAGGGGAAGATCTCTAAGATGGACTTTATATAACTCACTATTACTTCTCAAGGAACTTTGCTACTCTACTATTTTGGCGCTGATAAAAATAAATCATAAAGTTAATGAGGAATCAGAACAGAGCTTTGCAAAATGAAATCAAACTGTTTTCCATAATAACAAAGTAAAAAATAAAGGAACAAACCCATAAGTTGCATACATTCTTCTTTTCTAAAGCTCTTGTTTAGAACAGTGCAGTTGAAAGAAAACCCTTATAAAGTGTGATTGAATTTGATGAAGAACTTTGAATCGCTGCTTGCACTCTGCAGTTCAAAATTGTACCTTGCCTCTTACTTTTCTTTCTGGTTTCATGACCAGAATGAAAAAGAGAACAAAAAATTCACATCTCAGTTTAATAAACTAATATACAAGATGTTCTAATATAATATTGGAAGGTATATGGAATTGTAAAGGGCTTTTAGACACATTCTTTCATTATGTTTCTCACCTATATGTAATTAGGTAGCAGATCCCCATCATTGTGAAAACATTTTGAGACTATTCAAATTCAAATCAAATATTTTTATGCACATTTCGTAGTCAGCAGTACTTCCACTTGCTAGGCAGAATAAAAAAGTTAGGTCATGCTTTTGATGCATATATACATTTTTTTCAGAGTTGAAACTTCCTACCAGCTCAGGATGGCTGAATCCTGAATATGAGGCACCTGAATTCCAGCCGCTCTGCAGCAAGGTCACTGAGTGCTTAAAATTAGTAGTCATACAAGCCTGTCCTACACTATTCTATGGGAGACAGCTCTCTCAAAGCCATGACTGGCAAACCAACTCTCTGACCAGACCTTCCTAGAAATTTCCCTGTCTCCCTGAGCTCTAATACAATTTTTACATACATATGACACTTTCTGAGAGTAAACATAAGAAGATGCCTACATACTCTTTTTGACCTTGAGCCATGCATTCATAAGATCTGGATCTCAGAGGCTCAAAGGCAGGTTTCTTGAGATATCCCAGGGCTGACTTGTCTTGGCAAATCCTACTGATCTTACAGGACTTTCTAGAAGGCAATATTGGGGTCTGTCTGACACAAAGACTTGGTCCCAGTTTTCTGTCCAACATCACACCCGAGCATGAGGGAGAAGGTTGACACATCCAGGTCAAAAGAGAGCAAGGTCTCAAACATACTATGAATACAAGATGACTTTGGAAATACACAATATGTTGGTCTCAGAGCTATCATACCCTGGAGACCCTTGTATCCAGGGGTTATTTACAAAGCAAAACTGGACACCTCACTGAGGAGACTGAGGATGCAGGCACACGTTCCAAAAATTTTGGCCTTCTGTCCCTGGAACTTGTAATCATACTAAATGAAGTATAAAGAGCAGCTATTCCAAGATGACCAGTTCATCAAAAAAAGAGTGGAAAAGTTTCACTCTGTATGTGACTACATCATTACAGTTGACAAGGAGCATGGCATGATCCTATCACTTTCAGGAAATTTTAGGAAAATGTTTCTGAAATTGAAATGTTAATGCAAAAGAAAAAGCATAATGAATAAATGTGATCATAAGAGACTTGTAACTGTTGATTTCTGTTGTAAACAAGCAGGTTTAACATCCAAAGTTGCCAGTTAGTCAAGTAATTTTGTCTTGACAGAAATGATGGTGAAATCTCAAGATATATTAAATAGTCCCTTCATATAATAATTAAAGACATTCAAAGCACCCTATATTTAAGGTGTTCTTTCTCCTCAGGAAAATCTCTTTTGAGAGAAAAGATACTGAACTTAACAGAAAATTCAAAACTTGACTCGATAAAATAGCTAGTTTAAAATAATTAATAGCTCTACACTTGTCAGATGCTCCTGTGCCAAAAGTTAAGAGTTTTAATCCAAACAGAAACCTATTAAAACCATATGTGATTGTATGATCAGATGGTAAAAAGGATTTATGTCAGTAAAGAGCCACAACATATCTAACTAGGGACAGCTCATTCATCTGAGTGAGTGGAGCTCCAGTGCCCAATCAAATACAAGGCAAATTTGTAAAATCAGGGTTTCCCATATCTGGGTAAGAAGGAATCCTAATGGCCTTCAAAGACAAATACTGTTTCCTGAGAAGCCAGTGCAGCTAGTGACTCTGCTCACATACTACACTGTTAATACTATAAAGGTAAATTTGTACTACTGACAAGTTTCTGATGGAAGTTCTAATTTGACAGAGCACTGTGGCTCAGAGACATAAACAATTTTTTCTTAAATAGGAGCCTGAAATGAGAATTTCCACTCTTTTTCACAGATTATAAAAAGTATATTGTTGAAAGAATGCATGTTAGTGAAGACTGCTCATAGCTCTAAGGCTTGTGGAAAATTCTTATAATGATTTTCCCTCGGTGTGTTATTGTATGACAATATACTGGAACAGGATAAATACTGACAAGTGAGTCCACCCAGGAGTAATACCCATTTACTGTGCTACATGGTATACAGGATTATCTTTCAGACTTTACTGTTCTTAACAGCAAAATCAAGCTGTTTCATGCTTCAACATCTTCCACCACAGCATTACTTAGAATTAGAAGTCTTACAGAGTTTATATTCTAAGTATGGTAACAAATATAACTTCGTATATAATAAAGTCTTTTCAAGGATTAAATGAGAACAAACTTGTTGAATGCTGTTTTGGTTTGTTCAAAATGTGTTTCTGCTCCCTTTCAATCATTTAGATATTCAGCTGTTACCACACTGCCTGCCAGTTGGATACTGAATGTGCAGAAAGATGAAAAAGTGTGAGTACACTAAGGAACAAAAGATAAAAAATCATAGTCAATTGGTACACTGCTTGGGTTTGGTGAAGATTTTTGTTATGCTTCCAAGTGTTATATTTTATTTATAATGAATTTGCATTTTTTTCTGTTACTGAATACATCTAGAAATTGCTTCTTTATGTGCCACTCTCTTATTTTTACTGACCACAAAGTAACAAGGTTCATATGTCTGACAAATAAAGTATAGGAGGGATATGTTTCTTTTCTCCCTTTCAGCTAAACAGGCAAAAAGTTTCACAATATATTAACATTGAGATTAATATTTAAAGCTTACTTTTGGATATGATTATTAATGCAGTAGGGGGCTTCTATAATTCAACTATATTTCTTAAGACTGTAGTTTAGACCTTTACATACACAGTATTTCAAAAGATATACATTCTGACACTTCATCTCAAATATGAATATTTTTTGTTCTAAGTTTCTTGAAGTTTTTTTTTTTCTCATATTTTTATCTCCATTTTTTGTCACTGAAAAGACTGGTGTGTAATCTAAGTTACCCTAATTTTTTTTCTTGTTGAAATTTTGTTGAAAAGTTATAGATAGGAAAGGATTCCATTAGCTCTATTCCAATCAGCTTCACTGGGTTTTGTGTCTCTGATTTGGATCTCAACTCAATCTGGTTTTCTTCCAGCATGATTTATGCTTCTGCTTTTGATAATCATCAAGTGGCTGCACTGTATGTTTCCATGCATGGTCCTGCATGTCTAGCAGAACATCTCTAACAATAAATGTTTACATTGCTAAGTGTTTGCCCAGGTACACAAGACTGCACACAGAGAGTAACTATAGTATAAATATATCAATAATCAGAGCAATGGAACACCTTTCTTTTTATGGTGAAATAATTTCTTCCTCTTCATGTGATATTCATCTGATTACCTTCTCCTGGTGTGCTGTTTTCTAATCCTCAACCTACACTCTCATTCAAGAGCTGTAAATTGCATGTCACTTGTCTCAGTGCTTTGTTCTTTTACTAATCTTATTTTATATCATTTACCCCAAACTTGCAATTTCAAATTCTCTGTCATATTGTACATCTGAGAAGAGTTTGTTTTAGAACAACAGACTTAATAAAAAAAAGAAGACATAAAATAAGAGTGGAAAAGAAAAAGAATTCTCTTATGATGCCTTCAGTAAAATGAAATTAATCTTCCCTGACTTGTTCCAGTCTCTGTAAAAATCTCATTAAATTGCACATTGGTGTGTTTTCAGTGATGATGTACTATTTAATCTTCTCTTTCCTTCAACAGAAATTTGATTTTTTTTTACATTTGAAAACAAACAACAGAAGGAAATATGCCAATTAATTTCAATTTTACCTCAAATAATTATAAAATTCCTAGAGAGGAAATTGGTATATTTCCAGTTAACTCAGTTCCTGAGCTTCAAGCTTTTTTCTAGTCTGTTAAAGCCACGAACTGCAGCATTTTATGTAGTTCTTCAATAGAAGATTGCCAGGAAAAGAAGTTCCAAATCCACAGTGGTATAAGAGAGGTACCTCCCATGAGCTTTGTTTTATTAAAAAATGAAACTAACTCCAGAATTTGCTGAATATGAAAGCATACACTGGCCCCAGCTCAGTGAAGTTTTAGAGGAAATTTTAAATTTAATCATGTAGTTCCCCAATAAAACTACTTGAGCTAGGCACATGTAGATTAGGCCAAATGATGCCAGCTTTTCCTCAGAAACTTTCTATTCTGATTGTTTTCCCCTCCATTTCCCCATTTAAACTACATAATGTCTGGAGAACTTCAGAACCAAAAATGACAGAGTTGGAGAGATTTCCTCAGACAAATCACCATTCAAGCCACTTTGAATGCAGAAACTTGTTTCATAAAGACATCTCCCTTTTCACAAAGCTTGACTGCTTTCCCCTTAGTGCACTCTCCCAGAAACAATACTGAACAAGAAATATTCTCTCCATTATTACAGAGCAAAGATTAAACTCTACTTTTCCTGAAATTACTCAGGAACTACCTTTTCAGCTAAATGGCAAGATGTACCTAATGGATGTCAGGGTGACTAATTAACTGAAAGAGCAGAAGGCATTTTCCCTATTACCTGCTGAGAAGACTGGCCTTTTTGGCCCCTAAGAGGACATCTCAGCAGAGCCTTCTGCAATCTTCTTTCATATCATGGACATAAGCCCTTCAGGGTTATGTACTGAGAGTACATATTAAAACAGACATCAGAATGTGAATTGTGGGAAGCATTCATACAAAAAAAAAAAAACCTGAGGAAGAGAAGAAGCACTGCTTTGTTAAAAAAAAAAAAAAAAGGCAATTTTGGTACTTTTGCTGTATAGGAGGTTAACTGAGAGCCTCTGTGTAGGTATTATGATATCAAAGCATAGAGCAAAACCCAGTCTCTGATTAGGAAGTGTGAGAAATACTTTCATATATACTCAGATACAGCTCTTCTGAAAATACATTCTATAAGCCTTCGTGTGTCTCTTCTGCAATAACTGTCCCTTAGTAACATAATTGAAGTTCAATAATAACGAGCAGATTTTTTAATTCTTGACTCCATTGCTCTGCTATCTTTTATCCAGTCATAAAGCCACTATTCTATATCACAGAATCATAGAATGGTTTGGATTGGGAGGGACTTTGAAGATCATGTGGTTACAGCCCCCTGCCATGGGCAGGGACACCTTTCACTAGACCAGGTTGTTCAAGGGCCCATTAAAACTGGCTTTGAACTCTTCCAGGGATGAGGCATCCATAACTCTGGGCAACCTGTTCCAAAGTCTCACCAACCTCAGAATAAAGAATTTCTTTCTAATGTCAAGATAAACCTATTCTCTTTCAATATAAGTTATTCTTCTTTCAGAGGGTGATGATTAATCCTGTAGGTCAAGTGCAAGAGCGTGATACTAGAAATGTGAAAGCAGAAGTTATTACTTTATTAATGCTGTTAGAGTTTACTTCATCTTATTAAACCTATTATTTACAATTTATTTATTGATAGAACATGGTGTTATAATATCCATAACATTATGACACAATTCAGGAAAACAAGAGAAGTTTCGAAACTACGATAATTTGTTTTATGTTAAGTAATAAGTATAGCAGACTAAGAAATTTAGACAAAACAAGAGATCAACTCAGTAGGAAAGCCTAAGAGTGGATGCTCTAAAGAACTCTTAAAAAATACTAAACAAAAAACTCATAAGTTTAAAAATATTATTGCAAACACATGTTTGAACAAATGTGTAAAATTCCTACTACCGAATCCTTCTCTGTTTACAAAGAACTAAAAATAAGTGCAAGAATGTCAAAGAAAGTCTGAGGAAGGAACAGTTCCTCAGAATATTAGCATGGAATAGCTGATTATCTCTATTGTTTACTTCATTATTCTTTGAAATTCTGGGAATTCCATTAAGCTATTTTCTGAAAACAATGTGCTGTTGGAAAAGGTCAGGCACATATGAAGACATATATAAATTTTATCATTACTAATTCACATAACAACATATTCCTTTTCAAATTTCTCTTAGGCATAGGGCCAGTAGTGCAGTGATAAAAGATGTTCCTTCAAAAGCTGAAATGTCTGAAATGTCTCTTGTTACTCTGTGTCCTTCTATCTATCCATCCTGGATTCATGTGACACTTTCAAAATACAGGCAACAGCCACCACATAGTAGCTTCCTATTTATTTTATCCAACTGGTGATCTTTCATATCAAAGTAGGAGTGTTTCTCAAAGACTGATAGATTAGGTCTGGTATTGCCACTGACTGTTGCAAAAATGAGAAGGGGAAAATAGTAGCTGACTGTCCTTAATCATTCAAAGATAATGGGGAAATTATGATGATGATGATGACAGAGAATGTACCCGAAGTGAATGAATCATTTACAAACACTTTCTAAATTATGCTCTTCATGTCCAAAGTAAAGTGACAGTTATTATACGTGGCTTGTACACCTGTCTTCCTCCTATAGAAGGCTAATTGTTTTGGCATATCCCTTCCTCCAAGAAAATATTAGAAATATTTCTCAAAAAGAGTCAGACTTTAAATTCACTGAATATTGTAGAAACATATCGCATTTGGATATCCATTGGGAAAAACAACACTGAAAATTGTGAGGAAAGACCTGGCTTTGGATTCAGGAATGCATGTTGTCATCAAAGGAATTTTTCTGTTCAATTCTGTTCACCTATCTAATTCCCAAGCACTGCATTGTCAGCTCCATAAAAGCCATTTCCTAATGTGTGGTTTAACTACCAAGGAGAATGCATTAAACTGTTTATGGTGTTTAGAGACTATTCATGGCACAATGCATGCAGACTTTAACACTAGCCTATTCCCTGCCAGCTGCTTATCAACTGCAAGTTAAAAGCAAGAAGATTAAAATATTCACCCACTTTAAAATCATTAAGTTAATTTCCAGGCATAAAAAAAATAGAGATTTCATTGGAAACATTCTTTAATATTTCCCTCACAGGTAATTTCACTATATGCATTCAATGTGAGTTTTGTCTAAAACAATAACAAAAATTTCTATGTGAAAAACCTATTTCGTTCAAACTCCATTTGATTTGTAACTGAAAATATTTGTAACTGCTATGGTCCTAACTGCTGATGCAATAGATCACAAAATCATAGACTAGTTAGGGTAAGAAGGGACCTTAAAGATCATTTAGTTCCAAGTCCCCTGCCATGGACACCTTCCACTAGACCAGGTTACTTGGAGACTCATGCAGCCTGGTCTTGAACACTTCCAGGGATTTGGCATGCACACAGTAAAGAATTTATTTCTAATAGCTAATCTAAACCTACTCTCTATCAGATTAAAACCATTCCCCCTTGTCCTGTCACTATATGCCCTTGTCAAAAGTCCCTGTTCAGATATTTTTCAGCTCCCTTTAGGTATGGGAAGGCATCTCCAAGGTCTCCCTTGAACCTTCTCCAGGCTGAACAAACTCAAGTCTCTCAGCCTGTCTTGATAAAGTGGTGCTCCAGTTCTATATCAATTTAGTGCCTCTTTATGGATTCATTGCAACAGGTCCACATCTTTCATGTGTAGGGGACTCCAGAGCTGGACAGAGCACTCCAGATGGGGTCCTGCTAGCACAGAGTAGAGAGGGAGAATCACCTCCCTCCACCTACTGGCCACACTTTTTGCCATGCAGCCCACTGGGGTTGTGTCCTTCTGGGCAACAAGCATACATTGCCAAGAAATATTGAGCTTTTCCTCTATAAACACTCACAAGGTTTTCTCCACAGGGCTAATCTCAACCCATATTCCTTGCATTTTGTATTTGTGCTTGAGATTGCTCTGATGTGTTTTCTTCACATACAACCAAAGAATTTCAACCTTGCATAATTCATTTTGTTATGTGTTCTTGACCTGTGCATGCACAGTATTCTCCTCTCAGGAGAGGTTTCAATTTATCCACCTCAGTAACTTGCACTCAGAAATGTCTATGAGAAAAAAATTGGAACAAAGATCAAAGGCCTTAAAGCCATTTGCCTTGTTCATTCAATTTCACAGATTCAGTTTCACGGATACACGTGAAGAGCTTATCTCACTTTTCACAGGCTCTTGACACAATTTCTGATTCTGGTGTGCTTTTTATTAAGGTTAAGGTTTGTTTGGTCAGCTCTACTTTGATATTACACAAAATATGACACCCTAATTAATATCAGTCTTATCAGAACTTGGAAATGCAACTTATTTTACCATCACTGACTCACAAACAAATAAGCAAAAATAATTAAGCTTGTATATGTGTGAGCCAGTCCAGAAGGAAGTGACAACATGATAGGGATAGCCATAGGAAAAAAAAGTGTAGTAATAATCACATCTTCATTTAAAATGCTCTGAACCAAACACTTTCCAAAGAACCATCTGCGCTCCATTGTAATAAAAAATAATTAAAACACAGGAAAGGTATTTAAAAGGATTAAAACAGGAATCTCCAGAGAATTGCAAAGCAAAAACAATTATTGTCTACAGACAGAGTTGTAAAAATGCAAAATCTCCATCAATGAGCCAAGCAGGAAGGTTTTCAAATGAAGTTGTCCTTTTATGTCTAATTAAACACATACTATGTATTATTGCCCAATTTCAGGTAAGTACTCTCATTGCTAGTTCTTGCAAAAGATAAATTGTGCAGTAAAACATAAGCACTAGAACATAATTGAAATTTTTCTTAAGTTCAGCAGACTATGTATCACATCCTATAAAATTTTATTTCATTAAGTTTATAGGAATAATTTTATGCTTATTGTACATAAAACTGACCATTACAAAGTAAGGAAAATAATATTTTCAACACACTTTATAAACATCTTTTCCAAAAATGTAATTCTTTAAAATGTAATTGTTTAGACTTATCCTTTACTTGGAGGTAGCTGCAGCAGCAAGTAAAAAATGTGTAGTTCAAATAAAATTTTGCGAGAATCAGATATCATTTATTTTTTCACCAAGTACTCTGTTAGAACTTAGACTACTCTAAGAGTATTCATGGACTCTTCTAGAAGAAAATAATGCATTTAAAAATTGTAATTTTTAAAAAAATTATGGATGCAGCTGAAAAGTCTGGTTTCAGGTAAAAAGACAAACCTGCTCCTTCAAAGTTGTTCATGAGCTTCACTTCAGCAGTAAACTGAAAATTCTTGAACAGCATTCAGTAAATACTTTTTCCCTCAGATGCATTTTATGTTGATTCTTTTATCTGAAATAAAAAAAAAAACATTGGCAAAAGGAAAATTGCATTTAAATTGCACAAGTTTCATGGGAAAATCAAGCATTTTACAGAGAAAATTAAGCTTAAAATGGAGAAAATTCAAAACAGCATTCATTCATTTATGTAGTTCTTACATGAGATGAGAACTCTTTGGAACTTCAAAGGAATGTCATGTAATTCTATTACATGAGAGATGATGTCAATATATTGTTGAGATTTTAAAAGCAGGATCCTTTCCTGACAGGTTTTTTTCTACTTTGTTGAGTGCTGACAGTTCTTGCCTTGACAAAGAAAATGTCACATTTTATGCAACATAGCTAAAAGCTTTTCTATATTCCAAGAAAATGATAGTATTGCCTTTAACTGAAAATAAAAAGTGCCTCATGACTAAAGGTAAGCAAGCACAGGAAACCAAGTCAACTGAATAAAACAAAGTAAAGAAAAGAAATTAAAACAAATGCAACCAGCAAAGCTGAAACAGGCTTATGGCCCAGTTAACTTTTCAGCAGAAATCAAGTGGTAGTATTAATTTTCCTTGTTGGACCTCACTTGACATTTCCAGAGAACAACAGAGGGCCTGAAGTAAGTTCCCATGTGTAACTTTCAAAGCAAACGTTTCTTAAATGTTTCCTTTCCCCCATGCATTGCCTCAATATTCTTTAAGAATTTTCTAAGCTTTTCTTCAGTATTTAAATACATTCTAATGACCTCTTTTTTTCTTTTTTTTTTTCATTCTCCTTTTTTGCAAACTCCTCTGTCAAATTAAATCTCTGAAAGTCTCATCCCTTTTTGACACTTACATGGTGATGGAATTGTTACAGTATAATCTGAATTACTGGCAAAAGTCAATCAAAACTATTCCAGCATTCACGACATATCATAGTCCATGCACAAATTTCCTAAAACATAGGTTTACTCCATTTACAAGAAAGAGATGTTTATTTAGTATCTGTTGGTCAGGTGTCCTATGCTAAGGAAATATTTATCAGAAAACTCTAGTCTACTGAAGCTCCAAATGATTTTTCTAAAGTGTTCCAAATCCTTCAGTGCCTGCTTGGGAAATATCTAAGACAATGAACAGAAGGGAAGATCCTGGGATAAATATATAATTAGGAGGTAAGTCAAAGAGAGCAGGAAAATTCTCTTTATTGTAGATGAGGGTCTTTGACAGTTCACTGTTTTAAGGCTCCTACTGTTCAATATATTCCTAAACCATGCAGATAAACTAATGAAAAATGAGGGAAGAGTAATAAAAGTAAACGCTTATTAATAACTGGAAGAAAGAAATTATGAGATTGACTGACTTGGTAGATTATATGGTACATAAATAAAGCTACAAATATGGGGAAAACCATTTCTAACTTCAGATATTAAATAATGGACTCTGAAATAACCTTTATTATTTGGAAATGAAGTCATAATAACCTTGATGAATAAAGGTGATCAGACCTGGAATAAATCCAAAATAAGTCCTTTAATTTTGGAGGCATAGGTTTTTTTTTTTTAATTATCTGAATGACATGAATTGAATTTAAATTCCTCCTACTTGACTTCCTTCTGTCTTTTGAAACTGGTCTAATAGGTGTGTTGAGAAAATGTATTTTCCAAAACTACTTCACACTAAAAGCAGCCAAAGGATTGCTCATGAAAGGATAATTAAGCTTTAAGTTTCTGTGTGCCACCACTGTAGATCTGTCAGCTAGCACCGATGTTACAGAGTACTTGAATGGATACTTGTATTTTAGGTTCTGCAAAGAATTGTTGCTCTTAAAAAATTACGCAAGCAGGTAAAAGACAAATTGTCTGAAGACAAAATGCCTAAATTGGGAATGTATCTACAACCCAATAGCAGATTAACTGTGAACACAGCATGTTAAGGATGAAGCCATTATTGCCTGCCAAATGTTGGGAGTGTTTTGGAATACCACAAAACAATTCTCTGAGTTTGCTTTCTCTTGTTTGCCTTTAGTCTTTTCTGTTTCTTGATTTTACACATTTCTGTATGGCTACCAGCAATGATCTCCCCAGAGCATGGAACAGTTTGAAGGCATTTTGAAAGGTGGGACCACAGGCACTCCTTCACACAGCTGGTGTCAGGAGTACTTTGCTCCATGCCTTGCAATCTACTTCTGACTATCATTTAGTGAGCAAGAAGTCAGTCCAGACCTCAAAAATTAGAGACCTGATATGATAGAAGCAATGCTTTGGAAATGTGAAACACAGAATGCCTTTTTGCTGCACCATATTCCATGAAAGCTGTTAACCCTAGTTAACCCTGCCACTGCCTGTGGTGATCAGGATTATGAATGCCACGTTAAAGTCACAGTTAATAACATATCTGAAAAGAAACATCTCAGGTTTGCTGTGCAAAAAAAAAAAGAGATGGTAATTAGAGCCTGAGATTCAGTTCTCATTTCAGGTCAGCTCAGAGGACAGTTGCATTGGTGTTTTCTTTCATTTGTTGGAAAGAGACAGCCTCTCGGGCTTTTATCTTGACTTACATTTGACTTCCACTGAAAGTGTGCTCGAACAACAGTGATTCTATGTCCTGCTTCACTTAACAAGCTGTTTTGCATAACATACCCATATCAGCCTTTCATTCCCTTGCTCTTGGGAATCAATGCATTAATCCGAACTTGCTTTACTTTAGCATGAACAGGAACCACAGCTGTTTTAATTCAGGAAGCCACTGAGTTTATTGCTTTTAATGTCATTTCTGGATAAGGCCAAAAATAATAACTTTTAATACATCTTTATAATTCCAATAGCCAAAACCTTGACTACTGTAGATGAATACTTGATTAAACCAACACTCATCTAAGTTACATATTAGATATAAAAGATAGTTAAAAGATAGTCTCTGTTTAAACCAATGTTCTCCAGCAGGAAAATAAATTCACAAATAGAATGATATGTATGAACCAACACAAGAGTTGGTATTAGGACTGACTTGCTCACTTCTGAATATATTTCAATGACCTAAGTGACATGACTGATGAGTTTAACTTGACAGCAGTTGTTCAGGATGACAAGCAGGAGACCAGGGTTAGTATTCACAAATCATGGAAGTTCAAAGAGATTTGGAAATAATGACAGTGTTTCTTGTCACAAGGAGATCTTGTAAAATCAGCAGTGCTCATAAAAGTTGGAGTGCATAATAATAGAAATATGAATACAATCATGACATTCAGCCTTTGTGCACAATGTTAATTTAAAAAATAACAGATATATAACTATTTAAGCCTTTCTTAATTTAATATTTGCTTACAGTATAATAAAAACATTTATCAGTGAATCTTCAGACAGTTTTGCAAGAACATCTTACAAAGCATATTTTTTTTTACAATTTGCTTCACTACTGCAAAATTAATAAGTAAATGTAGTACTTTATCCATAGACCTGTATTACTTTATCCATAGACATCTTCTATTACAAAAATTGATGCTATATGACATGACAAGGCAGTCTATCTCTCTGGGTGGCATAGTCCCTAAAATCAGGGTACTTCACATTTAAAATATTGCTGGCATGTGTTTTAAGATATTTCTTCCACTGGAATTAAACTGATAAGTATGGGAGTCTGGTGAGACACCTGAAGAGTGACAGGAACTGTATCTCTAGAGATTTTTGCTAAAATTTGAAGGAATTGACAGTGGGAGAATTGTTAAAGAGTTTTTCAAAAATACATTAAGTTTCAATGTTTTAAGTCAAGAGGGATAAGTAGAAACAACCAGGCAATGGCAGCACAGAGAACTGCTCAGGGCTGCCTCATCTAACGGACTCCAGATTTGTACTGTGACATTCAGAGTCAAAGACATCACATGGCAGAGGACTGCCAGTACCTGTATTCTGAATTTTAAATTATTTCCTGAAAATAACATATTTAACCCAATTTTCTAATTGCTTGCTCATTCTGTTTGCTGACATTAGTACAATGTATTTGGAACAGACTTTTTCCATGTTCATTGGATTAGAACAAATGAAATAAAGACAGAGATAATTTGAAAGCTTTGGCTTGGTTTGCAGGTTAAGACTTCTATCATTAAAAGGGCTACTCTGTATGCTATTAAATGGAAGAGCTGTAATTGTACCGAATAATTTAAAGTAAGCTATTTCCGTCTCCCGACAGAAGAATCTCATTAAAATATTTGCAATAATAAATGACATTTTTTTTCAATTTGAGCCTATTTTTGAGAATAAACTTGGAAATTCACATACATTTTACATAATTTGCTTCCATTATATACAGTCCATTGTGTACTGTTAGGTCCTAGTGAGCATCCTTCTCTAAAAATCAAGCCACTGAGCAGATATGCCAGTATTCCTCGGAAGTTTTAGCATCTAATGCAATTAAACATAAGGCAGATTTTGATCCTGAGATACAGTTAATTCTTTTCTTCTATTATTGCACTGACATTTCCAAAATTATCTTGGGAGAAGAAATCCGAAATCCAATTTTATTTGGGAAAATCAAAACACAAATTTCAATATTCTTGTTTGATGGTGATGACTTAATGATCATGGATCAAAAGGCAACACAGTCACCATTGATCAAAAATATGGAGTATTCAGTCCATGCACAGGTTTTATTTTTCTAGTAACATTAAATTCATCCTAGCATATCTTTAAATAATTCTATGTTGCTGAATATTACCCACTAATAAAGGTTGAAAATATATATGAACCTTAAAACCAAGAACAATTTGTGTGTTAGGACCTGATTTAGTTACATAGTTCCACTTCTTTAATGGAAAGGACCTATATATGAAATTAGTACTATGTACCATCTTCATTATATTTTGTTTAGATAATTATTAGGAGGAAAAATAAAAAAGGTAGACTTTTCTGAAAAATTTCTATTGAAGGCAATTTTTTATCTGTGAGGTCAATAAATGTTTGCCCTCCCTGCAAAAAGATTTTTCCAAGGCAAATGTAAATTTATGTCTAGATTAGAAAACAAAGTATCCCAGTAGGAGGAGGAAATGCATAAATAAAATAGTTTGCATTGAAGAGGAAATTATTTTAATATAAATTTCAAGGAGGAAGAAATAAATTTAAGTAAGCTCCACTTTTAACCACACATCTCTGGCAGAATGTTACATCACCTACCTATGCTTCCTCAAGCAAGGACCAGACTAGATGATTGTATGTTGTTAAGGCAAAGGGAATGGTAAAGAGGAGAAAGTAATCGATTCATGTTTCTCTGCTCTTCAGATTAAATCTGTATCAATGAAATACATCAGAAGAAAATTGCTAGGTAGAGGAGGCTATAATATCCTGCCCAAACACAGCTTTTAAAACACAGCAGCAAAATTTCAGTGAGTAAAACATAACATGATGTATGGATGTATGTGAGAGTTTAGCTGACATAAATGTAAACCTGAATAAAGACAGACATGATGTTCAGTCACCTGTCATATACAGAATGAGAAGATCCATGTTAAGGTTCCCATGCCTTGTGCTCTTCCTCACTAGTTTAGATATTGACAGCCTATTGTAAAGTGCTGCCTTACAGGATTCTTAGGAAGACAGTCCAATCAGATGTCTCCATAAATTCAAATTTTGATAGACTATGGTTTCAGAAGTAATTTTTGTTCCTTTGGATTATTGAAGTACTATAGAACTCTAAAGCAAATTTCCATTAACTCAATATGCTTATTTCCATTACCCTGTTAAAGCTTTTTCTAGAGTGTCTTTTCATGATGGAGAGCAGAGGTATGACAGGTAAATTTATAAGCTAAGTACACTTGATGGTAAGAATCCTTACTAAAAATTTTACTCAATTATATTCATCTGGTTTTCTTTATCATGCTTCTGCATAAAACAATTTAAATCAGCACTCATTCTGCATCTGGTTTGAGAAATTATTACCTCCACTGAATTCTACAAATGAAAGAAGACTTGGTACAATAAGAGCTGAGGGCTACGGAATGTGCGATTGACACACTAAATGATGTGCCAAGCTGATTAAATAAATCCTTCTTCAAATAGAACCAGTTATAAAAAAAAAGTGACAGATGTATTTTTTTCTGCTGGGATTTATACAACCATCTGGCCTTGCAATTTCCAGATGGAACTTTCACATTAAGTTCTCTAACTGAGATTCTAAGGTATTTGAAAGATCTGTGTTTTCCTTTATTCAAGTATCTGTGGGATAGATGAAGTGCTCTCAGCACTTATGGTTGTAGCTGACTAAGGAAAATTGAATTTTTACATTGTATGAAATCTATTACTTTGCCAAATATTCCCTTAATAAATTCATTCTATTAAAAGCTGCTGCATGATTAATGAAAATAGTATCTTCAAAGACATTTGCAGAAAGTCAGAATTTCACAGCTCATAGCAAACTTTAATGAGACAATTAAGCCAAAAAAGTGCTTCCATTCTTGCATTTGAGTTTGTTTGCTATATTTAACTTTATGCCATAAGGAAGCCTTTCAAATTTGTCTTTTAGTGTTTCAGAACAACTTTCTAGAAACTAATATTGTAAACAGGACATGAACAAATATATCGGGACTAAGGACATTTAGGATTTAAATTCGGGATGACAGAAGTGCAAGTGGAGATAGATAACACCAAGCTAAACAGACAAAACCTTTTGCAGATATATAATAAAAGATAGGTTAAACATTCTGGAAAGCATATGTGGTCTAAACTAAAATACTACACTGCAGATAAATACTCCTATACACAAGTGCAAATAGTGGGTGACATTATGGAAACCTCTGGGAAATTCACAGAAATCAGGAACCTGATAACCTATCTGAGATTACTGTCCCCAGAGCTGCTGGCTGACTGTTGAAACCAGTGACTTCCTGGTAAAGTAAAGGGAGCATACAGAAAAATGGAAATGCTTGGCAGTATCTCTGAGCTTTTCTGGCTGCAGAAGAGGATTGCAGGGGGTAAGGATAGCCTCAGGACTTGGCAAAGTGTTCACTTCACTGTCTACGTCACAGCTGCAGGAGTTTGAAGAAAACCGTGTGCTTCACCACAAAATTGTCTTCTCTTACCTCTTTGAGCTCCAAAAGTTAAAGTACATCATGCTTGATGCTTTCCCCTGACTTTCAGCTCCTACTTGAGCTGTAGAACTGTTTTCCTTCTTCCTATCTGTGCTTTAGAACATCACTTGGGCCACAGGCCCTTCCTTGTCACCACTGCAATCTGTGTATTTATTATGCCAATCAGTTTGCTTACAGAGTAGCTTCGTATTCAGAGTAATGAGTTATAACTCAAACCCACTTTGATTAATTTTGCTTAGGAGGAAAACACAAATGGGAGTTATCCCAAAATAAATGAATAAATACATATATGCATACATCTATAAATATATACTAGATATCTGCTGACTATTCAAACCTTGAGAATCCTACCTCAGTCACAATTTCAAAGCATGGGGCACTGAGATAGGTTAAAATCATCTGTAGTTCTGCATATATTATATTCTCTCCACCCTGCCAGTAGAGGACAAATTGCTCAGTCAGTGTTATACACAATATAATCATGACAGCTGCAAACAACAATAATTATTAACTCAGGTTAAGTGATAAACAACCCTCTCCATCTACTTATTGCTTGAAGAAATTCAGCTAGGTTGCTGGTTTGAAGTGCTAAAAGGAAATAAACACTGAAAGTAAGTTCAGAGCAGGATATTTACATCAATGGAGAAACTTTAGACACTCTCTCTGTTGACAAAAATATCCTTTTTTTTACCTAGAAATTTTTAGAGTTTACAATATTGCTGAAAGAAACCTAAGTGCTCCAAACAAGCCTTTTTAACAGGGCACCTGACCAAAAAAACTGATATATTTTGAAATTAAGATAATTTATTCAAAATTTAGTTCGCCCTCTTTTGACTATATATCCTGTAAAAGTATGTAACATTAGAATGGGATGTGTTAAAGGACAATTCTCGCATTTGAAAAAATTCTTATTTTGGAGTTGGACATTCCACCTGCTACTTCTGTTCCAGAATATTGCAGATAATTTTTAAAAAAATAGTTCATTATAGATGCTGTCTTAGTATTAAACATCACACCAAACACTGATAATGAGGTAAACATAAAAATAGACAGAGAATGAAACTATGAGAAAAGCTATTATTTGCTTTCATGTTAATTATTTTTTTTCTCTTACTTGCTAAATTTAATTCTCAGATTTTATTACCTTCAACATTTGCCTTGGATATGATTTTGCTTTACCTTATATTGAAACACATTGTCAAAGTGCAGTTATCACATCTTAATCATCATTAAATTTTGTCATTAGTTTCCTAGTTTTGATTTTTAGTAACTGAAAATATCAATTTGCAAATATCTAGAATTAAAACACCTATCTTCATCACCTCCATTATAGTGTTCCATATCTTCTGTGTCAGCATTTTGCACTATATTTTAAGAACTAAGACTTCACTTGAGAAAGGAAAAGACCAAAATATTCCAATTATCAAATGCTGATACTTGTAAAAAGCTTTGAAAATTAACTTCTTTCCAAATTCTTGGTCACAGCAGTGTGGTAGCAGCACATAACATCTTGACCTTTTAGATTTAAAAAAATATCATGATAGTGATGGTATATTCTCACTAAGAATCTCTGCTTTCAGAATAATAAGACTAGCTCAAAATAATAAATAGGAAACCTGATATGCTGTCCCTCTCTTGTCTCAGGATCCACTAAAATCTCTTTAACTTCAGAATAAAATAATAATTCTTTTAGTAATTTTTTCCTTTCTCCTTTATGTCACATTTTATGGCATAGTAAGAAGGCATGGAAAGGTGAAAGAATATACTAATCATTTAAAGTGAAGTTTCCTGCTGAATCTTAGTATCTTTTGCATAAGGTATTATTTTCATACCATTTACTTCTGCTTCAGATTTTTAAGACAGATTCTGGTTAGATCAGCAGGAAAAGGTCCAGTCCTTGGGCCATAAAATGAAACCTTAAAATAATCACTTATATTCAGTTATATGACTCCCTCTCTGCAGCCAGAACACTTGTCCTCATCTCTAAGATTGTTCATGGTCCTGCTTAATCAGCAGCTCAGGTGTCCTTTGTACAGTCATGGTCAACCTGCCAGGATACTTGAAAAGAAAGAGGTTGGTATTTTCTTATGAACATTTAAGATATGCAACTTTTACCTTGAAGGATTTATGGGTTTGAGGAAGCATAACCAGAAACTTAACATCAAGCAGCAGAATGGAAGCATGAAGAGGATCTGCTTCTGATGGCCACTGCTGATGCGAGGTGACAGATGTTTTAATGAAAGAAAATGAGAAAACTCTGAATATTGTTAATGTCCATAACATGCACTGACTAGGCAATTCTGTAAAACTTTCCAATGCAGAAAAACAAACATAGAAATTCAATGATTCAAGACCTGGGGATTAAACTAAAGACAATTAAACTGCTTCATTTACTGATTTGTGGCAAGAATCCATTTAATCAATCAGCTGTTAAATGCTTTCCCTTTGAAGTCATGAGATAAAAAAGATTGATGAATGCCATCAGTTAAAGTCAGATTTTAGTCTTGTGCTAGGACTTTCTCTCAGTGCTGCACTGCCCTGTGCTACTCTCCCTCTATACTTTGGTTGGTACATCAGTAAACCATAAACCCCAACAATATTTGTACCCCACATTCAGCCTAGTCTGGCAGCACAGACACTAATGATTGAGTATAAGCATTATTATGTGAGTTTAAATTGTTTAAAATTGTAATTTTCCCCAATTTATCTCTCAGTCTAGTTGTGAAGTTCCTTAAGCACAGTCATAATGGAATCATAAACGTTATTAGAATTTTAAAGTATAATTACAATAAAATTAGTGTTCCTTAGACAAAACTACAGTATCATGAAGTTAATTACCAGTCTGCATCCTTAAAATGCTATAACTGAATTACAAAAAGGCATATTAAGCCTAGTCCCAGTCTTGTGTCAGCAGTTAAAACTTCCACCATAAGTTCAAGTCAAGAGGTGCTGCTCAGGATGTGTTACATAGTCTACAAAAATGCACATAAATATGTTAGAAACTCAGAACATGATATCATGACATGACATTTTCCAAAGTGATTTTTTATTTTTCTTGAAATGAAAACCTTTTAATGGATAAAATTTCATGGGTATTAATGCTCTGTAAATATAAAACTACAGAACTGGTTCATGAAAGAATATATTCCTCATGTCTTCAGAATTATTTCTGGTAGTCTCATATTAGTATTAAGAATGAATGGTAATATCCTCACTAAGCAGTCCCTGAAATATAGGAGATCTACATGGGAAAATATTAGGAATCAAACAGACATATTTTATATTCAACACTAGGCTGCTTTTTAAAGAGCTAATACAGTGATTTGCTTAATATATGCTTCAAAAACACATAGTGAGGAAAATTTTCATTTTACAACATTCACAATATTTCTTGCCCGAGTAGTCAGCTATCACAAGCAGTATTTCCTGCTTAAAAAAACAATAGGCAAGTGGGGGGAGAGAAAAGAACTAAGCCAGCCTGTAATTTCCAAACCAAATTTTTCATATACTCCTTAAAAGCATCTAAATTGATATTTGCTTTTGCCTGGTATTAGGTGCCTGTGCCCTTCAAATTCCTTGAACTGGAAAACCATATTATTAAGAAACACTTTTTTAACAAATGAAATATTAAGGTACAATTAGATAAGCTTACATTCAGCAGCTATGACTCACTTCATGCAATCATTTAAAAACATTCATCTTGGCCTTTTTGTCCTAAAACTATGCTCTGTATGCTCCCTTAAGTCCTCCAGCTTAATGAAAAGCTCTCAAAAGTTCAGTTTTATGGTCATTATGAAAGCAGTCCTTCACAGGCATTGTAACTGTCTGAGCAGGAAACAGTCCATGCTAAGGTCCCACAGTTTTGTTGAGATCATAATGCTTTTATGAGTAATGTAATTTGATGTTTCAGGGTCTTCCACAGCCACAAGAAGAAACATTAGACAACCTGGCTCCTGAATGAGAGGAACCTGTATGAAGACTGGAAAAAATTACGATATCACACTTTGAAGTTAAAAGTTTTCACTTATAAATGATTATACATCAAATAAGCCAATCATGCATTTTTAATGGCATAACCTTTTGCCAGATTAGAATCTATTCAATTACAAAAAAGTTACATGAACTAAAGAACATAAAAAGCAATAGTGAAATGGAGGTCAGGCTTTAAAACTCTTCAATACACAGGAAAACTTCGTTTTGTTAAAATTACTTGTTTTAATGGCTTTTCAAAGGCTTGAGAAATTTACAAGCAGGGCTTTTTTTTCCTGTCAACACATTTTATTTGTAAAGACAGATGGAAAGATGTTTTTTTGAAATTTATACCACATCAAAAATATCACAGATAAGAAATGTTAAGCTTTGATGCAATTTTGCATGTGGGAGAGCTGTGTGTTACAGTCTCTCAGGCTGATCTGATGTTTCTGTGATGACAAGATAGTGTTTAGGGTTTCAGCTGAGATGGGAGCCTTTTCCTCTCTTTTAGTGGAGTTGTTTACTTTCTAAAACCAATTTCAGTCTCAGGTCTTCCAAGGCATCTAGAGGATGGATGATAGGTTTGCTTGATTGTTTTGACAAGAGCAGTAAGTTCATTTGGCTTGTGCACTTACAAAAGTGTCACTTTTCCACAAATATTACTAACAGTCCCTGCAACACGCACAAAAGTGAATGAGCAGCTTAATAGACTGATCTATCTCACATGAAACTTCATGGAAAGGCTGAAGGTTACTTTACTTCTTTTTATTTGAATTAAGTTGTAGTAAATTTGCTAATCCATAGTAATTTTTTTTCTACAAATATCTCATCAAAGTGCTTTTCAAGAGTGTATTCCTAGCAACACAAATGTAACCCTCAGAACAACTTGCTCAACATCCTCGTTAATCATTTCAGAACTACTTGGAACTTCTTATAATTATATTCTCCTTCTCTTTGACAAGTCCTCTCAACTTGAGGAACCAATCTTCATTTTTATAACAAGTTGGGTTTAAACTTGATTTTATCTCTATTTTATTTTTTTTGTCTGGTACAGCAAGATTTTTTCAGGCGTTTTTATTCTGAGAAAGAGGTCTTCAATTTTTAGTACAGTAAATCTCAACTATAAATTTGGATTGTGTTTCAGTTACTGTTTTCATTATACAGTCAAAACACTCTTCTTTCATTACTAAAAAGATAAATTTAAAAGTTAATAATAAAACTGACATTAAAAGATGATGGAAAAAGAAACTGGATAGTGAAGAGGCAATTGGAGAACCAAACCCATGACCAATACATAAAATGATACATATTTATGTGCATCTGGCTAAAAGGTATGCTATTTTCCCTTAATTAAATAAATTAATAACTTTTTTATATTTATTGTAAGGGATGGTTATGCATGTATTTTGAATGGCACAAACTAAAAGCCAACAGCAAATTAAATAGGAAGCCTAAAGGGCCACAGAAAAGAATACGAGAATAAGAAAAACTATGTAAGTGGAATACTTATGGAAAACAAGCAAATAAAATACATAAATGTCAGACAGAGAGAAGAATAGAAAATGTTTAGGAAGTTATGGAAAGAGGGAGAAGAAAGGATCAGAATTAAATAAATATTTTTGCTTCACTTGCTTGGTCAAAAATATCCTAATAAAATTAATGGAGAGCAGGAAGAATTTTGTGTGACTCATATCTCAGAGGAACTTTTCACTAGTACAATTTTGTAAAATAGAATTTAATTTAACTCGTGGAGAATGGGGTTGAACAGCATTCTACAAAGCTGAAAGCAGCTCTTGTAAACATATTAATAATTCCCATCATTTAGTTAAGGATTGTAACCTCTGTAATTGCCCATGATTTTCGTACCACACTCAACAAAGCCTTTGAGCAGCCAGTTACTGAATTAGATAAATTGTATCCCAGCACAATGTTTCTTATGTTCCTTGTCAACATTATCTCCAATCCCAGGTGGAGATAATTTTCAGGATTCCCCTGACTATGTGTTTCTGTTTGTGGAACCACAGCTCCTGCAGGATGGTCAGTCTCCACTGCTCTTTTTCTCTGTAGTCTGCTGTAACAAAGCAAGATACAACACCTTTTCTCACATTCCATAAAAAACTACCAACCATGGGAAAACAAAGAGGCAAACTTCCTTTTTCAAGGATTTTGGAGGTTTGCCTGTAAATCCTTCCCTAATTTCAGTCAGTCCTATGTATAGACAATAGACTGGCAGCTCACGGAAGCAATTTTGAGGATTTAGTCAAACGTTCCACAATGCAGCGTCGGTGGCATTGGTCCAACTCCTCTGCAGTGTAAATACATTGTAAGAGAATCTTGAGTAACTCCCTACAATGTGCTGGCAAAAAAAGGATACAAATCTGAATTAATGACTAGACAAAGTAATTTTCTTATTTTAAAAGCTCTACTGCTGATCCAGAAATGGCTAAAATGTTGTGAAGAAATTACTGGTAATCTACCCACAAGAAAAAATACACACAGTTATGACTGCTATACTCGTATCTGCCTTGCCTGGAAATAACCAGAATCCTCTGATAAGTCATGTTATTTCAACTCACAAACAAATTATTCTGTCCCCTTTGATTCTTTTAAAATAAATTGAAGAAGAACACTGGAACAAATGTAGCAAAGAGATGGGTATTTTTAAGGAGTGCACTTATAATTTAATTTTGACAAAACTTAACCTGCACCTTTTAAACACGGAAGGCAAATGTTCTTTGAATTCCAACGGAAGGACAATAAAGTCAAAATTAATAACACAGACTAAGATCTTTCTGTAACAGTAAATCTTTAGTAACTCCTTTTGTCAATTTTTACAAAAATACTGAAAATAACTCTTGTCACACTTATTCTTTAAACAAAATTTGAGAAATACAGGTGTTTAGCATTCATAATAAAAAGTATAAACTAAAGGGAACAGCTCAGATTATATTTTAAGCAAGGTGCACAACAATGACAAATACTAAATACAGAAATAGAGAAGCATTTAAGCATTAGTATTTATAGAGAGATAGATTTAAATTTTATTAAAAGTATTTCGTTAGCAATATACTATATTCCTAGGATCACATGATAGTGACATCAGAAGAAAAAATTACTTTTTAAGTCAGTGCCACCTCCCACTTGTATTCTGTCACCAGCTTTTCTCCTCATGATTTAGTACTCGCAAAAATGCTTTTAATTTTTAATCTAAAGTAATAATAATTTTCAGCATTGCTGGGAGCCCAACACTACATGCTTTAGGGGAAGGTTTGTCACGCTGTAAAGGCTTGAAAGCTCACAACCTTGTAGTGTCCTACACAGCCCTGTCCCTTCTCCTGGCTTCACAGGCTGCCTGTGTGATGGGACAAGGGGCTGTGCAGGGCTGTGCAGGTCTGTACCCAGCAGAGATGGTCACCAGGTGTCCTGGTTTAACCCCAGCCAGCAGCCGGGCCCCACGCAGCCGCTCGCTCACGCCTCACCAGTGGCATCAGGGAGAGAGTTGGAAGGGTGAAAGGCAGACAACTCATGGGCTGAGATAAAGACAGATTAATAGGGAAAGAAAAAGCCATGCACACAAGCCAAGCTAAACAAGAAATTAACTCACTGCCTCCCATGGGCAGGCAGGTGTCCAGCCGTCCCCAGGAGAGCAGGGCCCCATCACGACTAATGGTTACTTAGGAAGACAAACCCCATCACTTCAAATGTCCCTCCCTTCCTACTTCTCCCTCCCATTCTACATACAGAGCATGATGCCAATGCTCTGGAATATCCCTTTGATCACTTTGAGTCACCTGTCCCAGCTGTGTCTTCTCTCAATCTCTCATGTACCTCCAATTCCCTTGTCCACATGGCAGTACGAAAAGCAGAAAAGGCCTTGGCTCTGTGTTAGCAATGCTCAGCAACAACAGAACCATAAATTTTGCAGCCAAGAAAGCTGAGAAGCAAAGAAATGTTGAATCAACCTCAGATCCTTTTTACATATTTAAACTCTCAAAAAGCTCAAAAGAGTCAGACATGAAGCTCAGCACCACTAGCACTGTAAGACTGGGTACCCTAGCTGAAGCTAGCTTAAGTTGAAGTAATAATTTTAAAGTGAAATGAAAACATGCTTTTAGATCTTAAAATTGGAAATCTTTCTGCAACATATGCAAAATAAGTCTTTTTGATTTTCTAATTATTCACAGATGATTTAATTCAATGGAGTAGAATTAATGCAAGAAGAAAGCAGTGCTTATAAACACATTTCATTGATTAGCATGATAGCTATTTTCATCTTTTTTACCACCAGAAATCAGTTTACAAAATGTCACATATAAATCTTTTTCAGAAAACATCACCATATTTCTTCACACCTTTTTTTTTCTGACAAACCTAGTTTCTTTTGCCAAATGGTCAGAAATAGTATTAGTTGTATTTGCTTCCTTGAGCTTGTGTATGGCTGAAGATCACCATTTGATTAAAAAAACAAGCTAATTTTTGGTGTCTCCAAACTAACGTGCAGAGACAGTATGGAACCTCTGTAGCCTGTAGATTTGCTTGTCATGGGACCATAGGAAGAAGCAACGTGGGAAACTCATAAGCACTAAAATTGTGTCTTCTGGTTTTTGTTAATATCAGCTATTGCAGTCACAGAAATCAAATAATAATTAAAAAAAAATAAAGATAACCACAGAAAAGAACCTTCCACTTAAAAATAACAAAACCTCCAAGCAACAATAAAAGACCCCCACACTCACCATACACACACAAAAATCCAAACCCATCATCTGAATGGCTGTAGCTAAGTGCTGCCTGCTAAGAGAAAAATGGTATTTTGGCAATCCTATCAAAGTATTACTCTTCAAGTTCTAGAAAAATACAGGAAGTAACCAGAACAAAACTGCAATTTCTATGAACCAAGATAAAGCAAACTCTTACTGTGGAAGCAAATTTCTTATTATAGAGTTACTTGTATGTTAAACCTGCTGGATGACATAAAGAATGAACAAATCAAAATGGTTATAACCTGTTTTTCTGTCTTGTGTTACTGCAAAAAAACTTCTCAGTTTGAACAATTTCTGCCTTTAAAAAATTTCAATTTTTTGTGAAAAATTATACTTCTGCATTCCAAAAGAGCAGCATGTCTGAGAAAAATAAGGAAATTTCAAAATCTCCTATTGCTAGATAATGAATCTCAGGTATAAAAATCCCAAAAAATTCTCATGGGGATAGTAAAGAATCTTTATAACCCTATTTCAGTAATTCAGATTATGTTATTGATGATAGGCCGTTGTCAGCTTGCTTCATTGTATTATTTTATTGCTGTTTCATTATCTCCCTGAAACAAATTCCTCATCTTTCTGGAGGAGTTGTATCTGTTTTGTACATAGCACTAAAACCTCCGTGCAATATAATAAACTGCAATTGTGATATCAGCTAAGGGAATCAATTCCAGATGTCAGCACAAAAAAACCCAAAAAAACAACAAAACAGCACAAGCCCCACAGAAATCTTTGTTCTATTTATTTCTGGGGTTTTGTGGGGTTCTTTTTTGGTTTGTTTTTTTTTTTTTTTGAGAAAGCAATGTATTTGTTATAAAGTAGACATAATTGATAAGATTTTGAAGACAGTAGGTTTCTGCTTTTCTGAGACTGAGGAGGCTGTGTGCAAGGGACAGAGAAAATCATTCCTGGATATAAGACACCTGGACTAACAGAAATTAAGCCATTCTTATCTTAGATACTTTTATAATCCTTAGGAGAAACTCAGCACCCTAAGAGATAAAACAAATAGTAAATATGTGAAATCTGTCAAAACATATTTTCTCTCTCTCTGTTCCTTTTAGCTCCCTCTCAATATCAAAGGAATATAGCTGTGTAGTAGAATGTAAAAATTAAATTTGAAAAAAGTAGCCTTTGTTTTTTTTATTTTAGGAGGATTTTTGAGGACTTCTGATACACAGAATCTATCAAATTCATTTACGAGCATTATGAAAAACACATGTATAAAGCATTATAAAAAATGCAACAAAAATATCTAAAAATCTGAGTATTCATCTTATGTCCCCATCTCTCAGACATCCAAAAATGTATACAAGAGTCTCTGGCTGAGTCAAACCAAAGATCCATCACACTCTGTGCTTTGTTTCAAATGATGAGTAGTAGACCTTGTCTGGAAGAAAAGAAATGTAAAATTACTACCCCAGATTAGAAACTCCTGTAATTTGCAGCTCAGAGACTTCCTGACACAGAGATTTGTATTCTATAGCCTGATTTGATTTCTCTGCCATGAACAGATCTAAATACTCTGTGATGCCTGGAAAAATGCTGAGTACCCATTCATTCTGCTGCAAGAAGTCCCACAGCATAATTACAGCCTAGCCTAATAGCTATTACTTACACAGGAGTCATTCCAAATTCAGTTTTCTTTCAGAAAGCATATGACTTAATGACTTTGTCACCTTACTCTTCATCCACTTACAGACATGTTATGTATATGTTAAAAAGCACAAGTGTCAGACAATGTACTAGTGACTTTCATCCCCTGAGAAGGCACAAAATATATTCTTATTCCTTGCTTTCCTTTCAGTTTTATTTATTTTCAGGAGTTTGGTTGTTGTGGTTTTGTTGTGTTTTTTTTTTTTCCTGTTGTGTTTTTTTGTTGTTATTTTTTGGTTGTTGATTTGGGTTTCTTTCTGAGTGTGGTTTTCGTTTCGTTGGTTTTTCGTTTTGTTTTTGGGTTGTTTTTTTTTTCTAGTTCATGTGAAATTGTTCCTTTTTACCTGCTGGTTTCCCTGAGACACTTTGAAGAAAAACCCTTTTTTCATGTATTTTGGAAATCCAGGAAGCTGCACTGAATTAAACATATATCTTACAAACTATGAAATACTTTCCTCACACATATCTGTATACTATGGAGTCTCATTATTAAACCACAAGGAATGTAGCTGTGAGGATGTCCAAGAGCAAACCATATGAAATAAAAGCACAATACTGTGCAAACCAAAGCCATGAGCAGCATATGATGATCTCCCTTTGATTCCCTTAGTGATTAAGTTATTGTTAAGAAGTAGCTTGCAGGACTGAGTGAATAAAGAAAGACATCAGCACACATGGTGAGACTATTAAAGCACATTCAGAAAAGTGTCCAGCACAATCCAGTCCCTTACAGCCTACTACAAAATTGTCTCATGTTTGGAACCTTTGCATAGCAGTGATTTCTGAGTGAATCAAAAACTTGTTTGCTAATATATAAATTATGAAGACACAATTAAGGATAAGCTTTCCCTGAAGTCTGTCTTTTAAAATACAAAATTTTTTTCACTTGAGAAGGGAAAGAAAATAGTTTATATAATTATATATACAGTATGCTAAGACCTATTTTTTGACTCAGAAAAGATCTAACTGTAGTACAAATTACAGCAATATTGCTTTTTACTCTACAGTAATTAACTCCACTGTTATTTTTTTTTATTGTGTAATATCCATTTTTCTATATATACCTGCTTTTTTGATCCCTGTGAGTTTTAAAAAGCAAATGGCATATGTTTGCTTATTAATGACTTCAGTGTAAATCACCTTTCCATCTTGCCTTTAATGGTAAATTTTTTTCTTTAAAGAAGATTTTCCAGGTATGCATCCCCTAAAAACTGCAGATCAGAATTATCTGTTACATTTATGTATTGATATCTTTAGATTTTTCAACAGAATCATGCCTATTTTCAACTATGTTAGAAACATGTCAAAACTTGATTTTATGCCTGTAGGAGTTCTATTAGCTGACTGCTAGCAATCTGACATTTACATCGAAAGATGTTTACTTGCAAAGCAGTACATGTCTATCTATATGGTATATAGATACAAGACAGATACAAACTCCTTTTATGTGACTTTAGCCATCAAAAGTATTGTCCCCCACAGAAAAAAATAGTTATTTTAATACCATTTAAGAGATTGAATTTTCTGACAACTAAGGACTAATTCTGTAAAAACTGATGGTTCTGTTTTTAATTGTTCTGTTCCTTTTATATTGTCCATATTGACACTAGAAATAGAATCAGTAAAGACTAATGAAAATTCAGATTGAAGTATTCATCTCCATAAGCAAGCAAATTCTTAGCAATCCTAATTCTGTTTAATATTAAACTTGAAAACTTCAAGTGTTTGTGGAAGATTAATCAAGCTAAGAGACAGAATCAAAGGCTATGTCTGTACCTTCTTTGCAGGCATTGTGATTCATTACTGATGTTACTGTGTTTAAAAGCTTGTTGTTAAATGTAGACAGGTCCTATTGACGTGACTTTTTCAGGGACTATTATTTTTCCTGAATTAAGTCATACTTTCCCTGGTACTTAATATTATATTCTATATTAAGGAGAGGAGCACATAAGATGTAGTGTGTAGCATGCTAGACATACACTCATATCTTCCAGTTTGTGGTAGTAAGGTTGCCCTCAGAATATACAAAGGAACTGATTTTCATAACTGAAATGACAATCCATAAATAAAACAAAACAATACAAAAAAGCCCATTCTACCAAAATCTTTCAATTCTTTCATAAAAGATATTTGATGATAAAATTCATATTAAGCCAGCCCAAATCCTATGTTGAGCAAAATATCCATTGTAAGGGTTTCTCAGATTTTAAGGGAAGGAGTGAGAAAGAAAGGCTAGGCTGACTTTATCAGCAGACAACGCAATGCAGAGTGTGTATCAATCATCTCAGTTCTCACTGATGATAATCCCTCTACTCTGGTGCTTTGTGCTTTATTCAGATTTACAGAAAATGAAAACTTTTTTTTCTTTTTTTTTTAATATGAATATAATCTCTTAGGATTTTCAAGCATCCTTGTGTAAATAACAATTATCTTAGTTATGGTCGAAACAAAATAACCTAGTGTAACTCATGAGCTGATGTAAACTTCAATGATTTTATCAAAAGCTTCACCAAAAAAATTTACAACACCCTAGTGATACTTTTTGGAGTGACCAAATGGACCAAGCCAAGTTGAAATAAGATAGAGGAAAATGAGAGAAATAATACATTTCATGGGAGTGTCTTTCCAATCAAATTACCATCATAGTATCTATGGGATTTATTATCACCTGAGTCCTGTCTCCTCAGAATCACAAAGAAGTCCGTGGTAGATTTGAGAGAATAATTGAGAAATGAAAGTGATATTTCACTCTTTGAGACTCTTGAATCTGACAAAACAAAAATTAAACTCTCATAAAATAGCATGATGTAAATTACACAGGAGAGGGAATCTGCAATCATTGAAAGGAAAAGACTTTGGATTACCTCCTGTGAATTTGAATTGTATGCTCTTACTGCATTTGTTATATGTATCAGGATGGATGGTTGATTGCTTCATCATCCTAAAACTTTTTTGTTTCGGTGTTCAAGTCAAATTTGCGCTTTAGACATATAATTTCTGACTTCTTAATCTACTACTATTAGAAACCTGTTCATTTTCTTTCTCCCCAAATGACTATAAACTCTTCATATCCCTTCATATTTATTCTAGATCAGAAATTTTTAAGTGTCCCTTATCCTCTCAGCAGAATTGAGGATAAAATTTCTATTGCTGCATTAAATGGATTAAAAACTTTATTCCTTTAATAAAATGTATCCCACTTAATCTAAATATGCAAATTACCATAGTTCTGAATAAGTAAGCTGTGAGTTCATCTAAATGTATATCCTATAAAACAGTAGAATTGTAAAAGTTTCATCAGTGGAGGAAATCTCCTTTATGAATTTTGGTGCATCAGTGGGATTGTTTCCATTGCTATTTGTAAAAATGATTATGTGCTATTATGATAAACTTGGTTTCATGGAAATATGAGAAATATGTATTGTTGTAGCTCAGATATTTCTGACAATTTCACAAGTTTAAAAGTATAACTTATACCAAAGGTCAGGATAAGTTTACCCACAAATAAAAGACATGAAAACCCCAAATGCTGTAAGAGTAACTATTATAAATGAAGAATCTAAAGCCAAATCAGCCTACAACCTTGTTGGCCTAGACCTGGGCTTTGACCTCCAGATGTTCCTTCTAGTCTAAATTATTGTAGGTTTCTACAGAAAAAAAGAATGATTTTCCAAGACATTTATATTAGATAACACATGCATAATTATCAGGCTGAAGAAGCCAATAATCAACCTGCCCTCATTTCTTGAATGTCAAACTCCATCTTTACACTTGTGCTGTCCTTAGTCAAATGCCACGCTCTGTGTATAGGACGTAAGAGAAAAATCAGTAAGCAAGAAATAACAAGAATTAAATCTCTGCTAAAGATGAAAACAGATTTTTGAAAAGGATACAGTTTTTTAAGAAGTCACAGACTATATATTTTTATCTGCCTGAGGTTTTGGGGCACCTTCCTGATATTTATTCTGGGCAATGTCTCTCTTTCCTCTCCTTTGCAATGAAGTTCTCTATAATACAGATACAGATTACTAAAATATTACAATAAAGTAAAAGAATAATATTTAAAGTAAAAGAGTAATATTTGTAAATCTACCTAAAAGGTAAGAAGTTAGATAATTTGGGGTTGCATGTTCAGCTGTGAGATTAGTCTCACCTTCACATTCCTCAAGAGTCTGATGGGACAACTCATACTTTTCCAGATCCTGCTGGGCCCCATGAGCAATGTGGAAGGTTTCAGTAGGCAACACCACACATCATCAATCATGTAGAAGTCAGGTGTGTACAGCATTCTGAAGGACTGAGAAAAAAACATGGTAAATTATACTCATAGATCATTCTGTATTTCATGATTTGGGAGTCTATATGTAAAAGGTCTCATTCTCAAAATTGTTTATTTAATACACAGTAAATCAAGGTTTTACCACTTCCACAATATTTTATTTTGAGAAATAAAAGGTCAGTTTAGCAACTTTATTAAGGAAAAACAGCATAGACTTTATGGATTTTTTTGATTACTCTCATTAATGTCAGGTTCAAAATGAGTTGCATTCATAATTAGCTCTTACTGACTAAAAGGATCCAGTTCAAGAAAGAAGAAGCTGAAAGGCTATTCAATCCAATGAATTGTTAAACTGGCCTTCCATCACTAAAAAAAATAAATCAGCTTGCTTTTATAGACCATCCTGTGTAGCAAATAACAGGTTTTTGAGCACTGTGTGCAAACTGTGTGCACTGTGTACTTCAATATTTGTGATATAGCAAGCTGCCATTTGATAATACTTATGGGTTTTATTGCTGGGTGACTTCTTGGAGAGATCACCACCTATGGTGAACAGTAAAGAGTTGTAGAATAACATAATAAAAATATTTGCTTTTACTTAGTGTTTGCCATCCACTTAGCATCTCATAAAAAAAAGAAGGAATCCTTTCTGATAAATACAAAGAAAGAAGTGCACAAGACAGGAACCATTTGCACAGTCAGTGATGTAGAGTATGTTTAAAGAATTTATATTTTCTGAGTTCCAGTGGTCTTATTAAACTGTTCTTCAGTCATCCTGAAAACATGGTGGCAAATCTAATTATTAATGGAAGCAATTAGAATCTGCATTGTAAAAATGTAATCAGATCTTAATATAAATACAGCTCTTTTTTTTTAGAATTGCTTGGAGATTTCAAGTAATCTTACCAGCCAGAACAGAAGAAAGTTTGCTAAATTCTAAATATATATATATAAGAGAATAGATACAAAATAGTTTATTAAACAAATAATTCTAATTATATAATCATTCTGTGATTAGTTCCAGTACATAGACTTGGAAAGGCAAAAGACTCAAAAAACTAATGTTCAACATATTAAATTGCTTATTACTTACATATTCTATTGGAAAGTAATGCTCCATCTCAGGATTTATTTTCTTATCTAAACTAAAATCATTATATTTTTCTTTTTTAAATGCATATGTGTAACATTTCTCTTCTGTGTAAGAAGAAATTGACCCTTCCCTTCCTTGGTGCTTTGTGACAGAGCATAGGAGACAGTTTGAGTGGATGAGTAAAGTCCTTCAACAAAGTAACTGAGTCAAAGAATTCCAGGCACTGCAATGTTTAGGCAAAAACCGTGGAACTGTTACTGAATACAGCATGCCTTTATGTCTTTATGAAGATAAAATGAGAACTAAAACATACACAATTTAAGTGCCTCGACTCCATTAATCATATGCAGCAATGCATTAACATAATCAGTAATGTATTATTTATACATATAATACTTCCTCTTAGTTTTGTTGCACACGTTTTATGCATGGAACATGACCTTATTTCAAGTTGAACTTCATATCATAATTTTATGGCAGCTATAATTAAAAAGTATATTTATATATATGAACACTAAAGTATTAAGCACCTTAAAGTCACTAAAACCAAAATAAGCTTTTTACAGCAGTGTTAAGGTCTTTTCAAAAGAGAAATATGACCAGAATGATGTTTTGTTTCTGCTTTACTTAGATAACAGAACTGACTCCTTGTCAGGATGTAGGAAAAACATATCTATATCAGCCATGAAAACAAAAGTGTTCCTTCTCCAACATTTAAAAAACCCAATATATTCCTTATGTTAACTTGTCCAAAAATCAGCCAAAGAAACATTCAGGAGACAGGACTTTGATGCATGATGGTAGGGGAAAGAATATGGAAGACCAAAAAGGTTGAAGCCAGTCCTCCTCAAATGTAATGAAGACTCTCAGCTCATCTTAATTCTAATGGCTAATCCTGCTTGTCTAATAAGAAAGTCACAGAAAATAAATGGGGAAGTACAAGGATAAAGGTGATGTGGCTGGCTGCAGCTGGGCTTAACAGTTTGCAGATTGGAAGCTTGAAATTTTTTATTTATTTTTTGTAGTGGACCAAGTTTGCCATGTAATAAAAAGAGCTCATTCTCCAAGAAGAAGCTTTTTAAAGAATGCAAGATTAACAAGCAGATTGAAGAAGGAATAAATAATCATGGTAGAAAACAGCAAATAAGAAGACCACAGCTCTCCCTTACTACATACTTTGTCCTTGTAGCTACAAGCTTCATTCGCCCCAGCAAACAATGAATTATAAATTGCCTCATTGAATAGAACATTCACCCTCATCTATATGCTAATATTAAGAAGTAAATATGCACAGAAATAAGTGCACATGTTTACAGCCATAATAATGAATTAAAAGCAAAAGAACTCTAAACCTACTTCTCCAAGTCTTAATGGTGTTGAACAAAATGACCCACCATGATTTATAGGGCTGAAAAATTAAAGTCTCCTCTATAATTCTCAGAAGACAGACAGAATGACTGAAACAGAATCTGTGCTGTTAATCTTCCCTGCCATGCATATAATATATGGCATATCACATACATTTAAATTTATTACTGGTCTGGTTTTTTTCCTTTATGTTCCCATGCACTGGGTGCTTATTTGAGGCTAGATATTCATTTCGAAACACTGCAATATTTTCATTTCATGTATGAAACTGAGTATTCCTTTCATCTCATAGCTTTTAAAATAAGTTTGTATTAGGGAAATTACTTTCAGAAAATATGGGAACTGATTGAATCCACCACCTGTGAATAAACAGTTTTCAAAGACATTTCTTCTAAGTATTCAAAAAAATAATTTTCTCTGCAAATACGAAGTGCATCCAACTTGTTGGTGTCTTCAATGTATCTTGATTCATTCTAACAATTCAAAGTTATGCTTATTGATTGCACAGACAGGTAACCAGCACATGTCAGTACCTGTCTAAATATGGTTTCACAAATAAAGCAATAAAACATTTTACTGGACATGGTGCTGGAATACTTTAATGTGTTTTTTTTTTTTTAAACTACTTCAGATTTTTATCAGTTTTCCTTTACAATGATCTTTGATACTTGGGCTAATGGCTGTTCTAACATGAAGATTTTCATGCCTTGGCAACAATACTTTTAAATGTTGAGTCCTTTTAACCTGAATTTCCTAGTATTTTAATTCAGGAACAGTAGGGAAGTCTTTCGCATTTAAAAACCAGGGTATCAATGTACAATTATTTTCATGTTTGGGTTTTTTTCTCTGCCAATGTGCAACAGACACCATCTAATAATCACATTAAATGCAGTAAAATCTTTACAAAATTAAAGGGTACAAGATTGGATTTATATACATTAATGGAAGTTTCAAATGTCTGTGAACAAAAGGAAAACAGTACAGAAAGATTCAGATAATCTGTAAAGACTTAACTCATTGGAGAATAATCACTATTTATAATTCTTCCCCTATAAAAGCTATCCTATAAAATGAATTATGGTTAATTATGGTATCACAAACAAAAAACCCTAATTTTGTGCAGGAGCAGTTCCTTAACAGCAACATATCAAGTGTAATGAGACTCTTCTCTAAGGTCCTAAGCAGCAATCCTGTCACTGAATATTATGGCAATATATGATCTCGAAAATTAATTGGAACTACAAAAAATGTACAATAACCTAGTATTGTCTATTGAAAAGGAAAAGCAGAGACTAAAATCTCTCTCTTGTTACTATCCAGTTAGTATTCCAAGGAAACCATGTGTTAACTAGGAAAATACTGGAAATTGAAATGACCTTTAAATTAAAGAGAGTTTGGCATTTATATCCTGGTGATAACTTGCCTTTTTCATACCTTCTTCAGTTTAAAATCCCATAAGTACATCTCTCAGTCTGACAAGATTTATAGCATCGCTTGAAAAAAAAAGCATTTCCACTGGTAATTCTTGTTAAGAATTAACATAACTTTTATATTCATCACATAAATAAAGATTTATAGTCTGATTAAAATCAGGCACAGCAATATCCTCCTTGCCATTCTTTGTAAAGACGCATAATGGGAATAAATTCTGATTTACAATATTAATTATTCTATGTCATAAAAAACAGTGTCTCTGCCTCACACACTGATATGGACTTTTCAATAAGAAATCTTCTTCTTTTTATTTATCACTTCCCAGCCTACAGTGGGAATTTTTAGGATTTGCTTTAGTTACAGAAGGAAAATAGAGCAGACACAGAGACAAAGAATCTACTAAAATGACAGAAAAAAACCCCAAACCATAATATTTTAAAAGATGCAATCTGCTTTAGAAGGAAATAAAAGCTGGGTTTTTTTCACACCAGTTGGTTGATTAATGATACATATCAAAAAGATTAAAAACCACAGTACTTAACAAGCAACAAAGAAACCATAAAGTAGGCTGAAGGACAAGCAGATAGGGACTTCTATCATATAGTTTTAAAACTGAGAAACTACACTTTAGATCCTAATGGTGCCAATGTTGTGTATACTGTAATCACCTTTAATCCAAGCAAAGGAGCTTAAAATTTGGGTACACTTTAATAGATGGAAATACTAAGTTAAACTATCTGGGATAAATTTTTGTCTCAAAAATAACAACTTAAAATGACATAATATTGGCTGAGGCTCAGAGATGGTTAGGTCTAAGTTAGTCTTTACAGAAGAGGCATCTGAAATACTCGGTTCCTTAAGAAATCCTGTGTTGGAGACATCTGTTAGACAGTCCAGAGCAATGAAATGGAAAAATATCAGACTAGGGAACATTTCAACAAACCAAACACATCCCACGTCTGTGGGAAGTGTCCACAAGTGCTGATGCCTCTGCAGGTCCACATGACTATCTTTGAAAGCCCATGTAGCTCAGAAGAGTTTCCTGAAAACTGGAAAAAGCCAATGTCACTCCTATTTTCAAGAAGGGCAAGATGGAGGATCCAAGGATCTACAGGCTAATCAGCTTTACCCTCTGGAAGGTGATGAAGCAAATAATCCTGGAAACTGTTCCTATGAATATCAACAAGAAGTCTTCAACATAGATAATAGAATTATTATGCCTGACCAACCTGACAGCCTTCAACAAAAAATATTATTTGTTTGGTGGGTGAGGGAAGAGAAGTTGATGTGCATCTTGATTTTAGCAAGCTTTCACAATATCTTCATTGAAACACTGATGCAGCATAGACCAGATGATATGGACTTAATACTACCTGTACTTCTGGGTTCAAAGGATTATGGTCAAAGGCATGAAGCCCAGCTGCAGGTCAGACACTGACTTGGCATCCCAGGAATGAAAATTTTATTCAATAGAATTTAACCTCTTCATTTATGACCTGGATGATAGGACAGAGTGCACCCTCACCAAGTTTGAAGGTGATACAAAACTGTGAGGAATGGTCAGTAGATCATCCAGAGGGACCTTAGATGGCTGGAGAAATGAGCCTTATAAAGAAAGGGCATTACGAAGTTCAGCAAAGGCATTTGTAGAGCCCAGCACCTAGGGAGGAATAACCCCATAGACCAGTCCAGGCTGGAAGCTGAATGGCTGAAAAGCAACTTTACAGAAAAACTTGGAGGGGTTTCATGGACACCAAGCTGGACATGAGCAAGCAGTGTGACTTCAGAGCAAATAAGAGTAAGGGTATTCTTGCTGCATTAGGAAAATTGTTCCCAGAGAGTCAGAGGAAATGATCCTTCCCCTCTCCTTGGCACTAAGCCCACATCTGAAGTACTCTCTCCAGTTCTGGGCTCCCCAGTATAAGACAGACATGGATGTACTGAACTAAATCCAGCAAGTGGACACAGAGATGATCAAGGCACTGGAGCACCTATCATGTGAGAGAGCTGGGAGAAGAGAAAATTCAGGGAGATTTACCCATGTGTATAAATCCAAATGGGATGGAGAAGAGAAGTCATGTCTTCTGTACCCAACCCAGTCCGTAGGCTTCTGTGGTGGGTTGATGTTGGCTGGAAGCCAGGTCACCACCAAACCACTCTACCATGCCCCTTCCCAATTGGTCAGGGGAGGGAAAATAACTTATGGGTTAAGATAAGGTAGTTTAATAAAACAAAAGCAAAATTTGGTGCATTTACAAGCAAAGAAGAAAAAGAAGTTTATTTTCTACTCTCCAAGCAAGTGATGTTCTGCTACTTCCTAGGAAGCAGGGCTTCAGCACATGGAGCAGTTGCTCTGGAAGGCAAACATTGTTAACAAAAAATGCTCCCCATTCTTCCTTCCTCCTTTGACTTTTGTATCTGAGCTGATGTCATACGGTATGGAATATCTATCTGGCTAATTTAGGCCAGCTGGCCTAGTTGTGTCCCCTGCCAGCACCTTACCCACTCCCAGCTCCTTGGAAGAGGGCAAATATTGAGTGACAGTGCTGATCCATCTCATCCAGCCCCAGTACAGCTTCCCTTATCTGTCACTGTCAGAGAGAAGACTCAGGATTGGATGGATGTTTGGGCTAGCTGACTGCAGGTAACCCAATATTCCCAGCCTCTTTCAGCAACAGCAAGGAAGGACCAACTGATTTTCCTGTTTATAATGTTCATTTGATAGTTAAGATGCTCCATTCTAACAGCAAGACCATAAATAAGAGCCCCAGCTTCATAATATGTCCATGTTGGTCTCAGTTCCCAGATTAGTAACACTCTCCTCCTTCAAAGTGTCAAAGATACTGCAGCAAAATGTTGTCCCTATTAGTATTAACTAAAAGGATAATTGGAGAGTATGAGAATTCCTTAACCAAAGATACAATGACACACAGGTGTCATTGTTGTACACCTGTATGATACCATGCACTCACAGCAGTGACTGCAAATCCATATGTTAAACACACAACTGTGACTCATTAATGTCATCACCCCTTGTACTATTTTATGTTCATTACACTTGGTTTGGGATTATAAACAAGTGGAAGATTTGTTTACTTGTTAAGAGCTTTGTTTGTTTAGCTCAGGGCTAAATAGCTTTGTCTCTTTGTTGACTAAGTGTGACAGCTACTGGAAACAGAAAGCTTTTAAGCATTCCTACTAAGTAACATTATCTGGAAGGCTAAATTTAAATTTACTTACAGTACAATAGCATTTCAATGGATTTTTAACAATTCCCTTTGTACTTGNCCTTATAAAGAAAGGGCATTACGAAGTTCAGCAAAGGCATTTGTAGAGCCCAGCACCTAGGGAGGAATAACCCCATAGACCAGTCCAGGCTGGAAGCTGAATGGCTGAAAAGCAACTTTACAGAAAAACTTGGAGGGGTTTCATGGACACCAAGCTGGACATGAGCAAGCAGTGTGACTTCAGAGCAAATAAGAGTAAGGGTATTCTTGCTGCATTAGGAAAATTGTTCCCAGAGAGTCAGAGGAAATGATCCTTCCCCTCTCCTTGGCACTAAGCCCACATCTGAAGTACTCTCTCCAGTTCTGGGCTCCCCAGTATAAGACAGACATGGATGTACTGAACTAAATCCAGCAAGTGGACACAGAGATGATCAAGGCACTGGAGCACCTATCATGTGAGAGAGCTGGGAGAAGAGAAAATTCAGGGAGATTTACCCATGTGTATAAATCCAAATGGGATGGAGAAGAGAAGTCATGTCTTCTGTACCCAACCCAGTCCGTAGGCTTCTGTGGTGGGTTGATGTTGGCTGGAAGCCAGGTCACCACCAAACCACTCTACCATGCCCCTTCCCAATTGGTCAGGGGAGGGAAAATAACTTATGGGTTAAGATAAGGTAGTTTAATAAAACAAAAGCAAAATTTGGTGCATTTACAAGCAAAGAAGAAAAAGAAGTTTATTTTCTACTCTCCAAGCAAGTGATGTTCTGCTACTTCCTAGGAAGCAGGGCTTCAGCACATGGAGCAGTTGCTCTGGAAGGCAAACATTGTTAACAAAAAATGCTCCCCATTCTTCCTTCCTCCTTTGACTTTTGTATCTGAGCTGATGTCATACGGTATGGAATATCTATCTGGCTAATTTAGGCCAGCTGGCCTAGTTGTGTCCCCTGCCAGCACCTTACCCACTCCCAGCTCCTTGGAAGAGGGCAAATATTGAGTGACAGTGCTGATCCATCTCATCCAGCCCCAGTACAGCTTCCCTTATCTGTCACTGTCAGAGAGAAGACTCAGGATTGGATGGATGTTTGGGCTAGCTGACTGCAGGTAACCCAATATTCCCAGCCTCTTTCAGCAACAGCAAGGAAGGACCAACTGATTTTCCTGTTTATAATGTTCATTTGATAGTTAAGATGCTCCATTCTAACAGCAAGACCATAAATAAGAGCCCCAGCTTCATAATATGTCCATGTTGGTCTCAGTTCCCAGATTAGTAACACTCTCCTCCTTCAAAGTGTCAAAGATACTGCAGCAAAATGTTGTCCCTATTAGTATTAACTAAAAGGATAATTGGAGAGTATGAGAATTCCTTAACCAAAGATACAATGACACACAGGTGTCATTGTTGTACACCTGTATGATACCATGCACTCACAGCAGTGACTGCAAATCCATATGTTAAACACACAACTGTGACTCATTAATGTCATCACCCCTTGTACTATTTTATGTTCATTACACTTGGTTTGGGATTATAAACAAGTGGAAGATTTGTTTACTTGTTAAGAGCTTTGTTTGTTTAGCTCAGGGCTAAATAGCTTTGTCTCTTTGTTGACTAAGTGTGACAGCTACTGGAAACAGAAAGCTTTTAAGCATTCCTACTAAGTAACATTATCTGGAAGGCTAAATTTAAATTTACTTACAGTACAATAGCATTTCAATGGATTTTTAACAATTCCCTTTGTACTTGCTATGCCACTTTGAAGAAGAATAATATGGGATATCTAGCCATTAGAGAAGAGTTTTTTGTTTGGGTTTTTTTTTCAGAAATTACAACCCTGTTAGGATGTATGGCCTAACTGTGATATAGCAGTGAAAATCGTCTGAGTGAGCCCCATGGAGGCTGAAAATGCAAGGACGCTTTATTTTTTATTTTTTAGGAGATACATATTTAGAAAAAAATAATAAGTCTTCCTAACTATGTTTCAAAAATGTGTTTGTGAAGTAACAGCCACACGTCTGGAACAAGAACACTCTTAAAACATCACGTTTAAAAGTATACTTGATAAGAATTTAAATCCAAGAGTAAGTACAAGACTTTGCACATTTTGCATTACAGACATATTCATCTTTTGCTTGAATATAAAAGATGAATATTTGATCATAACAAGTAATTTTCATTAGTTAAACAACTTTCTTTATCATAACCATATATTTTAAAAGACATTTTAAAATGGGACATGTCAGCTGATCAAATAGCTTTGCATATTTTGGTAAAACTAGTAATAAATATTCTTGAGAAGAGTGTTGGATGTGCAGCCTGTAGGAAGAACATAGTCTCTTTATTCTCTTTTTCAGGGCAAGTAGTTTGGTCCTTTCCAAAGAGACTGAAAAGTTTACAGAGTTTTTATAATGCAGGTGTTACCAGAAAACCCCTTCTGTTGATTTTAGGGGTGGATGTGCACTATATGCCTCCAGGGAAAGGGATTTTAGTCCAGAGTGATGCAAGCACATGTTCACAATGTATTTGTATTTGCTGGCCAGTTAAAACCATGATAACTTACGAATTCACAGCTGTATCAGCACTGTAATGTTTGTATAAGTCCATCTTGTCTGATTGAGTAGGCACCCTAAAAGCAAAGAATAGAAAATAAAATAACTTCAGCATCACATATAAAGGCTTGAGCTATGTAGAGAAAAATCTCCCAAGTGACAGAGTGTGGGCTTCTGTATAATGGAAGGCAAAACACCTTTGTTGTCTGCTCTGTGTTCAGATATCAGAAAGAATTTGAAGCTAAAGGGTAGAATACTTTGCTCTGAGGATCTGTAGGGTAACAGGAAAGCTGTACAGGAACGTGCCCCAAGACACTCTTCTGTTACTGGGGTGTGGAATATACAAAGAAACTCTGTGTTCTGTCTAATACATCTAGAATATTGAGTTTCAAGAACAAGATAACAGTGTTCTAGTATGTCTTCTCTAAACCTTTCATTTTAGTTTGTGTATTTTGGCCTCTGATGATGGCTCTTCATTCACAAATTCTTATGCTCAAGAACATAATTTTTCCTTAGCGGAGTTCTGTACTATTTTCTTATATTGATGATTATTAGTGAAAGAAAAATATGGTGTATCAAAGTTAATGCTCCAGTTAATGTATTAATCATGAGTTAGACTTTTTTCTTAATTAATTGTTCTCCTTTATAAAAATTATTTTTATGCTAGATTTAAAAAAAAAAATTAAAAAATGAATGGTTTTCCCTAAATAATATATAACCTTTATTCTGGAGCTTTTATGTAAACTTTGAAAATTTCCATAATTTCTACCTGATATTGATAGATTCAATATGAAACAATCTTCACAGTTGTTTGGTTTCCTGATTTAGAGATTTTGGTTTAGTGAGTGCAGCTTGGAAATATGGGATTTTCTTTGGCAAACTTTTTTAAACCCAACTTCTTCTTCAATGTTGTCTGAGAAAAAAAAAATTAAAAATTTCCCTATGACACCAGGACATTTCAAAGAGATGGAGAGCTTTCCCTTAAGTCTGCAATTTACATTATTCTTAAAGTAAGTTGCAGACCCTGAAGAAAATATTTTTTCAACAACATTATTTATTCCTAGGTGTTTTCATGCCCAATTTTCTTTAGAATGAATTAAATCAGAAAAAAATCAACCATCTATATGCATCAACTGTCCTTCCCAAACATATGGACATGCAAAATATAGTGGCCATGGAGTAACCAAAGACAGAATCCTTTTCAGAAATGTACAGCATTCAGAGGAATCACTTGCTTCTCCTTTTTTTTTGATCTGTATACAAGTGTATACATCTCAGACAAAGAATTTCCTTCTGCTGAGCATGTGAAATAAACAGTATTCTCTGGGGTTACATATACATCTTGCAGTTCTGAGGTAATAAAAAGTTCTCTGCAGAAGGGGGAAAAGGCAAGAATAGAGTAGTTATTAAAATATACTTCAAAAAAGGTATGTGACTAGGGTTTTGTTATTGTGACCTTAAAACATAACCAAAGAGTTGATTAAGGAAAAAATGAGGTGACTAACTCTTAGATCTGATCCTAAAATTGATTCATTATGGAGCCAAATTCTAAGAAAACAGTAATTTGAATGATGTGTCTTATTGTCATTTTAATTGGATTAATAATAAACCTTCGATTAAACTGCCAAGATATTAATTAGGCTAACAAAACATTATTGATTTTGCATATAAAGTGTGTCTCATTTGTCCAGATAAAACTTACAGATTGCAGTGAAAAACTGTTGAATATGGTCAGAATAACCTGTAACTTGGATGCATGAAAATGGTAAAAGCATGCTTGTGCCTTCTGCTTCTGTGTATTATTCAGTGTTCAAGTTTAAAAGATACATTTCCTGATTTCATGAGTTCCTGCTTACATATTTTATAACAGACACTGCTCTGAAGAACAAAGAAAGCTATTCAAAGAGTTACACTAATGTGAATTCACATATGCTCATTACTACTGATGCCATTTAGTGTTCATTTTTCATTGTTATAGTGAAGCATATGTGATTTCTATAGTTTTTAAATATAAGATTTTGGCTATCAAAATGGGAAAAGACAATAAATCAACCTTTTGATACATAAAACATCTCTGTTCATTTGTCCCTATCACTGCAAGTTCCCTGTGCCAAAGTACAGACTTTTTTCTCCAAAGTAATGTTTCCAGCAGTTCCATTTAAAAATATCCTATGGTCTATAATTGGTTTTAGTAACAATTCTTATGGCATTTTGAACAATACCAAATAAAAAATCCATTTCCATAGAAATGAAATTTTTTTTAAAATTTTCCCCACTAGTATATAATTTTCAATAACATAATTTGCTGTTAACGTCAGTGATCATCATCAATGTAATTTTTAGCTACCCACTAATGTTAATTATGGATTAGGATTATATCCTACCTTTGACAAGCTGAACAAAACATCAATTAATTCAAAAGAAATTTTACTATATTCTAGCGGTTGTTCATGGTCTAGAAAGACAGAAAGTTGCTCAGAGCCACAGAGTGATGCTGAATTGCATTTTTAATTATTGAATGTCTACTTCATTTTTTTAAAAGCCTTTTTAAGATGGAGATCATCCTATTTATGCTTTTCTTTATCTATGGCTGTTTAAAAAGCCAGAAAAATTGCTGTCCCTATTTTAGGTCATGTTTCAACCGAAACGAAAGTGGAAATAGAAAAGGTTGCTCGAGGAGGAAGCTTTCAAGAAGAACTTTTAATTAACATTTTTATGTCCTAATAAACTATCAAAGGAGTAAGTACCTTAAAAATAAAAATGTAGTCTTGTCACCTTAATCTGTCCTAAAAATTCACAAAAATAGGCTGACATTAAATTAAATATCTCTAGTAATCATCTCTCACCTTAAGATAAATTAACTTGAACATAATTGAATTTATGATTAAAAGCTTTAAAAACCTTCATTTTTTTCAATTAAAATTTAGAAGGCTTCCATACTTCCAGTAGATTTCACGACTTTCAAAATAAATGTCATTTTTTTCTACATTTTGCTATGGACAATAAACAACTAAGATATTTTAAGCTCTTATTAAAATTACAACAATCTCACTTTTTAGACAGAATCCCAATACCATAACATCAGCAAATGGTTTTGCAGTTTCCTAGTTTGGATAGATCATGCTTAATCTGAATCTAGGAAATCTGGAAAATTTGGAAATTAGAGGATGAAATTGTGCTTGTTCTGCACAAAACAATATCCTTGATGAATCACCTCCAGGACCCAAGTAGGCTGATCAGATCTTGCCTCAGAGTCACCTCATATGATCACGACAATAATTCATCATTCTTGTGCCGTGTCCAAGACAACAGCTGGTGCCAGGCCTTGGGAAGGAAACTCTGTAATAAGTAGTAGCAAAAAAAAATATTCAGAAATGAAACAACTTCCTAATCTCTTGCAGCTGGTATCTGACATTTTCTGAATATTGACTCTTATTTTCCTTCTTTTTCTCTCTACCTCATAAAAATGCAATAAGGCATGCTGTTAACGACAGCTACATATCTTCTGGTTGGCTTAGGGAATGAAAAAAGTGACTATTTTTGGATGAAAAATGCCATGGAAACATACACTGAGTTATACTGATGTTGGATGGCAAACATTATGTATTTAGTTTTCATATATTTAAAAGAATATATTCCCTTCACCCACACTAAATCAAATAATTTGTTAATATTTTGGGGTATTTTCACATTTTTTAATTGGAAATTGCTAAACAGGCAAGTGCTTATTTCACATTCATGCTCATGCTTTTGTGCAGCTCAGTGATTGCATAGTTAGACTGTGCATAAATTCTACTTTCCACAAGAATTTCTTTTGAGATGCTACCATAGTGAAGGGGAAACTGAGGGTAGGACAAGATTAAAATACTTAGAAGATATGGAGCACTCAGGCTCTTTTACTATCAAAGACAAAAGCCACTTCTGAAGTACATACACATCAGAGAGAAAATTAAATCATTATTCTAAGCCTCTTGCTTAGATTATATATAATCTCTCACTTATTTATCTGTATCCATATATTTGTGTACATGAAGTTAAAACACAAAATCATATTTGAGTCATCCTTTCAATATTCTTTTATTGAGAAGCACAGTTGAGCATGCATCTCCCTCCAGTTCTGTTATTAGCACAGTTTTTATAGCACCAGCTCAACTAAGCAGCTCCTGGAAACTTCTTTTAGAAAACAAAACCAAAGAACAAAAGCAGAAAAGTACTTTCAGAATCATAAACTCCACAATCTGAGCAGATCCAAAAGCATTAATGCAGTTATTTCACTCTATGTGCAAGTAGGAACATAATGGCCTCTGAAGGATCTAGGGCTGACTGAATGTTCAATGTTAACACAAAGATATTAGGATTAATTTCAAGTAACAAGCAGCTAGAACATCTCTATATGTACTGAAAAACACTAATAACTTCCACATAACATGGGGAATAAAATCAAACTACTTGATGATATCCAGTGGAAATTACTGAAATTGAAAGGTCACCTACTGAAAAAGAAATAATCATAATAAAAAGAAATAAATTAAAAATCCTTCCTCTTAGAGATTGCTGATATGAAATATCCATTTTTTTTAATATCTACCTATAAAGTTTGGGTAATAAGATAAAGCAAAACAAGGTTCCAAAACAATGAAATTATATTCAGAATTCTGATTTTTTTGTAGTCAGAAAGTCCAATGATATGTGCAGAGCTTACTGGAAGGATTTAACTATGGTGAGTTTTTAATGAGGCAATAGGTCTGCCCTAAAGTTTATTTGAATATTCCCAGTTTTCAGCAGTATAAATCTTCCTGACTTATTTTTTCTTAGGTTGGCCAACCATATTAAAGTATCTACACACATAAAATAATAAAGCCTGCAATTAATATTAAAAAGTGGTGCATTTGATTTAATTATCAGACACTGTTAATTTCCTCCAGAATAGCTGGTTGACTACACATACGTACAAATGTGTTTACAGTACAAGAACTCTAATTCTGAGACATGGCCTTGATCACAGATTGAGCTCAGAGATAATTCCTTGTAAAAGTCTTGTTTGAAATAGACCAAACATAAAAAAAATATTCTTTTAAAGCAGCAACTGCAGTGGCAAGCTTCCTGTAGTCTCTAGCACATTTGAGCTGAGAGTTTTAGCCTCAGGGTACAAAAATTTAATAGGGACATTCACAGAAACACAAGGATTGTGTTGGGAAATTAAAAGATTTTCTAGTTCCAACACCCCAGACATGGGCAGGAACCATTGGCTTCCACACTTGGCCTTGTTGGATCAGGGTAAGCAAGAAAAAGCTGCTTTTACTGCTGATGCTTCCTCAGGGGTCTGTGCAGACAACACAACAAAGGGATCACTTCACTTTGTGCTTTGTGTTTCTTCCAGGTAATGTGAAGAGTATTTTATTCCAGGCCAGTGGAAGAAATTAGCTGAAATAGTAGCTGGAACTGTGCATTGGATGCCTGTGTAACCCACTCTGCAAACATCATTTTTTCGAGGCACACATATATAGACCTTCCTGTATGACAGGGTAGTTCTTACTTAATGCTTCCTTGAGATTCCAAATTGAAAAGATTTTAGGGAAAACAGCAAATCCCACTGAAGAAGTGTTTAAATGATGAATATGCTTAAAGTTCAGATGACTGGCAGTTCTTGGCAGAGACTACTTCCCCTCTACAGCATAGCCTCGCTTAGGGAGAGGCTTAACCAAACCTGTCATAGCTGATTTATTTTCCTGAGAGCTACCATTTACCTTTAAGAACCCTTTTTTCTACCCTTTCTTCTATATAACTCTTCCACTCATATGATAGAAATTTTCTTACAAATGTCATGTAAGAAAAAAAGCTTTTTCCTAAAAGCTACGTTTATTTATGTCTTAATTTATTTCACAGTAATAAGGCTGATCTTGAGATTGAAAACTTAATTCTTCACGTCTATCAACATCAAAAAACATTTGATTGAACAGACATGAACTTTACACATTTATGGGGTTTTTTTGTGATGTTCATCAAGCCGGATACGATGCCTTCTGGAAAGAAATCTGAAAGCATCTGAAAGAAATATGTCAAGACAATAAGGTCAATCTGATTGCTATCACTCTCATATGGTTTGGAGTTCCAAGTAGGTAATTTTAGAAATTCACAGGTTTTAATACAGCTATTCTGAGAATTTGGAAGTGTTATCACTATTCAAGCAGACATAAAACTAAGGCAGTGTGGGTAAAGATGCATGAAAATTTCACTTCTGCATCACAAGTTTCCTTGGATCTGTTGTACCATGATAACTGCCCATTTGTCTGCTCTCAGATTATGTTGAAGTAGTTTGACATGCAAAAGAAAGGGATTATGGTGCATTTTAGATGTTTGCATTTTCACTTATATATGAGCTGATGAATATTATCTTGCTATCGTGTTATAGTTTATTATTAAATTCTGATCAATAAAACAATTTTCATCTGACCCTTGACTTTCCTTGAGTTGAAAAATGAATATGTAGCAGAACAGCAATGTCCTGGCAGACTCCTCAATCTCAACAGTGTCTAGTTTATTAAACATTTGTATTTAAGGAACATTATCATGTATATAACATGATAATAACATATATAACTTTTGTAAATTCTTCAGTAAATATATTCCCACTGAGATATTGGAAAAGTAACACTTCCTTCTCTTATAGTGACTCAGTTTTGAGTTTTGTAACACTAAAATGAAATAAAGACATAAGGAAATATATAATAACAGAAATTTAGGGTTGTTATTCTTTGAATACTTTAGATTTCCAGTGGAATTAAAATGATTTTTCAAAAACTAATCTCATCACAATTGCATAGTTTCCATTATTATGTACAAGAATTACATGTACATATTGACAGCACAGCAGAACCCTAAGGAGACATTAGCAATTCCAAGCTGTATCAATCCCTAATGTCTCTTTTGCCAGGAAAGCAGCACTACTCATCCAGCATTTTTTGATGCACCATGTGATGCTCTGTTTTCTCCAGTGTTCAACTCTGAATCTAGCAATCTGTAAAGATCTAGCAGAGGATGTAGGCATTTACTTTAATTGCAGTAAGCTTTAAGAGTTTGAAAATACAATACAACTAAGCTTATAATACAGATAAATTTTCTAATTTTGCTCATATGCAAATTTCTTTAAAATGTATGGATTTTTATACATATTTTGAGGTTTCCTTAAGTTTTCCAAAAGTAATAGTAACACTTGGATGCTTTATTATCTTGGGACAATCCTTCTAGTTATGAAGATTTCTTGATAATAATGAGGTCAGTCCTAGCTCTTCAGATATAAATGCTTAAATGATGACTAAGTTTGGGAACTGCCTGGGCAGGATTTACCACAGGGCTTTAGGAATATTTTTTATTTCTGATTATGGAGCCAAAGGAACAACTATGAAAAATTTAAGCTATGACTTATTTCCAGATGTGAAGAAAGGAAAAGATACAACCTGAAAATGAGTTCTTGATTTTCATTAATATTATACCATCAATAGAAAAATACTTTTATGAGATAAAGTCTACCTTTTTTTTTCCCATGAAAAAGTATTGACACAGTTCAACAGTGATAGAAATGAAAAGGAAAGATCAAAAATTGAGTTCAGGCTCTTTAAACACAGAACTTTAAAATAATGCAAAGTGAAACATGATGGTTAGATCTTATATCTGCAAGAACTATACCTATTCTTTGTTAGATTCTGCACCTGAGATGGAGTAATTCCAGGCACAAGTATAAATTGGAGCTGAAGGGCAGCCCTGCAGAAGGGAGGTCCTGACGGGCATCAGGTTCAGTGTGAATCAGCTGTGTGTGCCCTGACAGCCCAGAGGGCAAACCCCATCCATTCACAGGTGAAAAAAATACCAGATACTCTTCTGAATTCAGGAGAAGGGATCACAGTCTTCATGGCAGCTTGAGAAAGGAGAATCTGAAGGCTCTGACTTCTCAGTCTCGTTACTCCTATGACAGCAACTGGTAGACTGAAAAAACTGAATCACATGTTTCTTTCACCAAAATATGGTAGAATAAGAATACCCCAGACATAAATAATACTAAAAGCACAATTTTACCATGAGATTTTAGGAACCTGAATCTTTTTTTTTTCTTGTTTTACTTCATTACCTTTTTTAAACCACGTATGTACATATATGCATGGTGTAAAATGTTCTGATGTGACAATTCAATATCACTATATAAGTGTCCATAACCCACACATATAACTCAAATCATTACTTTCTAATATTAATATTAGTATAAATTTTTCTATGCTTTTTTTAAACTTATAACATCTATAACAATATGTTTTCAGAACAGCATAAAGTAATTCCTGATTGTAGACATTTTCTCTATAAGCTTGCAGCAGCTCAAAGTTATCACAAGGCAGATGAACCTGTGAGTGATGGAAACATCAGTGGGCAGAATAGCATGGTTAGAAAGCAGCTCAATATTTCTTTCATCCTGGCAATTTTCCATCTGGAACAGAGATTATCAAAAACCATTCAAAGCAGATAAGATACAAACTTACAAAAAAGTAACACAATAGCACCAGATATCACATAATTTCTAGGGAAGGCATTAGAATGTTTTAATGAATAATGGATAGGAATGGGGTCCCTTGCCTCGTGCCCTCCCACTCTCCAAGAGAGAATGTTGTTCAGTGTGGGATCAGACCTACCAATGTAGGGTTTCAACAGTGGCCATGAAGCAGTGGAAACAGCACCAATACTCTCTTCCTTTTTTTACCCCATGCAACTTCATGTGCACTGAACCTGCACACACAGTGCTTCAGCTCAGCCCCAGCATTTTACCTCAGAGAAGGAACATCACTGTGGGGAGAGACAGAAATGGGAAGAATATCATTCATCAATGTAATCCGCCTGCTGGATCCATTCCAGCCCTGTCAGAGCAGATCAAAAATACCTGTCAGCATGTCAAGTACTTTAAAATTGTCCAAGAACACTCTCCCCAAGGGGTCCTAGTGTTTTGACCTGCAAAATATCATATATTGATATCCATCATCATATTCCCAGCAGGAAGTGCATGTGCTTCTTCACAGGAGTAAATACTCCGTTTCAGGCTAAGGAAGCCTGAGCAGAGTGCATGATACTGTACTCCAGCCAGATACCTGTAATAAATCTACCTAAATCTACACATAAAAAAATCAAGACTCTTAATCTTAGCATTCTTTTGCAGCATATCAGGGAGCTGTTCATACACATAAATGTAGTCACAGCTGCCCTACTGGGTCATCTTACTGCAGCAATTCAGCAGGCATTGCTACAAATTTTAGGCAGTAAGAATCGTGTTTCTTCTATACATTAGAAAGAATTATCTATTTTTGTCAGAAAGTTTATTGAACCTTTTTGTCTGGCTACAGAATTATCCCTCTACAAACCGACACTATCCCTGTGCTTTTGCCATTAAACAAATAAGACTTATCTGTGCTTGATCGGGTTTAGGTAGATTTTATTTTTTAACATAATATTTTTCCGGACTTTTGGGATGAGACTAAGTTGTTTGTGGTAGGAGATGATTTTAAATTAGCCTGCAGAGCCTTGATTCTGAACCAAGAGAGTATTCCGTTTATAGTAGCTTTTGCCTTTTTTTTATTTTGATGGAGCATATTATGAATTCTGTCTGTAATTCCTAACCATGAAACCTTTGATTGCCACCTAGGGATTTCTACCTCTGAGACAACCAGAAACAGCTTTGATCACAGCTGTCAGTGCAGTAACATTGTTTTTAGTTTGAGACCATAACTCTAATCTTGTATTATAATTAATTTCTGGATTTAAGCCATGTGCTGATTCAATAAAGCCTGTCAGCAGCTAATAAGTTGGCTCACAGGAACTGAGAGAGAATTGGTGTCTTCTCTCACTCAGCAAGCATTTCCCTGTTTAAAACCAGCAGTGTCCCAAGACACTGTTTTCAACATGGGCACAAAATAGATAAGACAGAGATACCAACACTTAGGCATAAAGACAGGAATAAACAATATTAGAAAATCTTTTTATAACTAAGCATAGTAAAGCTTACAGAGATGTGACAATGGTTATGTGTGAATGAGACAGATATTTGCCCTTCCTTCAGAATTCTTAAATTATACATCAGCGTTGCCAGATTTTTATAACAATCCAGTGCAATTTTTTCCTTATCAGAAGAACATTCATCTGCAGCTAATATTATGCATTTTCTATACTACCACACCAACCAGAAAAATAAAACCGATCTCAGCAAAGACAAGAGTGACTCCAAAAACCAGATAATCTGGACATGAGGCATTAATCCTGAAAAGATTATTGGTCATGGTGCACACTGCCTATGCACAGTGCTGTTGTAGGAGGAGTGGAGAAGGGTGCTGAGGCACAGTGCTGCCTGGTGGCACCTCTTATGCTATCCCTCATCATGAACACAGGAATATATGATTCACAACATGGAGAAGACAGTGGCATCTTATATTAGTTTACCTTCATGATTCCCTGTCAATAATAAGAAAGCTCACATCTCTAAAATGGTGTTTAAAAATTAAAAACCGCTTGCAAATGCCAGACTCTGAACCTAGGCTGGAGTAATACTGGAAGCAAAATTACACTGGCAAAGGAGTGCAGAAAGGGGTCTGGGGGTTCTGGTGGGCATCAGGCTCATCATGAGTCAGCAGAGTGTGCCCCGGCAGCCCAGAGGGCAAAATCTATCCCAGGGTGCTTCAAACACAGCACACCAGCGGTTCAAAAGAGATGATTATCCTGCTTTGCTCAGCGTTGGTGCAGCCTCATCTGGAGTGTCCTGTGCAGTTCCGGGCCTCACAGTTTCACAAGGACATGAAGGTACTCAGTGACTTCCAAAGGATGGCAAAAAGGGCTGGAAGAAACATCCTGTGAGGAGCAGCTGAATACTCTGCATTTGTCTGTTTTGGAGAAAAGAAGGCTGAGGGAAAGAAGGCAATGAGACTTCATGGCTCCCTACAGCTTCCCAAGGAGGAGAAGAGGGAGCTGCTGATCCCTTCTTTCTCCTATCTGAAGATAGGACGTGTAGGAATGATTCAAAATGGCACCAGGGAAGGTTTAGACTGGACATGAGGAAACGTTTCTCTACTGAAACGTTGTTCAAACACTGTAACAACCTTCCTAGAGAGGTGATTGATGCACCATGTTTAAGAGGCTTTCAGATAATGCCCTCAATAATACTCTTTAACTTTTGGGCAATCCTGGTTAGGACTAGACTGGTCCAGTGGGACTAGCTGTTCATTATAGGTCCCTTCCAATTGATAGATTTATTCTTTAACTCCAGACTGCCAAAAGCATGACAGGTAGACTTGAAATGGGTAATTGTTTCATCCCTGTTGCAAACTAGAGTGCTCAAAATCATGCAGGCCAGATTTTAAATGAGTATTTGTCTCATCTCTGCTGAAAATAAGAACAGACAATGTTATGAATTGGTTTGCTGAGTACTGTAGTATTATTTTGCTCTTCTCTGCCTTGAAACTGAGCACAGCTGGATAAAATTCAGAGGAAACTTCACATTGCTTTTCACTATGTTGGCTCTGAATTGGTTCTGGTGATTCTGCTTGCTGTCTTAATTTTTCTCCGCATAATAAGTAGTTATTTTAAAATCAGAGAACTGATAACTACTATATTGATTTTCTGAGGTTTTCTGTTATGAGTACTGCTACATTCTGTTTGGAGGGGTTGGGGAGAGAAATCATAATTATTACATGGTACCTACTTGACTCATATGCTGCATATCAAAAGGAGACTAAGGAAATCATTGTCTAGGGGTGGTGGGGTGGTAGGTCAGTCTCTTGGGTGATAGGTCACAACTCTTTCATAGGTAGAAAACTGAATTTCAGGAACTTGCAGAAGTCTCCTAACACTTGTGTGCCATGCATGCACAGATACTATGCTCTAAAATGCATAATATCTGTTTTCCAATCTCCTGCTCTGATCACTGGAAAAGTAGTAACCTTTCTGCTCATCTTATTTTGCTTATGTTCTAGTTTTAGAAAAGAAATATTTTTCCCTAAAATCCTGTCTTCAGAAAGAAAAAAAAAAAAAAACCACAATCCACAAACTTCTTTAAAAGCAATTAACTTTTATGATTTTATGTATGTATGCATTTCTGCACTTGTCTTCACTCTTTCACCTGCCTTCACTGCCAGCTTTTCAGAACAGAGCTTCTGATGTTAGCAGAGCAGAGCCTGGAATCCAGATAAACCCTATATATGCCCTTGACAATTAAAATCATAGTAATCAGAATATTTTGCTTGGAAAAAAATAAGTTTTTATGGAAGAGCTATGATAATAATAATGGGCATTCTTTGATTTTCAGAACTTAGCTTGGCCCTCAGAGGAATCTGATATCGCAGGATAGTTGATGTTGAAAGGAACCTCTGGAGGTCATCTGGTCCAATGTCCCTGCTCAAAGAGAGCCACCCAGAGCCAATTGCCCAGGTCACATCCAAATGGATTTTAAATATCTCCAAGGATGGTAAATCCACTGAATGTAATATTCCAACTTGGTTTCATCCCTATTGTGCTCTCGAGCTGTCATCATTTCTTCTTCCTTTGTACTGTCATGAGCAGCACTGCCAAGTTGCAAAACATGTGATTAAAAAAAAAAATTTAAAAAAATTTAGTAGACAGAATTTTGGTGGTTCATATGTGAAGAATAATCTCAGGATGAAAAATGAATCAGCTTTTTTTTTCCTTTTATAACCTGCAGTCATAAAATGGTCCAAGAAAAAGGCTTTTAGAGAATACTTTTTTCACTATAAATTGCTTTTTTAAAAGGAGGAAATTTGAAATGTGAGGGAATCAAAATTGCCCTACAAAGTAAAGAAAAGGGATTATATGTGAAGGCTCTTTTTACTCTAGATACTAAGAAAATAACATTTACCTTGAAACACTTACTTTTAAGCAATTTTTTTCTGTAAAGCTATTGCTGCATGAGGATAGAAATACATTCACAGTCTGTTGTTAATATTCTGTACTGTTAGAATTGCAAATGAAGACACTTTCTAGCAAAACAAAACAAAAAAAATGCTCTTGTCAAAAGCTTTCTTAACTTGTTTGTCCAGAGATTATTATTAACAACACTGATATTCAGACTGGTGAGAAAAGCAATCCTGATATAATTTTCCCTCCAACAGCAAAATTAAACCTGTACATGATATTTTTGATGTATTCATTCATCCAAAAGGACAAACATTGTTCAGGGATAGATATTAATGGGTTGTGCAAAAAACAAAAACCAAAAACTGTTTTCTAAAAACTGGATAGGGAAAGGAAATGGGAGCTATTTTCTATTTTGTTTATAATAGTTGAAGAAAAATGTATTAAAGCGGTTCCAAAACACTTCAGAAATTATAACAGCACATTTGTATACTGTATAAGTTTTCTAAATGGCTATACTAATTTGGCTAAGTACCATTTTCTAATAGCCCAGTAAAATATATAGTGACCTTTCTTGGTTGCATTAAGCAAGAGAATGATAAAATATCCATGGAAAAATGCTTGTGGAAATGATGATAGACAGCTGGAGATGGAATCCATTGGAGGAGAAAAGCTGGCATGAGCTTTTCACAAATGAAGCTAATTTTCAAACTACACCATTGGTGGGAATTCCTGTTTAATGTATATTACTTTCTAGAATAAAGAGGACATTTGCTTTCTAGAGTAACATGACATAAGTTCTTTTAAACCTCTCTCTTTCTGAAATGGAACATTTGCATTACAATCACTTTTCCCTCCAGATGTCATTTGGGGCCTAATTCCCTAATAATTCTTTTAAATATTGGCTTACTTTTCATCCTCTTAGAAATGAAGCATTCATGCCCACAGCCTACTAGCCACAGCCAGAGATAAAAAAGGGGAAAATGACACAGCTTTCCTAGTGACATTAAATCTAGTTAAGTTGTTTTTATTTCCTCCTCACTGTCTCCCATCAACTCTGATGTCCAATGTTCAAATTTATTCCCCATCCTTTGCCAGATGCTCCTGTAGACACAGTGCTCTCTTCACTACTTTGAGACCTGGACTAGCTTAGCCACAGCATGTTTGGGATGACACTGAAGCAGCACGAGTGTCTCAGTAATTTGCCATTTTTCTTTCATGAAGGCAGAAAAAAAAAGCTCCAATTTCTAGTCTGGTTTTGAACAGTACATTAAATGCCTGTTTTTCCTAGGGAAAACCTCTCTGAGTGGAAAGGACCAAAATAAAATAGGTAAAAGGCACAGTCCAACTGAAATCTCCTGTGATATAATCTTGTGAGAGAGCAGAAAACATTTTTCAGAGGGTGGTTTCAGGAATCAAAAATTTTAATTTTGGGAGGCTGTAGAGAAAAGTCATCATCTTATAAGAATATTTTTGATATTGACAGGATTTAGACAGCTGTGAACAACAGAAATGTCTTGCATAAGAATGCAAAGCAATTCAAATGTCAGTAAACCATCCTTCCATGACTACTATTGATTACCAACATCAATACTTCCAAGAGAAATTTATCAATGGTGAATTGAATATTTTACATAAGTTTTGACACTAGCACAGTTTTTTGACTTCTTAAAAGTTATGAATAGTCAAGAAGTCTCCTCATAAATAATTCAAAACTGTTACTGTTCTGACTTTGATAGAACATACAAATTTCCTCCTAACTATAAGGGCAGGACAAGAATATTTTTACCTTGATATCTAAAGACTCCAATCACTATAAATGAGGCTGCTTTGATCTGGAAATTCCAACTACAGATTGAGAAACCAAACTTTAAACATCTAAGCTTGAATATTTTGGCAGAGTTTCAAAATTTGAAGCTGATACTGCCTCTGAATGTCAGCCGTCATATAAAAAGGTTAATGAGACTCGTTTTAGTGTGCTGCAATGAAGTAACATGATCTTCTGAGGATGGTACATGAAAGGATGAAACAGCATGACCCAAAATTTCAGTGAAATCCTGACAAAAAATATGAATAAGTAGAAAAAAATTTATGGTACTGAAAAGTGAAGCTTCATTAATTAGAAATCCAGCAAGAGCTTGAAACAAATAAATTAATCATGTTTTCCTTCCTGAAAAAGGCTCAGTTTTTAAGGTGGCAAAATTCCTTTGAGGAGTTTTCCAGAATGAACGTGCATATCCTACCAGTACTAAAAAATGTTCTTGGTCACAACATTTTTTTCAAAAAAACAGTTATAGATTTAAATGAAATCTATTTAATTACAGTTATTTCATTTTCTCCTCCAGAGTAATTACTGTAGAAACACATCAGGGGCCTTTCCAGTCCCGTTTTTTCTCACTGAGAAAGAGTAATGGTGGAAAAAAATAGTTTTGAGTAGCAGCCACTAATTTCAACTTTGTCCCTTGGTGCACAAACACAGCAGGAAATATATCCCAAGGATTCAGTCAAGACAAAGATGAGAGAGTATATTGAAACAGTACAGAAAGCATGCATGATAGAGTGAAGGAATAATAGCCTGAGCATGTGAAAACTTACTCTAGATACAATCCCTATGATTCAAAGCATATTTTTAATGTTGTGTTTTTCAACAGCATAGCAGGCAGTAAAACACTCTGTGATGAATGATATTCACTCATAATGCTTGCATGGAGTTTACAGGAATGTTGAAATCAGTCTGGGTCTTCCAGAAGGGCCCTGAAGGATGCATTTCCAAACACACTCTACATCCCAGGAGGGATGTACAGCAAATGCAAACTTACACAGAAAGATTCAGAGGCAGAGGCAGCAGTTTCCACCCACAGTGGCAAAGAGTGATTTATGAATTTCTGTGCTGTGTGCAGAAGGATGAGACAATGTCATTAACAGAGGACTGAGTTAACAAGACAGCCTGAAATCTGAGGATTGCAACTTTTGGAGTTAACCAGCTGCCTTATGGGAAGAGGGATACAGCTTTCATAGCAGGGATTAAGTTCATTGAGCCAGACACCTCTGAGTAGTTCTGCTCCTGCCTCATATGGGAGGAGGTGAAGTGCAAAGCAGCCTTGCTCTCTGCCCACACATGCTCTGCTGTACCAGGGAAATATTTTCTCCTAAGCTCTAGGGTCACTTAGGCTTCTGAGAAATTCATATACCATTAAAAATTTTATTCATCACTTACTATGTGACTGGAACAGAATGGAAAAAAAAAAAACCCAAAACCCAAAAAAACTAAAACCAAGAAACAAAAAGACCTGCAGTAAAAGTTTCAAGATTAAAAATCTCAAAAGAAGTATTTTCTAGGATAAAGGGTGCATCAGATAGGAGACAAGAGAAAGCCTAAAATCACAATGACTTGAATAAAAGTGAGATTTAAGAAAAAGCTATAATGATATATTTCTCATTGGAGAAAGAAAAAAAACAGATTGCATCAAAGGCATAGTCTGTATGAAGCTGAGTGTGCCAGCTGAAATAAAAGAATAGGAAAGATGTATACTCTGATTGTGATTCCAATGGCTTGATGAGGGTAAGGGTATGTAAGGTATGTATTTTCTATTTTTTGCCAGTGGAACAAAAAATACCATGAATAACCATGATAACGTCACTACAAAAAAGAATCTGCTTTACCTATCTCTACCTTTTAAGTAACACATGAATGGTACCAATGTTAATTACAATATTTAATTTTGATCTGGCTTTACAAGAGATACAAAATATCTTTGCAAAAAATTTGATAAGGGCTGAATTTTCATAGTACAGAAACATCCTGCTACAGTTACAATATATTGTACCCTGGAAATGGCACTTCTCAATTACTTATGAATATCAGAGATGGTGGTAAAAGAGTCAGAAAGAGACATAAAAAAAAAAAACCCAACACAAAAACAAACAAACAAAAACTCTACAAGAGTAAAACAAATTCAAGAAAAATAATTCCTTACCCTGTGAAATACCAAAGACTAAATGACTACTGTATGATAATGATTTTAGGGTGTATTAAAGTCATACGTCCTTGTTATATGCCATTTTAGTACCTCTCAGAGAAATTATGACTCAATTCTTTCTTCTTCCATTTCCTCATTTAATATTCTGGTCCAATTTTTTCTCTCAGAGATTACCTGCTATGTACTTAATTTAATTTTAAGAAATTATTCTCATGTGTACTTAGCTTTGCAAGATGAAGCTTCTCTTTAAATTCAAGATAAATGTTTTCTTGCATAAAATCTTGTCTTTCTTTCTATCATTACCAGATATCTAATAAAAAAACCCCTCTATCTACAAATAAAAACTTAGGCTGTTAAATTCAAACCATCAAAAGTCTTTTTTTTTTTCCCAAAGCATGACAATATTTTGCAGGAAATGCCAAACTGAGAGAAGAATGACCTGATATGAAGCTGTGATCAAGTGCCCAAATTTTCCCTTATTAGAGCTGTTAATAAAATTGTAATTGAACTTTTTTCCAACAGAGAATAAGTGGTTTTTGCAGAACCACAGAATAATTGAGGTTGGAAGGGATCTCTGCAGGATGTCTGGTCCAGCCTCCCCCGTTCAATCAGAGCATCCTCAAGTCAGTTGCTCAGGACTCTGTCTAGATGGATTTTGATCCATCTCTGAGGATGCTGACTCCACAGAATGTCTTGGCTGCTTTTCCAGGGCTCAGTGTGTTGTGACTGACAAAAGAAAGTGAAAGACATTAGAATGAGCCTTGAATCAGTTTTTAAGTATTATTTCCATATTTTCACTGTCACTATTTTACATATCTGTGTCTGTGTTTCAGAAGCATGCTCAGCTACACACAGATGAGAAAATATTCATATTGCAGCTGCTGGAAGGTAAAGTTGAAAGAAATCTAAGGATAATGCATTAAAAACATGGTATTGTCTCTGTAGCATATCTTGTTATGAGGACTTTTATAGTAGCATTATTAAGTAATGACACAGAAACATTACAGAAATAATTAACTATTCTTGTGATAATTATATGACCTTAGAATATTATTCTCAGCAGTTAACTTTGTTTTGCCAGCACAAACGTTTGTTTGTAATGGGAAGTCATAATTGGTTTTATTCTTGTTTTACAACAGAAAATGAAAACTTTACTTTGCAACCCCAAAGACATCATTACTTTTCAAAATGCTTTTCAAAGATAAACATTAAATTATTAACTGCTACAAATACAGCATAACATCTCAAAGCATATTTCAGTGCCATTTGTTCTACTGAATATGAAATTTCTTAATTTCTCTTTCCTTTCCTTTCCTTTCCTTTCCTTTCCTTTCCTTTCCTTTCCTTTTATTATTCAGGTCTGTACATGTTTTTGGGTTGTTTTTGGGTTTTTTTTTGAGGAGGAGGGGTTGTTTTTTATTTTGTTTGTTTGTTTGTTTGTTTGTTTGTTTGTGGGTTTTTTTTTGAGAGGAAGACACACAGAATAGGATTTGTTGATTTATTTGGACACCATGTGCCAAATTACATTGCAGTTTTCTGCAGTGATTCTTGGTGTTTTTACATTGGTTAGGAACACTGGACAGCAGGCTCCTTCTGTAGGAACTATAGTTAGACTATCATAATTCTAAACCAAGATAAAAGTGGCAAATTTTCAGTATGGAAACAGTGGCTGTACTTACAAAATGAATTTATCCAGTCCTAAAATACAAATTGCCATATTTCAGGGCACCAGTTAATAATAAAGTTTCTATAAACTTTTGTTGCAGAGAATTCAGTAAATAGATTTGAATCTGCGAGAGATATTCTGGAAATTCCTGTTGATCTACTCTGAGAATTTTATTCTTGTACAGCTACCTGGAGAGATAAATTGCAACAACAAAGAAATAAAAGCCATTAATGTCAGACACAATTATGTTTTATTCAAATGGTTATCTTTCCTGTAATCATATAAATTTGTATTTATGGAAAAATTAGATTCTTTCCAGTGATGAAATATATATGGCATGGCATTAATACTTTATTGTATTCACTCAGTCATTTGTAAAATTTTTCAAAACAAATTGTTTTTTTAATGCTAGTCATTATTCAAAATAGTTTCTGGGGGAAAAAAACCCAACAGTACATGCTCATAATTTTCTTTTTAGTGCCTTCTCCTCTTCAGTGCTCGTTTGTTTGACTGTGTGAGTGTGGCAGGTGAAGCTGTGAAGGAACCTCGGTCCCAGCTCCAGAGGTGTGAGTGTGACTGCCAGAGTGGCTCCTGCATGGTGGGACAGGGAAGTGTCCTTAATGCCTTCTCTAAACTAGGTTTTCTCCATGGCCTGTGAAGAGTTCCTGGCACCACTAGTTCAGATGTTAGCTGCTGCTGTATGAGGGAAATAAACACTCAGCACCTGCAGGAGCTGCCTTTCTATATTCTTTTATCTTTAATTTGCAACAAAGTCATGTTCCTAAACCCCTTGCAGAAGGTCTTTTGCCAGCAAGAATAAAATGCAACAAAATTTGCTAATTAATGTAGCCAGATGTATTCCTGACAACGTGCCAGCTCCATCCTGACAGCACCCAGAACTGTAGGCACTACTTAAAGAAAAATGTCAATTCAAAATCATCTGGGAAAACCTGGCCTACCATTTCTTGGGGCAATATTCTAGTTAAAAACATGAAAGAACCTCATCCACTCACTTTACACAAAAATCAAATACTAACATGAAATAACTCATAAACCCCTATAATAAAATAACATAAAATTTTGTATTGTGACCAACCATTGTGACTTCTGAGCATTAATAGGAAGCCTTGTATCATAATTCCTGAAATCTGGCACTCTTCTCAAATCTCTCCTTTTTGCAGCCCAAAAGCTATTCTCACAGGCTTAGCTTTGTGTCAGCTATCCTGAGAGCTGCATCCCTAACCTGCCAGTGAGTTCTTCCCTCCCATTTCATGTATTGGGAAGCAGCACACCTCAGGAATTCACTTTTTCAGGGAGAGGAAGAGTAAGTGAGAGGGGAGTGAGTCAATCTGTATTCTGCTGCTCTCTGTCTTTGTGCTTCAGTGGCTGCATTTTTATCTACATCAAAGGGCTTTGCTCTGCTTTCTCACCTGGGTTCCCTCCTCTTTTGTGCTAAGGTGGGAGTAAAGAATTCACTATGCTGAAAAGTGAACTCTAAGGAGAATAACATCTATTAAGTGTTGGAACACAGATTCCTAATAGAAACATCTGTACATATTTTTTGCTACTTTTTATATACAGTGAGCAAACGTTAACTCTTCATTACCATAAACAGAGTAATAGTCAAGCAGGCAGATAAAGCACAAAAAAGCCAGGTGCAACTGCCTTTCACAAATATGAATATTAATCAGAGTTGGGAATTTCACCTGATTGATGGAAAGACTTTTTCAAATAGGAAGTCTCTTTTTTAGTGGTTGTCTAACAACAATCAAGACCTACATTTGTCCAAACATCTCTATAGACAATCAGTTCTTTATCTGAATTGTCTCAAACAAGTTTTCATATGATTTGTCCTGATTATGATTAGGAATGAAGTATTCATGGGTTTTTTTCCAAGTTGCTTTATTATACTGCAAAAAAATTATTTTAAAGGAAAATGTAACCCTTTTTCACTGTTTTAGCTAGGTTAAAGATTAATTGAAGTCCAAGTTCTCTCAGAGATTCACTCAGCTACACACATTAATATGTGATGTCTAACATTAACTTGTCAAGAGAAAATACAACCAGGGCTTTCCAGATCCCAAATTTCGTTCACTCTCAGTGATTTCTACTTCTATGATAGGTTAAAAGCTAGTGATTCTGCTTTGGATTTTCACCTCCAAAACCTTTGATTCATCTAAACAACTTCCCTTTCTCAAGGCATCAAAACAAAAGTAGCTCCAGGCCTTCTAGAGGATTTAACAAAGGCAGAGGAACGAGATAAAAAGTTGGCCTTTTGTACCATACAGTCCCTTTCATTTATAGGTAACATCACAAAAGTACTTTGCAAGTATCCAAGACAGAGAAATCTACAAGTGCTGGTTTTCCTGGTAAATAGCACAGGCAGGACCCCAAAAAGAGGGGCAGCAAAAGCTCTTCCTCTCCTCCTCTCCCCTTGGGCTGCACAGAGACTTCAGAGGGGAGACATTGCCGTGCACGTGGAGATGCAAAAGCAGCTTGGAGACAAACACAAACACAAACCCCTTTCAGTTTACTGTGCCACCCAAGTGGTCCTTTCCTCCAGGGAATCAGTGAGGGTGACCTGTGCTCTGGAAAAAATACTGTCAGAAGGATGCAATACTGTACTGGCTTGAAATGGTCTGTGGTCATCAATAAGAGGATGCACTGGATTGTACAGGAACTGTTCCTTGTCCAGTGCTACTGTATTACACTCTTTAATTTGGAAACTAGGAGGGAATGTAAATCTAGAATTCAAAATGATAGTGATATGTTCTAGAAATGTACTGAAATAAAAAGATGCAGTTGGATAGGAACAGTTATGTAGCAGTAGGCATAAAGTGTATGCATAAAGTGTATACATAAAGTGCTGAGAAGAAATATCACTGGGACTACTAATACAAAACTCAAAGAAATCCTTCTTCATTAGTCAGCATGATTGAAGTCTAATTAGGGTATTATGAAAATAAATTTTAAAAAGTCAAGGGAAGAATATCAAAGGACACTGGAGGCTTATAAAATGCATTCTCTTAGAAAATATGGGGGTTATAATCCAGGAGAAAAAGAGAAATAAAAATAAATAAACAAAAAAGATACTCCACTAGCCTACAAAATGAAAAATATTACCAAAAAGAAAAAAAAAATCCTAATTCATGTGGCTATAACAAAATGTAATTTTAGTAGTACAAGATTAGATAATCTAAGGATAAGGAAGTCCCATCCTTAGATGTTTTTAAATAAAATATAAAACAGATTTTAATGAACCACTGTTTTGATATGAATGGTTATTCTCATGCTGACATGGTTTACTCTGTGTTGATTTCCTGGCCTTGCTTCTGCTCAGAATTAAGCTGTGACACAGTGAATTAATCTCACACTGCAAGTCATGTTACACGGCTGATCTTCCTCTGAAGCAGTCCTCTGATATTTGAATGATGCCCAGTTCATCACACACACCATGTGCACCTTTTTATTAAAAATCCCTGGAGGAGGACTGGCTCAGAGCCATCTCTAACCTGTGCATGGGACATCATGTGGGAGGAGTAGATCCAGCAATTCTCTGCACCACACACTGACCAATGGAGGCATCCTAATCCAGTGTCAGCCTTTGTATTCACTAGAGGTACAGTTTTTATGCTGCTAACTTGCCTTCTAACAAGGCACCATGACCAGACTGTCCTTCTGGAACCTCTGGTTGATTGGCTGCAAAGAGCACTGCATTACAAGACATCCACATGCTCACAGGGTTTGGATTCTCATGTTGTCTCTGCACCAGCTCATAGTGTACAAGCTCTGGTATCCACTTGTAGCAATGAGTGATTCCACACTCTCCACTATAACAATGAAATACCCTGACCTGAAAAATCATGAGTGAAAACCTTTCTTTTAACTGCTGCTGAGCTCCAAAAGTGCAGCGTGGTGAACTTCAGGCACATAATTATAAGCAACACCCCAGCATTCCCAAGAAGGTACATCCAGCTGTAGAGTACTGTACCTCTTCCATGACCCAGTGAGCAGGAACAGTCCCAGTAGGATGAAAAGCTCCAGGCCATATTCCTACAAGCCTTAAGTAACTGTTCTTAGGTTCTGTAAGGGAAGAGCAATTTCCAAAGCAGTATGACAGGCAGCCTTGCTTTTAATTGAAAGTACTTTGGCCTGACTTGCCATATACCAGGGCACCTTATAAAATCCCTGTTCTCCTAGTAAATAAACCAGCTTTTCCTACACACATCAGTGTTGTCATACCACCATCCAGGCTCTATTTATTTGTATATGGCAAGGTATGCATGAGCATTTGTGGCTTTCTGTGTGCTCTGAAACTATAGCAAATCTTTAATTTTCTTTTTTTTCATACAGCATCAGGAACAAAAAGAATGATTGTGGCTGGAGCTCCTCATTTCAAAAGGAGAAATTAGAGAGTGTATTTATGAGTCCAGCTTTGAGACTGTGGACAACTGAAAAATATAAATATCTTCCAGCCAGCCCAAAAAATTGGATTAGAACATCAGAAAGAAGCAGTTGTGTGGACTGGTACAAGAACAAGGATAACAATTCAGTAAAATTATTAACTGTAAGGGAAGGAAGGAAGGAGGAAGGGAGGGAAGGAGGAAGGGAGAAAATTTTAACATAACAACAGAAAAATATGAGATAGAATCTTGGAAAAATATTTAGGGACTTCTAACTGAGGTGTGTTTGCTATGTGTTTATAGGTGTTATCAAAATCTATAAAAGTCACTAGTCAACCCATCTCATTTAAGATTCCTGTAATTATAGTGGAAGCTTGAGCAATGTCTTCATTCTGTAAAACTTGTATTTATGAGAATAACTACAGATATTATTAAATCACCCATACATATGATACATATTGAGTATAAAATAGATGATTACCATACAAATTGGAAACAAATCTGAATTAAATATTGATCCATCCAAACCCTTAACAGCCAGAAAACAGCCTAATTGCCATGGATCTTGAAGGCTCTAATGGTTTAGATGAATACCATAACACACACAAAGGCAAATATTAAAGCATTAAAAAAATAAAACACAGGCTTTCAAATTATTTGTTGGAAGTTGTAAAAACTATAGTGAGAGCTCTCAGAAGTTAAAATCTAACAAAAAATAGCCAAGTTTGAATAAAAACTTCAGTGCAGAGATTAGCACTTGTATGAATGAAGCCAATTTCTAGCCTTTCTGGTAAAGATGAAGTATGTCAAGTGAACAAGATTACACAGGGAGAAGGTGATAGCATTAATGCTATTTTTTTTAAATTGATAGCACTATATCTGGTGGCTGGTTGGTGGCCAGATTTGCTTTATGTTTTCCTCAGAGCCTTGTGAATAAGCAAATTAACCATAAGCTTTCTGTCTAGAGAATGCTATGACAGGAAAATATATAACAGAAAGCAGTTTTCAATTCTGCCTTCCACGGTGCACTGCAGATATACAGAAATTGAAATAGCTTTATGACTTACAGGAACAGCCATGTGTCTTACTCTTCCTCTACCTGGATTAGCTCATTTGCCAAACACCACATAACAGAAGATTAGCATGTTCTCTGCCATACTGAGCTGAAAGGGACAAAATTTGATCTGTATTAAAAAGTCAGTTTGTATATTATCAGAAGCAAGCAGAACTGTTGTAATTGTAACAAATTCAAAGGACAGTGAAGCTGAGGTAAGACAAAATGGGTCTGTGTTGCTGAGTAGTGTCTGGATATGGTTGGTAAATCTTTTGCTTTCTCAGTTCTGTGATGGTGTCGTGGTTTGACTCTGGCCCAAATGCCAGACACCCTGAGAGCTGCTCTCTCACCCTCTTCTATCACAGCTGGGCAGAGGAGGGAAAAGGAAAAAAACTAATGAAGTTTTCATGAGTGACATAAAGAGCAGGAGAAACGCTTCAAGGGCAAAGCAGGCTCAATTTAAGTTGCAAAACTAAATTTATTACTAACACAATCAGAGGAGGATAATGAGAAGTAAAATAAGCCCTTAAAACACCTTTTCCCACAGCCCCTCCCTCCTTCTCACTGTCTGCGCAGGCAGACAGGGCAGGGGGGTTTGGTCAGTTCATCACTGAGATTTTCTTCCCCTGCTCTGGGAGAGGAGTCCATCCCCTGTGAGGCCGTG